>CM055960.1:90170346-90494818 GCA_029490685.1 Schizonepeta tenuifolia | reverse complement strand
AACTTAACACAACACTGCTGGTGCACGTATTGAAGGAACAAGGCTATTAAACCTTGCAGTTGACTAACAAGACACTTTCACCATGGTTGTCAATCTTAACACTGCTGGTGTTCTCAGTTTAGTAAATCATGATTCACCTCTCAATTTCTAACTGAACTACAATATTATTCTGCAGCCGAAACTAGACCTTACAAATATATTAAACACAAATAGGCAAAACTTATATAGCATTCGAATCTATCAGGACACAATTTCTTTTGCTTTTATCAATTTGGATAACATTTAATTAATCGATTAAGTGAACTATAATATCTAAGAGCAAGTAACGAATACTAAACTCTAAACATAACCAATTTCGATTATATGAATATGAACTATTTTAAAAGTCAAATCGTACCAAGAAACAAAACTAGTATACATGTTTTATTGATTTACATGAAAATCGCCCAAAAGTAATTCTTAATAAGAACGCTGTGTAGTAATTCTTAATAAGAACTTGCCAAACTGTTAAACTAATCCATAATCCATGAACTTAAGCATGCTACTAAATAATTAATATAATATGCATCACTAATAATAATGAAATTATCTAAATCATTTATGTGCAGACTATTAGCATGAAAAGAACCCATATTAATGGCTCCAATTCTAATTACAAGAACAATATGCAAATATAGAATATTCTTATATGGGTTCAAACACAACAAGCCAGATCCTCATTCTTGGCTAAAAACTCACATATCAATATTTTAAAAAATCAAACAACAAAAGCAGTTCCGCAATACACCACATAATGTTTATGTATCTCTGTAAAGGATGAAGGTAAAATCTTCTTACCTTGCCATGAAAACGACAGACGTAGTAGCGGCGCTCCGGGTTGTTTTGGCTGCGCGACGTCCTCAGAACCGACGGTTGGGGTTCTTCATAGCAACACAGAGGCGGAGCATTAAGGGTTCCCATTCTTGAAGGTGAAAACGTCATCCTTGAAGAGGGAGAAGCCATTCTTGAAGAAGAAGCAGCCATGAGCACCAATTTTCACTTCCCCTCTCTGGGTTTCGAAGAAAAAATGAATGGGACGTGTGTTTGTGCCCTAATTTGTTTTGCAAATTGTATTCGAATTTTTCCCAAATAATTCAAATTGAACTGGAACCCTTCCTTCCCTCCCTCTCCTCCCTCTTTTATTTTATTTCGGGCTGGGCTTGTACTTTTATATTTCAATTAATCGATCGGGCTTTGGGCTGGACCATATTTGGCCCAATGATCATAAATATAGTATGTATACAAAAATATTGTTGTAGGTCAACATAGAAATTGAATCAAAATAAAAAGGAAAAATAAAAAAATAATGGGCGACATATAAAATACAAAATATTGTTTTAGATACTAGTGGGCAACATTTATCAAAGCACTACTGAAATAATAGATCAACATATATGACATTTGATAGAGTGACGATGGAACGAGTCTTACACTTAATCGGAGAATTATCAAAGCACTACTGAGATAATAGATCGACATCTATCACATTTGATAGAGTGACGATGGAACGAGTCTTACAGTTAACCGGAGAATTATCAAAGCACTACTTCTGTCATAGATCGACTGATAGCACTTTTGATCGAGTGACGATGGAACGAATATTACATCTTAACCAGATAATTATCAAAGCACTACTGAGATAATAGATCGACATACATCAATTCCAATAGAGTGACGATGGAACGAGTCTTACACTTAACCGGAGAATTATCAAAGCACTACTTCTGTGATAGATCGACATATAGCACTTCTGATAGAGTGACGATGAAATGAGTCTTACAGTTAACCGGAGAATTATCAAAGCACTACTGAGATAATAGATTGACATACATCACTTCTGATAGAGTGACGATGGAACGAGTTTTACAGTTAACCGGAGAATTATCAAAGCACTACTTCTGTCATAGATCGACTGATAGCACTTTTGATTGAGTGACGATGGAACGAATATTACACTTAACCAGATAATTATCAAAGCACTACTGAGATGATAGATCGACATACATCAATTCTGATAGAGTGACGATGGAACGAGTCATACACTTAACCGGAGAATTATCAAACCACTACTTCTGTGATAGATCGACATATAGCACTTCCGATAGAGTGACGATGAAACGAGTCTTACAGTTAACCGGAGAATTATCAAAGCACTACTGAGATAATAGATCGACATACATCACTTCTGATAGAGTGACGATGGAACGAGTCTTAAACCTACCTTAGAATTATCAAAGCACTACTGAAATAATAGATCGACATATATGACATTTGATAGAATGACGATGGAACGAGTCTTACAGTTAACCGGAGAATTATCAAAGCACTACTTCTGTCATAGATCGACTGATAGCACTTTTGATCGAGTGACGATGGAATGAATATTACATCTTAACCAGATATTTATCAAAGCACTACTGAAATAATAGATCGACATATATGACATTTGATAGAGTGACGATGGAACGAGTCTTACACTTAATCGGAGAATTATCAAAGCACTACTGAGATAATAGATCGACATCTATCACATTTGATAGAGTGACGATGGAACGAGTCTTACAATTAACCGGAGAATTATCAAAGCACTACTTCTGTCATAGATCGACTGATAGCACTTTTGATCGAGTGACGATGGAACGAATATTACATCTTAACCAGATAATTATCAAAGCACTACTGAGATAATAGATCGACATACATCAATTCCGATAGAGTAACGATGGAACGAGTCTTACACTTAACCGGAGAATTATCAAAGCACTACTTCTGTGATAGATCGACATATAGCACTTATGATAGAGTGACGATGAAACGAGTCTTACAGTTAACCGGAGAATTATCAAAGCACTACTGAGATAATAGATCGACAGACATCACTTCTGATAGAGTGACGATGGAACGAGTCTTACACTTAACCTTAGACTATCTGCATCCGAGCTCGTTCCCGGGTGCTCGAGCATGGAACGAGCATGGGGTGGCTCGAGCTCGTCGCGTGGCGGGGAGAAAGTGCTCGAGACGTGCCCGAACGCTCGAGCGGTGCTCGAGTTCGGCGCATGTTCAACACGCGCTCCAATTTCGGCAAAAAAAATAAAAATAAATAAAAGGTGCGTGTAAAACACGCGACTAACGTTAAAAAATTTAAAATTTCGACAGTTTCTCAACTCCTATTGTCCGATATATAAATATATATTGTCTAATGTAATTTACATATTTATTGTTGGTGTGGATTATACTACTATATTTTACTACTAATAAATAAATATATTTAACTCTAATTTCCTATTCGTCTGCGTCGTTTATTTTGCAGTAAAGATTGATAAATCTGGGCAATTGAGAATCGCCATTGTCGAATTTTGTCATCAAGAGTCCAGATATCGTCGATCCATCATCGACCTCGGCGTTATTTGTAGTCCATGAAGGTGAATGATTGACGATCGTAACGAAGTACAGTGTTAGGGTTTCAAATTAAAGTACAAATCAGCGCAAACATGTTAGAATTATTATTATTATCCCTAATATCATCGAGAGAGGCGACAGAGACCAAAGAAGGGCGACGGCGCTGTTCTGCGACTGTGGCTGCTCTCTTCTTGGTGTTTATCGCTCTATGCGCTGATGAATTGAGAAATATAGGGAAGAAGAAGGGCGGCAAATATCTTGGAGAATCTGCAATCGGAGTTGACTCTTCAGAGAGAGAGGTAAATATCAATTCCCAACTTCTTTTAGATACCATTTCTCTGATCACAAGTTCACCGATTGAGCATGGAATGAATCTACTGCATTTGCCAATTTAGGTGTTTATTATATTTTTTCTGCCTGCAATTGATTGGTTTGGGGGTATAATTATTCGTCATAGGGAGATTAGATCTAAACCGGAAAATGCCCATAGATCTGAACACATCACCTGAGGAATCCTCTAGCAGCAGTAATGTTGCCGGGAAAAATCATGACTTCGGAACAGCCCAAGCACTTCAAGTTGGGCAGCAATTTGAAAATCTTGACGAAATATTTGAATTGTATTCTGAGTACGGTCGTCTAATGGGATTTAGTGTGAAAAAAGGAAGTCAAGCCTATTTTAAAGGTACGTTGATGTACGGATGAAGGTATTTCTTTGTTTGTGCGAGGGACGACCGGACGAAAAGCGTGGCAACGATAAGGAACCAGCCTACCGGAAACAGCAAATGCGGACTCAATGTAAAGCTAGGCTCCGATGTTGCAGGGAGAGCAAGGAGGTTCCATGGACAGTTACCGTTTTCAATACACATCATAATCATGAGTTACTCCCTCAATCCCAAGGATATTTGCTGCGTTGTGCTAGGAAGTTGACGGAAGGGAAAAGCTCCTTGATTGCAGCACTTCATGCTGGTGGTATAGGTGTTACACAAGCCCACAGATTTATGTCTAATGAGGCGGGAGGGGCTCACAATATTGGATTTTTAAGAAAAGATGCCTATCACTACCTTGATAAATTGCATAGCAAACAGAGGCAACCAGATGGTGACGCAGCTGCATTGGTGAAATTCTTCCTTGACAGGGCTAACAAGGAAACTGATTTCTATTCGAATGTGGATACAAATGCAGATGGTAGGATAGTGAATTTTTTCTTCAGAGATAGTCGCTGTAAAATTGATTATTCTTATTTTGGTGATGTGCTCTTTGTTGATGCTACTTACAAGACGAACAAGTACAACCTGTATTGCGTGCCATTCACTGAAAATAATCATCATCGCAACAATGTCATGTTCGGAATCGGTTTTTTTATCTAGTGAGTCAACAAAGTCGTTTGAGTGGTTGTTTGGAAAGTTTCTGGAGTCAATGGATGGAAAGGAACCCCAGGTAATATTTACTGATCAATGCCAAGCAATGATGAATGGCGTCGATTATACATTCCATGAAGCAAGACACCAATTATGCCAGTGGCACATTAATCGGAACACTACGAAACATTTTGGTGATCTTAGAAACAACCCTGAATTCATGAAGGAGTGGATGTTTTGCATGAAATTCTGCGAGACAGAGAGAGAATTTGAGGAAAGATGGAGAGCATTGATTAATGATTATAAGCCCACCACATCTTGTGATTGGTTTAAGAACATGTATCAATTGCCAAAGCGCTGGGCTTCAGTGTTTACACAGGACAGGTTTTGCGGTGGGGCGCGTTCAACAAGTCGGAGCGAGTCAACAAATAGAGTAATCAAGAATTTGTGCTCAGCAAATTGTCCTCTATATGACTTAGTACTCAAATATGAACTAATCTTGAGAAGTTGGCGTGAATCAGAGGCTGCCGAGGATGCTGCTAACAGAGGATATCCAGGGGGTTTATTGAGTCAGTTGCCTTTTTTGAGAAAAATTTCAGAAGTTTACACGCGCGCTGTCTTTAAACACATTTTAGAGGAAGCAGTTAACTCTCTTAGTGTTCACATAACCAAATATCCAGATGATTTGAATGCTGTGGTTTTGGAGTATTCTATCACCTGGCATGGTGCATCTAAGAGGACACGGACTGTAAAATTTAACCGATACTCTCACCATGCAACCTGCAGTTGTCATATGTGGGAAACTGAAGGTATCGTTTGTCGTCATATATTTAAAGTTTATAGCATAAGTGTGGTGAGTATGATTCCAGATGAACTGATTCTTCGTCGGTGGACAAAAGCTGCTAAGAAGGGAATTGCAAATGATCATCTCAGTTTTGATCCATCTGCTGGTAGGCCTGACTTCGTGCGTATTATGGGTTTTGGAAACCGCAGCATACGGTTCTTGATAGAGTTGATTGATCAGTGCAAGAATCACGATTGTGAAGAAATAATTGAGGATGGTCTTAAAGAAATGAAGGCGAAAGTTTGTGCAAAAATGAATGCGCGTAATCCGGATGCATCACAAAATGATTCTAAGAACACTACACCATGAGACCCAATAAGTAAGAAGCAAAGGGGATCAAAACGAATGAAGTCTTCTTGGGAGTCACCTAAACCCAAACGAGGTAGTTTAAATCACAACATCCATATTAATTAGTGATTTTATATGTTAATGGCACTTCTCTTAACACACCCTTATTGCTATTCCACTTTACAGGCCGGAAACCCAAATCTACTTGCACTAAGACAACTACTAGCAAAACTCCATCATCTCCAACCGTTTCGTACTATGGATCACGGTTTCAAGGCTCCTCCATGTCAGGGTTTAACTTTTACCAATTGGCTGATTAGCTGGAAAGGCTTACAGAATCACAGGTGAGTCTTTGTATTATATATTTGCTAGTTTCCACGTGACAGAGAATATAAAACTGTTGAGCATGTGAATGGAGAATATAACACTATTCAGCATGTGAATTGGAATATAAAACTGAGGTTTATGTGGTTGAGAAGGTGGCATAGCATAGGTGAGTGTATAAATAGCCTTCATCACTTAAATTAAATTTCCACAGAAACAAAACAAATACATATGGCACCTCCAATGCCTGTTTCGCAAAATGATCAGTTTTATATAGCTCCATGGACCCGTGCCGTTGAAACAAGGGTACTTGAGAAGTTGGATCATGAGAAGTGGCTTGGATGGAAATTATTGCATATAGGTGAAACTGAAGCAGTTCTTAGGAAAGTGAATAATGCTATGTTTGAGGAATATAATGTAGATATTCCACTGTCAGCATACTGGTTAAAGTTTGGTGAGTGAAAGGAGCGTCACTTCACGTTTAGGTGGTTACTGAACCAACCAAATGTCCGTTGTGATTACGTGAATAACAAGGTGCATGCTAGTATGCAAGATTGGAACAAAATAGCTAATGTAATTTTTCTCATCTTCTGTTTTCATCACATATTTTTTTTGTCAATTGTGGACTGATATATCATATTTTTGTTCACTAATAACAGGTTCGCCCCGAGACTTGCGCTTACATGATCGAAGGGAAAGAGAATTGGGTTTATCTTGAAGCAATTTTCTCAGTCGATCCTATCGACATTGATGATAGTGTTGGTGGATCCTCAACATTTTGTGTTTCGACACCAAGCGTCACCAACGAAGTTGTGGAACAACATAATAAAGCAGCTAGAAGCCGGTCCAGTAGCAATTGATTCGAGAGGAGAGATTTTAGTACCTAACTGTTTTTATTGCTTATGTCTTTGTGACACTGTAGTTGGTTCGAACTTGTAGCTTTTATTTGATTATTAATGTTATAAGCTATTCAGATAGCCATAATATTAACTACTTTCCAGAAGCTTATAACCACCATGACTTTAATTAGTA
Source organism: Schizonepeta tenuifolia (assembly GCA_029490685.1). Lineage (NCBI taxonomy): Eukaryota > Viridiplantae > Streptophyta > Magnoliopsida > Lamiales > Lamiaceae > Schizonepeta > Schizonepeta tenuifolia. The sequence continues at coordinate 90,487,534 of CM055960.1, read as the reverse complement.
TTATTATTATCATATAAAAGTGAGGAATGCAATGGGAAAATGCAGTAGGTGTGAGTCGTGAGTTGCCGTATTTCTTGTCTTAGTATTATGTAATGCAATGGGAAAATGCAGTAGGTGTTAGGTAACCGAGTCAGATGTTTCGACTCTCGCAGTCATACTTTGCTATATTAGTCTTTATAAGCTCTCAAGTTTGTGCTCTTGGCGTCCAAAATCTCGCTTTGTTTCTTCTTCCGTATGAAATATTCATCTTCGATATTTGTTTTTTTTTCTTTCTTTCTGGAAACGAAATTCGATATATATTTTGTTCCTGATGTTAGTGTACGGTTCAAATTGAACAAAAATCAAATTTATCAGCGAACATCCGAGACAAATTATCCAACAGACGAAATACAGTAGTATCAAGGCCACAACTTAGGTTGTCAACACATAAATTTGCCAGAAAATATCCTATAATAGCATAATGATGCCATCACATAGAACTAGTTCCAACAGAAATTTAGAAAGATATGATTTATCTACTAAGCTGTAGCAGCAGATTGAGTATCCTGAATGTGAACAGTCTTAAAGCTTCCCTTATGCTTCTCACGGTTCTTGAGTATTCCAACACGTCCCCTATTTCTACCACCAGTCACCATGACAACATTCCCCACATCAAACTTGATGAAATCAACAATTTTGTTGTTGTCAAGATCAAGCTTGATAGTATCATTACATTACATGTGTGCATAGAATACTACAAAAAGCACAAATATTTATATATCACAAGGAAACTGTTGAAATAGCTCTTTCAACTATTAATGTTGCCTAAATGTGAAAAACAACGGGGTGCTACATTAGCAACACAACTACTGTCTAAATTCAGAGCTAGGTTATACATGTACATCATCTAAGCTCTCTCCACTAATAAGAACAATCATAATGTATTTGCATATAAGAAATCAATCAAAAAATCAGAAATAAGAAATCAGAAATGAAAAATCAGAAATAAGCACCTTGCATATATGAATAATAAGCACCATGAGTAATAGAAGAACAGAAATTTGACTGGCATAGATAAAGATATCATTACAAAATATATGCCAACATAATCACCATGACCTAGAAGGGGTATCATTACAAAATATATGCCAACATAAATCACCATGATCATAGTCATCAGCACATATGATCAATGCAAAATATGTCAAAATGCTAATAGTGTTTTGCCACCAAGGCATGCATAATCAAAAAAGATATTGTTTTAGGTTAATAACAGCCGCTGTAGAGACAATTAAACATTGTTTTTGTTCTAATAACCACCACAAAAAAAGAGTTTCAGCCATCCAGGGATCATTCAGCAGTAGGAAGCAGCTGTGAATGCCCGTGCAAATCCACACAGTACCTGAGTCGGTAAACGGAGCAGTGATCGGGCTTGATCCTATCAAATGAGTGACCACGCATCATGGCCTCCAGAGACTTGATCACAAGTATGCCACAGTTGTGTTTGTCATCGATTTCCTGTCTCGGGCTATCAGTGGCATATGTCACCTCCCACTTCATGCGCATCTTCTCAGCATACCCCTTCTTTTCCCACATCCCTACTTTCTCACACAACAGCGGCAACTGACGACTCATAATCTCAAATGGCTCACCAATGAGCTTCAACCCAAGATTCATGGAGTCCACAACCTTTATGCGCTGGTCACGAAAGCTCACCTCAAAACCAACCCAATGATCTTCAATCACGTGGCCAAATCCGTATAGCCTCTCCACCGTGTGCCAGGCACGCCCCCGGTTTAAGGGGTAGGAGCCGCGTACGTACGGCATGAGGTCATCCTCACACCGTTTGAAGTTGTTCTGTGTTAGCCCGCCCTGCAAAGAATTTGAAACCATATAATTTAAAACCAGAATTAACAAATTCAATACCAAATGAGGAAGCCAGAAACTGAAACAAAAACTACAAACAAGTACGCAAATCTTACCCAACACCACATCTCCAGGATGGACCAGTCTCTGGAAGCTGCACCTATCTCCTCATCAAATTTCACCACAAGCCAGTTGATAAGCACATCCATGTGCTTCATTATAATATGGGCCACAAAACCAAAATGTATTCATGCGTTAGTTTAGGTTTTAAAACATCCAAGATCACATACACTATTTTAACACAAAAGGATTGATTTACCCCACGAGCAACACCATAAAGATTTCAGATCATATCACCCACATTGATACATATTTATAATTTTCAAAACCCTACATATTGCTGCTCATGTCAAATTCAGTAATCAAACCTTCAAATTTAAACTCTTATTTAATTTACCAAGTATGCTATTCATTTGAAAATAATTATCATACTATAAATTTATTGAGTATTTACCAAATTTGTGACACAAGATACAATTTTTACTTGTAGTCCATGCTACACCAAAGAATAAACAAAACAAGAGCTACTTTAAACATTTCTTCAACAAGAGTGCCTCATTCTTGACATTTAAATAGAGCAATGAATTTAAACATTTGTTCAATAAGAGTGCCTCATTCTTGACCAAAAACTTCTACTTGTAGTTCATGCTACACCAAACAACAGGCTCAATAAAAGGTAATAATAAATCTGATTTAAAATAAAAATGATGAGCTAAAGACTCACTAAAAAAATACTGCTATTAGCCAACAAAGGAAAAAGATAAAAGAAAGAGAAATAAGAAAAAAAGAAGAAAAGAAGCAAAAAGGAAATAAAAAGTTTGCATGTATAAAAATTGCACAGATCAGACAACTAACAACTTCTACTAAGCATTTCAAAATTATTGTCATAAAAAGTTAACGGATCCAACTCCACAAGAACAAGATTCTTCACTAACATACCACAAATCAAAAGGAAATAATTCTCATACGAAACATTTACCAAGTTTGAAATTAACAACTAACAACTTCTACTTCGCGTCCATGCTATGCCAATCATAAACACAACAAGAGAGCTACTCATTCTTCGCTAAAAAATCACAATTCAATATTTTAAAAAATCAAACAACAAAACCAGTTCCTCCTCAATACACCACACAATGTTTATAAAGAGCAGTAACATCAAACAACAACAAGAGATCCACACACACAATTTCCAGAATCATATATACTGATCAACAGTTTCCATTCCAGAGATTCACCAATCATTATATACAATACCACAAGTAAACAGATTACACAATCAAAACCCTAATAAAACCAAAACACTAACCTCATCACAGAGACTTATCTCTTCATCGTAAAGCTCAGTAAACCAATCGTAGTCTCCACTTCTCACAACCGCCGAAGGTAGCCTGATGGAGAGCTCACTGTACATACCAAAACAAAACACAAGCCAATTTAGTTTGCATTCATATTAATTCGAAACATTTTCTATATTAACACTTTTACCCTTCACCGCGGGCGGCCATCCTTCGCCAGTTCATGAACTCACGGGCGTCAACCAACTGATGAGGATCAACTCTAGGTGGAATTGGGCTTCTCAAGATAGCCCGTTTCTTCCCGGAACTTCCAGGAGTTGTCCGGATGTTTCCTGCTGCGCTCGGAGACCAATGACAGTAAGGAATAATCTGGTAGTCAGAGGGTCTTGCTTCCTCCGTATTCTCTTCTTTGCCAGTTCCATTCTTTTTCTCAGTACGAACGGCAATCTGCAGCATCTCCTTGATTTCCTTAAGAGTTTGACCATGTTCCTTCAGATTTCTAGTGATATCCATCAAAGCCATGAATTTTTCCTATTACCAAAATTGTAAACATGGTTAGTAGAAGTCAGAAATAATAACATAATTTAAAAAAATGTGTTTTATAGAGAGAGAAATGTACGTTATCGGAAACTGCATCTTCTTCGTGTTTCCGGTTGCATCTTGAGAACGCTGAGTCGGCAAGAGGCACCTTAAGTGCCCATGGGATCTCCTTCTCAAATTTTGCTGCAGCGGCGCTTGAAATCTTGAGGCCCCTTCTTAAAGCAGCAACCTTTTTCGCCGCGTGAAACTCTTCGTCGTCGGAGGATTCATCATATACGATGTAGCGCTTCTTCTTCCCGTTCGCCGCCTTTGCTTTAGGAGGCGCCATTGCTTTTCTCCGAGTAGTAGTTGCTTTAGGGTTTCGGACACCGACCACTTTAGGAGATCTTACCTTCTCGTCGAAAACCAAACGCTTGTAGGGTTCCCCTCTCCCTTCACAGTCGTCGCTGCTGCCAGATGAGGGGGCGCCACCAATTTTCTTTTTCGGAATAGTGGAATACTTTTTCTTCATTTTTTGCTCACTGAACTCAAATAACAAATGAGACTCACTCTGCGTCTCCCTCTACCCTCGACCTTATCTATATTCTGGCAAATCAAAAGTTTGGAAGGGTAAGATTGTCCACGAGAACCCAACCACCCACCATCAGAGGGAGAGAATATGGGTAGCTTCGTCATTTTATTCGAGACCCTAAAAAATCGGGATAGAGTAGGTAGTGATCTGACCTGCGGCATGGTGTTACAGTCGAGGAGGGGAGAAGAGGAAGAGTGGAAGAGGGGAGAAGAAGGGACGAAAGGGTAGAAAAGGAAGAAGAGTTCGGCGGGGGTCAGTCAATTGGGAGAATTCCCAAATAAAGGCAATACCGCACAGTATTTATTTGTACCTTCTCAAAACCACGATGTAAACCCTCAACCCACGTGGCATCAATCGAGCGGCTCGACTTTTTGGCACTCGACCTAGCATGGACATTCCCATGATTTCTATACATAATAGGTTTAATACGGACTTAGCAGTTAGCCCAAATCAAATCTAATAAAAAACAGAGTAACAACTAAAATACTAACTAAATAGTAAATATCTATTTGCATGATCGTAAGATCTTGGACTTCAGACTACATGTTATTTTACTAATTTATAATGCATGTCGGTATGTTTTAGATAAGTATAAAACCATGTTAAGTAAATCGCACACCACAAAGCTATTAGTAGTAGTATATGATTTCTAATAAAAAACTCTGAAGTTTTAACTAAGCACGTATTTTTCATTATATAAGTAACTACTAGTACTAGTTGTACTTCAACATGCATTCAACATCATTGGATCAAAGAAAAAGCGATCTAGCTTGCACTGCGCTCATTTCTACGGTGCGCACGTAGGCGTACTTAATTTGAGCCTAGAAATTTCCCCTCGAATTAACTCAAGTCGCTCCGTCTCTCGATAATTCGAATCGTCAAAATTGTTGTCCCCGAATTATCATGTTTACTTTTGATTCAAAGGAAAAAATTGATTGTTTTAATTTTCAATACAATAATTAGCAATAAAATACTCTCTCTGTCTTGTTTATCTTGACATGTGTTCCTTTTTGGACCGTCCCACTAGCTCATCTCGCCATGTTCCCTTTTATAAAAATAATTAGAGCTCACTTAGATGATCACTTTGAAAACACTTTACATCAATTTATTCACTTCAAAAGCTTTTAATGCTCCCTCCGACTCACTGAAATTATTATGTTACTGTTCGACATGAGATTAAGTGAGACACTTAAATAGAAAAAGAATGACAGCACGAGTGGATTCGAGGAAGTGTCACTTTATTTACTAAACTAAACATCATCTTACACTTAATAGCTATTTTTTAAATACCCCGACGAAAAGAATTGAATCAAAATAAATAAGACAGAAGAAATATGTCATTTTGCTCCTCGTCATTATATTCGTCTTTTGATATTTCGAGTTACTTGTTCGGAGACGGAACGAGTAACAACAACACTTAAGAGATCCTACCACCTTGTTGTGCGTGCACTGCACACCCGGCGCACTCTATAAACAGTGGACCTGACCTGATGCACACGCGCAGAGTTAATTCAGTGGCCACACCGTACTCTCAGCTGACCGCACCCGAGAATCAGCCAATCAGAGCCTGCCATCTATAAACTTGTCGGGCGATTAGCGTTCCAAATCCTGCCACGTTGCGCCACGCTACTGGCTACGCGTCACGTCAAGCACTCCCAAAGGAGCGACCTGATTGGTCCAAGTCGCGCAATTATAGAGCTCCGTTTAATTAAATATTGCAGAAAATGGAAAATGGAAATGACGGAAAAAGGATTTAATTTAAGGGGAAGTCTCGTGGCGATGGGGCGGTAGACACTTGTCAATTCCACCAATCATCGAAACGGCGGGGAAGAAGGAAACGACACGATCGCCATTTCTCTCTCTCTCTACTCTCGCTCTATAAGGGTAAATCATCTGCTTCATTTTCCTCTTTTTTCCCCCTTTCTCTACCTAATTATTCTAATTCCATCTCTTATTGCCATTTTGCCTTTTTCCTGATTTTAATTTTAATAGAGTTAGTTTTTTAAGGAAGTAGGTATTCAATTCTTAATGAGCGTTACCTTTAACTGATCTCGAGATTTATGGAAATGTTTTAATTTTTGGTACAATTTCTTACTCAAAGATATAGTTCGGGTTTGCAGTTGAGGTTAAAGAGCCATACGTTTACCTTCTTCCACTGTTCTTTTCCTGCTGCTTTTCCTTATGAGGAGTTAATTTCCTCATTCCTATAATTTTCGCGAGTCTTTTTTAGCGATCTCGAGATAGTATAGAAATGCCTTTTTTCCCCCTTTATGATGTAATGATGCAACTTTTGTGTAATTCCCTCTTGGATAAGTGATTTGGGGTATATTGTCGGCAATTTTTATTTTGTTGGATTATTTACTAATGAATGGAATAAGTGAAGATAGCTCATCCGGGAGTTCGAATTTCGGAGTTACTAATTTCCTAAATTCGTTTCGATTTCCGAGCTGCAAAATGAGTTATTGGAAAGGAAAAAAGCGAAAAAGAAGGATAAATTATGCATATTATTATGGAGAGGATGCTTTATTGGATATCTGGGGAGTTCGTCCTGAGGGAAATCATAATTGAGTATGTTACTGCTGGAAACAGTTTAGATAATTTTAGCTTGAATTGAAGTTTTGATTCGTGCTTGGTTTTAGATCTGAAAATTAAAGATAAGAAAGCAACAGATATGCTTTAATAGGGACCCTTATGCATATAATGATGCGTGGTTTTGGTTTGAAACGATGGGTTTTGTGCCATAATCATGATGCAAGTATTCAAGTAAAAGCTTGGTCACTATAGTTTTGACAATACTTTAAAGCTAAGTATCACTTCATCATTTTTAGTAGTATTTAAAAATGCACTGAGTGCGATTTGCCTTGCTGTTAAATATTTCATCTGTTTTCTTCCTTGATTCGCCCTCCTTGTTTCCTCCTCCTGAGTTCTGTAGTTTTCCAGTCGAAGAATGTGTAAGATCATCGTTTACTAACACAGAGAGAAAGCAGGACGATGTTTTATTACCATATTATTTATTTATGATTGTTGAATTGCTAATGATGATGAATTTGATCACAGCTGGTGGCTCCACTGCTTGCATGCTTGGGATAATGGGGTCTTACATGAACTTCAAGAGCTTCGGAGACACTGTGCAAGAAGATGGTAGTGGTGGGAAGGCAGCTGGTAATTATCCATTGGTTCGACAGACTTCTGTGTATGGCCTAACATTTGATGAGTTTCAGAGTACTTTGGTTGGATCGGGGAAGGAGACTAAGGAGTTCGGATCTATGAATATGGAGGACCTCCTGAAGAGCATTTGGACAGCTGAAGAGAGCCAGGCCATGGGATCTTGCGCAGGTGGAGGAGATGGAGGTGTGCCAGGTGGAAATTTGCAGCGGCAGGGTTCTTTGACATTACCAAGGACGCTTAGCCAGAAAACTGTTGATGAAGTGTGGAAGGATTGCCTTAAAGAATCTGTTGGTGTGAAACCTGCAAGTGGTAGTGGGGGTTCGAATATGGGGCAGAGGCAGCCTACTTTGGGTGAGATGACACTGGAAGAGTTCTTGGCTCTAGCTGGAGTGGTTAGAGAAGATACCCAACCTCCGGCAAAGGTAAATGGTACTGGTTTCTATGGTGGTTTACCCCCATCAAGTGGCAACAATACTACTCTCAGTACAGGGTTTCAACAACCTCCCCGTAGTCATGGTTTGATGGGCAACCAACTAGTAGAGCCGAACAACATTGCTCTTAACTCACCTAGTATAGGAATTAATATGAGTGGTGTAACATCTTTGCCTCAGCAACCTCAGCCACAATTACAGCCTCTCTTTCCGAAGCAAACCACCTTAGCATTTTCCTCCCCTACACAACTTAGAACCAATGCCCAGCTGCCTACTTCAGGAACAAAGGGTGCGGTGGTGGAGATGAAAAATGCTTTGAGTAACACGCGAATCCCTGGTGGAGCAGTTGGCTTGGGTGGATTAAGCAATGGAGCAGTAGTTGCAGGAGGATCTCCTAGGAATAATCTATATGCAGATGGTATTGTTAAGAATGGGCCAGGGACACCATCATCTGCATCACCTTCACCTTATAACTTCAGGGAGACTGGGGGAGGTAGGAGATCGTCTGCCTCTTTGGAGAAAGTGGTGGAAAGGAGACGGAGGAGAATGATTAAAAACAGAGAGTCTGCTGCCAGGTCTCGAGCTAGAAAGCAGGTGATTGATTCATTATGACTGATATGAGTCTTGTAGTTAGCTGTACTGCTATCTTTCTTATGACATGTATGTTCTCTACTGATTAATTGTGGCGAAGACGTACTAACTGGTTGCTTCATGTGTGGTTTGCACTTATTCATCGACTCATGGTCTGGTTAACGGATTTTCATATGATTGATAGTTGAGATGAAAGTAATATTGCCCCTTGATTTGAATGACAGTGGCATCTGAACTTACTAGATATGACGTCTTTCTTAATGAAGCCAAAATACTATTTTCTTTGCTTTACATGGTTACTGTTGAAGTCCTCCATTTGTCCCACATCAACTTGGTAAAGATTCTACTTGTCAACTTATAGGTTGGATGATCTTCCTCAATAATAAGACCTTTTGAGGGGTGATGACCCGATTCTGATAGTTACTAATATCGACAATAAACTGTGAATGAACATTTGTAACTTATTGGATTAGTTATTCAGGTTATAGGAATTGTTGGACTGCCTGATTTCTTTCTTCATTGTGTTTCTTGGGCATGCTGCTGTAATATCCTTGTGTATATAAAGTGTTCAAATGACTGCATGATATTAGTGTTGTGTGTCTGCGACTGTTTCCAGTTCTCTCCATGAAACATCATTCTGTTCATGGAGAGAACTTTTCAATAGCTCGTCATGATTTATATTCCTCTTAAGTAATACATATAATGTTGTCTGAAAAATGCAGGCCTATACTCTGGAACTGGAAGCAGAAGTAGCAACACTTAGAGAATTAAACTGTGAGTTGCGGAAAAGTCAGGTAAATATATTTTCTTGGTCAAGATACATATCAAACTTTGATGGTTTTGACAAAAGATTTTCTCATTGCTAATGCAGGAAGAATTTATGGAGATGCAGAAAAATCAGGTATTAGCTCTCTCCTTGTAATTCCTCTATACTTGGATAATTAAATGTGGTATGTGATCTTTAATAATGCAAACAATCACATGTTCTTCTTGTATATGTCTAAGATCTTGTTTTTTTATTATAAGAATAATAAGATCTACTACTCATAAGAGAGAAAAAAACACAGAAGACTAACGAATTGGAGACAGAACGATAACGATGAAAGAAAAAACTTATCTGTACATTATTTCTTCACACTGTTGCATTAATCTCTCCTAGTTGACCTTATTTCTTTTTAAAAACATCAGATCTTGGAGACGATGAATAAGCCCTGGAGCGGTAAAAGAAAATGCTTGAGGAGGACACTGACCGGACCTTGGTAGGGTAGAGAGCAGTAACTTGCATTTGTTCATCGAGTTTGAACAACCTATGGCGATCCTTCTGATCTCATTGAATGAGTGCTACGTGGTGGATCGATATTATGTACAGAAGCGAAAAGAGCGTCGTGTATATTATGGTGCTACCTTATTTATTACTATGAATGACTACTTGTTGCTTCTCTGCTTTTTGTGCATCTCAACTGCAGTTTATACTGCTACTACTTTTGTTAGAGTTTAGGTGTAGTATTGACAACTTTTGGATCTTGGTTTTAGCAGAATATAGTAATGGCATGAACAGAATGATAATAATATAATGTTCTGTCTTAATATGTTTATGTTTGGTCTGTAATTTATTATTTATCTGTCTTATGGTTCTTATAGTAATTACCATGCACTTGAATTTTGATGAGAGAGATTTTGTTAGTGTCGGTTCGGAAATAGCTTGGGCAATTTTCTCTTTCATGCATTTGATTAGATCATAGAAATATGTCCTTGCAAGTTTTTGTTTGCTTATTTTATTATCTTATTATTGCCTGGATTTTATTATTTTATTTATTTATTTAATGCTTCTATAGGCCGAAGGTGGTGTTCAATTTCTCAATAATGCTTTTTTGAAAAATCAATTGCGAAATTTATTGTTTCACTCGTACAAGGTTATCTCCAACTATTAAATGACCTTCTTGTACCAGTATTAATTTTTTAAAATTAATTTTAGTACAAATTATTCTTTTCAATTACGAAAAAAGATGTTTGTTTTTCCATAAAGATGTCTATTTTCTATTTTGGTTTGTCCATAAAAAATATGCTTGTTCCATTTTCAGAAATATGCCCTCACAATCTACTTTAATTCAATATTCCACTCAACCAATTTATATTAATTTAATTCTTCACTCAACTAATTTACTTTAATTTAATCCTTCATTTAATTTAAATAAAACTTTTATTCCATTTTTTTCAATTTAAAATTATATAATACATGAAATTTTTATTCCATTCACAACACACTCTATTTTCTGTTGACGAGGGTGTACATCAGATGAGCCTTTAGGATCCAAACCAAAATAGGGAAAAGAAAAAACATCAATTCACAATGAAAGAGAACTTCTATGAAAAAGTAAGAAGGGCAATCATAAACAAATGTTTTAGAAATTAAAAAAGAAGGAATAAAGAATGACAAAAAATCACATTTCTCCGTCTCTTTTAATCAAACATAATGTAAAATCGTTTCCCTCAAAAAAGAATAACGAAAAAAAGATAATGAACCTGGATAAGAGAATGCAGTCATGGATATGAATTACAGCTCAGATTAATACACACACTCCCCTCATTTTGCCGTGCTTATTTAAATTAGCTTGCGAAACGACACCGCTCGGAAGCTAAACGCAAGTCTAGAGAGAGAGAGAGAGAGAGAGAGCAATGCTACGAAATTTGGCTAGAAGGATTCAGATACCGGCTTCAAGCCGATCAATTTCACGGCGGCGGCTTCAGAATCTACCCGGCTGCCCGACCCGAAGCTTGTGTTCTAGTGTTCTTCCCAATACGCTGGACAAGAGCTCCGAGTCCTATGCCCGCAACTCTCAAGCGATGGAAGGCTTAATTTCTCAACTTCACTCGCATATTCAGCAGGCATAGTCTCTCTCTCTCTCTCTCTCGCTCGCTCGTGTGTATGTTTGGATGACTTATGCGGTGCATGCATTAATTTCTGCGCTTGAAATAGCGGTGTATTTCATGAAATAGGCGATGAATGGCGGAGGACCGGAGGCTGTGAAGCGGAACAGAAGTAGGAATAAGCTTCTTCCTAGAGAGAGAATTGATCGTTTGATTGATCCTGGTTCTTCCTTCCTTGAGCTTTCTCAGGTTCGTTTTCTTATGAAAACTACCTTAATGTTTGTATTTTGTTGATTTCAATTGCTGTATTTTATGTATTCATTTAATTGATCACTATGCGAAATTAGCTATGTCCAAATCAGGAAAGTGTGAGATTCATGATTAACTTATATAGTTAATCATGTTAGCTTTTTGAATCTTTGGTGCTCTTTAGGAAATTTAGGTAGTGTTTAATACACTAATGCAGATAATGTGATTTTATTTTCATTAACATGATTGCTAGCGAGCATGACCATGATAGATTAGCATGCTTAGTTTGAGAAATCAATCGCAATCAGTTGGTATATGAACTTAGACTTGGCTTTGCTGTTGTGTATTTGCTTTGGTATTGGATTGTCTGCACCTGATTTTCTATATTCTTGTATTTAGCTTGCTGGCCATGAATTATATGATGAGCCATTGCCATCTGGTGGAATAATAACTGGTTTTGGTCCGGTGCACGGGAAGCTTTGTATGTTTGTTGCCAATGACCCTACTGTAAAAGGCGGAACGTACTTTCCCATCACTATCAAGAAACATTTAAGGGCACAGGAGATTGCTGCTCAGTGCAGATTACCCTGTGTGTATCTTGTGGACAGTGGAGGTGCTTTCCTTCCAAAGCAGGCTGAGATCTTTCCCGACAAAGAAAATTTTGGTCGAATATTTTATAATCAAGCTCTTATGTCAGCGGAAGGCATCGCTCAGATTGCATTAGTACTTGGCTCTTGCACAGCTGGTGGAGCTTATATTCCTGCTATGGCTGATGAAAGCGTAATGGTGAAAGGGAATGGAACAATATTTCTTGCTGGACCTCCACTAGTAAAGGTTAGTTGCAACTTCTGCTATTTGTATGTTTTTATTCTAATCTTTTACTAATAGTTCTGAAGAGTATGGCATGTGTTTCAAATTGTTGTATTCATTATGTATATGCAATGCGTTGGTTCTTCTGTTCTAAGGGCTTTGCTATGTAAAGTTCAGAGTTTTCCTTCAATGCCTACCTTGTTAAAGAGACTTATTCGAAGCTTTAGTAGGCTGCTACTGGAGAGGAAGTTTCTGCTGAAGACTTGGGGGGTGCATCCTTGCATTGCAGGACATCGGGTGTTTCAGACTATTTTGCTCAAGGTAAAGCTTTAATGTTTTTCACTCTCTCTCTTCTCATTTTTCGACGACGAAGTTGACCTTTGTTTCATAATGATAAGTTCCAAGAATATTGCTTTTTGAATGTGCAAGTTGTGTATTTATTTTGTAGATGAACTGCATGCACTGGCTATAGGCAGAACTATAGTTAAGAATCTGCATATGGCTGGCGATATGGGTAAACAGCACCAGAGTATATCTGATTTTAAGGAGCCTCTATATGATGTAGCTGAACTTCGTGCTATTGCACCAACTGACCTTAAGCAGTCATTTGACATCCGATCAGTCATTTCACATATTGTTGATGGCAGTGAATTTGATGAATTCAAGAAATTGTATGGAACTGTAAGGCCTTTTAATTCCCTTCAGATTTTTGATTGTTTTTCTTTTCTGGCCTCACATAGTACATCTTTTAATCTGGCTGTTAAACCCCTCCCTCTTATGAAACAGACACTTGTGACAGGCTTTGCAAGGATATATGGTCAACCTGTCGGAATTATTGGGAATAATGGCATTCTATTCAATGAATCTGCTGTGAAAGGGGCACACTTTATTGAATTATGTACTCAACGAAACATCCCGTTAATCTTTCTTCAAAATATCACTGGATTTATGGTATGCTTCCTACTGACCTCAGTCACACTATCTTTTATGAAACTCAGTAATACTCAGTAAGTAGAAATTGTAGCTATTTTTCTCTTTTTTATGTTCCATCTGAATGTTACTAAATAGCTGCATCCTTATTTAACACCATATTGATCATGGTTTGCAATTATGTGGACCAGTAGAATATAGAGTTATAGTAAAGCTCGTTCTGAGTACAATGCTCCATTATAAATGAGTGCACAACAATTTCTCAACCTACTCTGCCCCCAATTATCTGTTGTCAATGGAAAGCTTTCAGTAAACCTTTCAATTTTTTTAAGGTTGAAACTCCACAGTAATTCTTATGAAGTTCAATTTCTGTTTATCTGGTTTATCTGACCTTCACTTTTTTCAGCAATCCAGTCATGCCTGAGCACCAATCTGGTAGCATGATGAATGATATAATCAGTTTATCTGACCCTTAATTTTTTCCGAATCAGAGTTCTAGTGTTGGCTATATGAAGAATTCTGCAGTATTTGACCATTTTCAGCAATTATAGACGAAATATCTACATTTACTAGATGAAATAGAAATGATCAATGTTCAGATGCATGCAAGCTCTAATAAAGGGAGAAAGTGAGTTACATAATTTTGATAGGATAGATTGGTCAAATTTGAAAACAGCTTCTTCTATCCATATCGAGGACTGAGGAATAACCTTCTGCACTCAATGAGAAACTGTGTTATCATGGGATTGGTTTATGTTTCGCTGAAATCATGAACATGATGATTTGTTATAAAACCTCTTAGTAAATGGATATATTTCAGGTTGGCTCAAAATCCGAGGCTAATGGCATAGCAAAATCTGGAGCTAAAATGGTGATGGCAGTTTCTTGTGCAAAGGTTGAGATTTTATTATACGCGTCATGACTCATGCATCTATCCACCCCTCTCCAAACTAAATCATCCCATTCCACGTCTTTCTATCATCGGAATCTAAATCTCTTCTATCCTTTTCCAGTAGAATTTGGAAAACTTCCATATCGTTGTTCTTTTTATGTTTATGTACCCTTTTAATTGTTTTTATGGAGTGATAAATATTAACAGACGTATTATTTCCTCTTTTTCTTTCAACGACGTCCAATTTAGGTTCCAAAGATTACAGTGGTTGTTGGTGGAAGCTTCGGAGCTGGAAACTATGCAATGTGCGGGCGAGCATACAGCCCTGATTTCATGTTCTTTTGGCCCAATGCTAGGATATCTGTAATGGGTGGAACTCAGGTAATCACCTATGCTGCATTTGTAAATTGACGATGGTCCTAATCTACAGAGGTTGTGGTATGTCTGGAAATTTCAGAACACGTTTTACCCTAAAAGATTTAAAATATCAATTTGAGTACCACTCTTACCCTCTCAATTTGATTAACTTGATTAACAGCAAGTATAATATTCAATGGTGAGATTTCTCCCTCTCCCTCCTGTTCTGAAGGATAATATGTCAACAATTAGACCGTTTGTTTCTTTTCTAGATGAAAGGAGAAACACTGCTAGACCATGATTGATTGCCTTGTTCTTGTGTCATTTCTCAATTGTAGCTTTTGATCTATTAAAATCCATGCAGTCGACTACATCTACATGTTGCTATTTGCCATGATGGCCGTCTATGCTTCTATCACTCGACAGGAAACAGAAAAATGACTTCTGCTAAACATGATTTCCTATTAACCAGTATTTGCATCTAGCTCTGAAGCTGGCATAACTCCTTAGGATCTGCAATATGTGAGTTCATGAATCATGGTGTTGGGCCTTTCTTGATGTCACTGTCTCTATGCCTATACACATTTGAGAAGATAACGTAATTGTATTTATAACATAAAATATCTATATGCTATCTTCTGATTGTGAAGAAAGTGTTACTCCAATGCTCAAGGTGTTGATAGAAGCTTATAGTGTAAAATGCCCAACTGCTCATGAAAACACGTCTTAAACCATATTCTGGGGGATCCCTGAATATTGATTCTCAATTTCTTCAGGCTGCTGGCGTGCTGGCTCAGATAGAACGGGGCAATCGGAAAAAGACTGGACTCCCGGTAAGGCTAGTTTAGCCATTAATCGACTGAACCAAGTGGTGACCAAGTTCAACTAATTAATAATGCAAGATTATAATGCAGTGGAGCAAGGAAGAGGAGGAGAAGTTCAAGGCAGGAGTGGTGGAGGCATACGATCGAGAAGGCAGCGCTTATTACTCCACGGCAAGGCTTTGGGATGATGGGGTGATCGACCCGGCCGATACGAGGAAAGTGTTGGGCCTCTGCATGGCTGCGGCGACCACAAACCGCAAGACTGAGAGCACCAAATACGGCGTCTTCAGAATGTAATGTAATATTGTAATGCTGATTGATGTTATTATCTCCAAGGGATGGAACAATGAACAAAGTAAATTGAAATTAGAGGTTAAGTTTATATGGGAGGATACCAAAGTAACACCACATGTTGTTTGGAGATAGTGTTGATATAAATTAATAAAAATCTTAATGTCGATTCAAAAATAGATATGATTGTTAAATTGACTTGGGTCTTAATCTTCTCCTCCTCACAACAAAAAGTCAATTTGTATTCATTAAAACAAAGAAATTTTATATATATGTAAAAAATTAATACCTAACAACAAGTGGCGCCCGTGGCCTAATGGATAAGGCGTCTGACTTCTAATCAGGCGATTGTGGGTTCGAGTCCCACCGGGCGTGTTTTCTTTTTGTTTTTTTCTCTTATAGTAATAAATTATGAATATGCCAAAATATTTAGAAAAATATCCTTACACGAATGATATGTACTCCACATCTTCCCAATCTATATTTTACGTAAAACAAACATAGTATAAACTCTGACTTCTTGTTTTTTCTAACACATAAATTATATTTTGTCTCTAGTATATAGAAACACGCCAAAAATTTTAAGAAATTATCGTGCACGTATGTATATATTCCACATCTTCTAAAGCCATATTTTTACGTTATAAAATATATAAATTTAACAGGATAAACTCCAAACATGTAAAATACATGTATTGTATGTGAAAGTGAGAAAAAGTTACAAAATTTAACCTTATACATTTAAAATAGAAAAAATATGTAAGGACAATCGTCGAAGTTGCTTGAGTCTTGAATCCGCCTCTGCTTGTAACAACTTATAATGAACTACATCTTTGTATGCTAAGTAGCAAAACAATTCAATGTCCTGAAAAAATTATCCAATATATGGTACTACATGTTAAAAGAGTGGTCAAATTATGAATATTTATATTTTTTAACATTTTCGATGAAAAATATGATTGACTATTTTTATCTAATGATTTCTTTAATCACACAGGTATACTTCTAAATATTAACAATGATCATGTGTTATCATATATTCATGAATTAAATTTTTAAAGTTAAACGCTTGATTAGCCTATATTATTTTTATTGATCCGACTCATCTCATTTAATAAACGTGTCCTGATAGTATTATAATAGATGGCCAGTATTTTTTGTGGTTGTTGCTAACTAACTCCAGTTTCTATTAACGTGTTAAATTTTGTTTTTGTTAATTTTGCCAAATTTAAAATTGAATATATAAATGATTTTTTGGCGCAAAAAATATAGGTAAATAATTAGAAAATGCTGATACTCGTTTGCAATTTAACTTGAGAAAAGAAAGAGAGAGAACACACATTAAACAAGGAAAAAAAAAATAGAACAAAAATAGTTGTTGGTTTTCAGTCACCATCTCCGCCCGAAAATAAAAAACCCACGTGAAAGATTGTTGAATGATCCGCTGCGATTCGATTAGTTTTGTCTGCTAATCGAAAGCTTGCTTAATAAATTCTCAATATCCTCGCGATCGCTATCAATATCCTTCAATCCCCAACTCCGACGCGGCGACGAACAGCACGCAGATCACGCAGTTATCGTCAAGATTTGAAGTGGATTTTGCGTTTCAATTTTGTTCGTTGTTGAAAATGGCCGCCTCTTGTTGCTCCACTGCCGTCTTCTCGATCTCCGGCCCCCAAACTCGGTGCAGACTTGTCTCCGCGAACTCAGTGAGTCAATTGCCGCAGAGCAACCGACTCGGGCTCTCATTTCGGGCTCAGACAAGACTCGAGGCCCGGAAATCCGCACGTGCCTGCAGCCTCGGGGATAGCAGAGGTAAATACTTTATTTTTTGGTTCGATTATTACTGATTACGTAATTTATATTTGCATTTGTTAGTGATCTGGTTATTATTTTCGTGATCTTTGGAAATTTACTTTATTAAATGTATTTAAGCTGCGTTTGCTTTTGTGATGCCTTGATCCAAATGTTCATATGATTCTAGGTTACAATTTTGATCTTGAAAAGTAGAATCTAATCTATTTAGTTAACACACTATAAAGAATTACAGTTATTCCCATCATATCATGTATATAAAAGAATGAAGAAGCATTGCAGTTTTTGTAATTATAAACCTGAGCTTGTTGTCACTAATGCAATTGTTTGATATTAATAAGAGTTAAAATATGCATAATTGATAACCTTGTAATTTTATATGAAAGTCCATGCATAATTTAGTCAATCTTTGGGTTGATATGTTGTGTGTTTAGTGCATTGATTTTTGTAGCTGGTGAGCATGGTTTGTTCGCTGTTTTGTCCGACTTTTCCTTGTGATATTTCAAGTTTGCTAGTTTGTTGCTCTATTGAGTAATTTGCTCTGTTTCACCTTCTTCCCCTAGATAGTTGACATGTAGTTTAGCTGCCTAGTTACATTGTATGTGTGGCTTAAAAAGGAATATTAAGAATTATAGATGAGTCAAAGAACTGTAAAATGCAATAAATTCCAAAATTATAGAATTATGGAAACTCCGACTGTGGTTTTGTCTCAGGTCAATAAGCAACAGTTTTGTCACCTGCAACTATGTTATGATCTGCATCTACTCAATCATGACTTTAGGATCTTTGCTTAGTTGTTGATGAACCTTTCGAGTTGCATTGGAAAAGAGTTTATCGACCAGCTTGATTGTTCAGTTATACTACAAAACTAAATTATGTAGCAGGTTCTATTTAGCAGCATCTGGAGGAAATTTAGAGCTTGTTATGGTCAGCCAATGCATGATCTTTATATTCCACGTCTTTGGATATTGCACTTATGAATTCTCCTTTCTTAGAACATTTGATTTGGTGGGACTTTAGTGCTTATTAGGCCTACTGTAGTTGGAAACCTAAAAAATGTGAGGTCTACAAATCCGAGCAAATGTTGCATTCATTCTCGTTGCCTTATTTTCTTTGTAAGTTTAGTGGTTTGGGATGTAGAGCTTGAACTGAGACTGTTCTCTTTCTCTCCTCTCTCTCTCTCTCTCAATGAGAGGAGAAATTTATTGGGTTCAAATGCATCATAGCTTTCTTCTAAGTGCTTGTTCTGTCGCTTTGCAGCTGCAGTTGTAACTGGCAAGTCATGGGATAAACTGATTATAGACAGCGAATTACCTGTGCTCGTCGAATTTTATGCCAGTTGGTGTGGACCCTGCCGTATGGTTCATAGAGTAATTGATGAGATATCTAATGAATACTCAGGGAGATTGAAATGCTTTGTTCTTGACGCGGACACTGACTCACAAATTGCTGAAGACTACGACATTAAGGCTGTACCAGTGGTCTTGCTGTTCAAGAATGGTGAGAAACGCGATTGTGTTATTGGCACCATGCCGAAAGATTTCTATGTGGCTGCCATTGAAAGGGTCCTGACCTCATAGATCTGAGATTTGGCCATCAAGATGGAAGGATTGAGATTTTTCTGCAAAGAATTGATACAAATTTTTGCTTCACCTGTTGAATTTCTTGGTTTTTGCATGGTGTTGCCTTCTTCCCTTAGTTTCTTATCATAGTGATCTGAGAAAAAAACACTTTTTTCTCGACGCGAAGAGCGGCTGTGATCTTTCAAGCAAAACTCTCTACTTTTGCCACTTTTGTGTACAGGTTTTGGTGTACTTAAACTGTTTCTAGTATTCAAGAATGTGAAAATTCATTTGGTGGATATTATCACTTTTTTATTTTTTCCGAATAAGAACAAGTTTGTTGGATACATGATCTAATGCGAAAAATGTGTTAGTTTATAAATTTTAGGAGATATATTTTGTTTTCATATATTGTGAAGTTATTTACTATGCATTGGCCCTAAAAAAAAAGATTATTTACTATGCATTTGAAAATAACCCGATTTATATAGTTAACACCCCAGCCCGCATGGCATAACACATCAATGGTAGGAACGTTAATGGTGTCCACGGTGGGTAGGGGAGCGGTACCGAATATAACATAATTTATAAATGTCTTACTTGTATGAATGTACAAGTAATAACATATGAATTAAGCACCAACTGAATTATAGACAACATATATAAAATAACCATCACCTATATAAAAATTAATCAATAATGTTCCATTCAAAAAAAATACTATGCACACCAATTACGCAACACATAATTCGTAATTAAACAACAATTATTACATTTTAAGCAATAATATTTTTTTGAAGGGAAGCAATAATAATTGTTAATACATGCACAACTATATATTAATTGAATTATATACGTCAATATATAATTAGTAAATGAGCAATAAGTATTACATATTTATGCATTATTAATTAATATTGCAAATCACTTGTGTTTAAGATTTTTGAGCAAAGATATTATGGTGTAGTGATCACACATTTGTTCGGCATAATGATCCTACTTATATAGTAATGTATTGATTTATTTAATTAAAACATATTTTATTAAAACAGTCAAATTTGAGCACGTATAATCATATAAAATAAAACTAGACCCTATCTCCTTCTTTTTTGATGCTTTGAAATTTAAATTCGGCCAGTTGACCAATCTATCAATATTATTATCAATATTAAAACACATTTTTGAAAACTGATATATATTGTGATTATATATGGATAGGATAACGACTCGATACATATGATTGCTAGTTCTACAAAGGGTTCAAGTTCAAACCATCAAATTATGAACATACATTTTGCCTTTTTGAGATACAATGAAACTATAGCTTCCAAAAAATAAAAAAAAAAAATTTTATAGAATTTAATTGCAAAAAAATTTCAATTTTTTATGGTTCCTCACTTTTTAAATCTATATATAAATAGAGTAATGATATTCGGATATACAGTGACCAGCCACACGCTTGAAGAAAAGGAAAATTGACTTTAAAAATGAAAAATAATCACATTTCCCCCTAAGATTTATACTTCCCAATTATGATATATTTTTATTTTCGAATCTATATTACTATTTTTAGCGCGTGTGGCTGGACACAGTATTTCCGAATGTCATTACTCAAAATCTTTTAATTTTTTTCCTCACAAAATATGATTTCGGAGATGACGTGTCAAATTAGAAATGACATAAATTTTCCCTAATCATTTGCGGAGAAAAATTAGAAAAATTTAAACGCAAAAAATAAATCAACGAAAGAGGAAGAAAGAAAGAGAGAGAGAGAGAGAGAGAGAGAGAGAGAGAGAGAGGTTACTTAATACCGGCGGCCCTCTCCTATCGTCTACTATCACATTTCCCGCTGCAAATCACTTCTCTGCGGTGAGTATCACTCATCGTGATTGGTTTGTTGAATCTATTTGTTACTTGAAATTCCGTAGTTGTTTAGCCGATGATTTTTTTGTTGTGAAATATGGTGTGTGAATTTACTGAAAAGCGCATATTTACACATACACATGCATAGACGATTGATCGCATGGAATTTTGCTGTAAGTCTTGTTTTCTGAGGGAATTTATGGGGATTTTGTGGTTCTATGCTTTATGTGGCCATTAATTTTTAACCGAATTTTGATTGGGGTTATTTTGATTTTGAATTTGAATTTGAAGTGTTCTGATCGGTGCATTAATTTAGGGTTTATGTTGACAACTGAAGATTTTATGTAGGAGGAAAGAGAGAGCTCATACCTTATTAAGTTCTGCTTAATTTACAGTAATCGGTTTGAGTCTTAGTGTCGAATTGTTGGGTAAAGGTATAAAAAACTTCTACTTGTAGAATAATTCATCATCCTTCCTTGTTGCTACAATCAATTTCATCAAGTAGCATCAGATCATATGCTAAATATGTAAATTAAGATTAAAAAAGAGTGCGATTTGATTACGAGTGGTAACTATTAAAGTTGTTCTGTGATGATCTGTTTCGTTTATAGCCTCTGTCATGTTTAATCTGCCTGTTCCTGATTTTTAAGCTTAAATTCTGCCATTGATGTAGTCTGCACTACTTGATATTTATTGGCGTCGGATCTTTTTTTCGCTGCTGATTTTCTTTTGTTAAATTTCCATAGATGTCGGAGAATAACAAGGGAGAGGAGATTTCTCAGAAAGGAAATGATTGGGAAGTTGTGGCACTAACGGAATCTGCATATGCTGCTGCTCCTGGTCCCAGAAACATTCTGGATAACAGTGACAGCAATTTAGGCAGGGATGATGGTTCCGAGACTGCTCGTGCCATGCTCATGTCTGGCCACTTTGGACTTTCGCCAAGTGTGCATGAGAACTTTCCACTTGAATCTGAATACAAGGAGAAGAATTCTGGAGAGGGCCATGATGACGATGTTCATCAAGTTATGGAGCAACAAGGTAGCAAATCAGATTTAAAGAACGACGGAAATTTGAACATAGAAGGGCTCGTTTCTGATGAATTATCTGGAGTTTCGAAGTTTGACGAGAGCATGTCGTTCTTTACTGACTTGGGTGATGTTGCATCCTCAAAATCGATGGATAAAGAGCAGAGCCTGTATGGGACCGGAAAGAGTTCTTATGATGACGATGATGTTGCTGCAGGCATGCCATTCATTGCTAATGAGGGCATGGGGATTGCTGAAGCACTATCTCTGGATGATGCCGTGAATCCATGTGTCCCAAAACATGTTGAAGAAGATAAGTTTAGTGAACCGATTCCTTGTGACGCTTGGTGGAGGAGACGCGCTGCTTCCTTGTATGGCCACGCAAAAAATGCAAATCCATATTGGTCTCTTGTTGTTGCTGCTGCTGTTATTGGGCTTGTGATTGTTGGTCGCAAGTGGCAGCGCGATAGGCCGCAAGTTTTCCAACTCAAGTCACAATTGACTTTAGACAATAAGGTATAATACACTTTTTCACCATTTATTCTCCTTTTTCCAGAAACTGATCTATATCTGCAGGGTTTTTATGATTCAAAATTGAGAGTTTGTTCACTATTTGTATCTGCTATAATGCATTTACTCTTTGATTTACATTGCTTGCTTAGTATTCAGTTGTCGTGTCACAATCTTTATCAATTGAAACTCTTGTTTCCCCTGTATGCAGGAGTCTCACTGGATCCATAGTCCCATGGATGTAACTTTAGGCAGTCGACACATTTCATACATCGGACTGAGCTCCTTGACAGAAGGTTGAGAAATGAAGCGAAAGAAAGTCATAAACATTTAAGATTCCTGGTGAGAAAACGAGTAACATCCTATCCATTGTCGCTACCAAGATTATGAACATTTTTAAATCTTGTGTTTTTACACCGATCCTATGCCTTGCATGAAATGGCTCTCTCTCAGGTAACAAGATACATTGTGTTTATAGTTTCTGTGAAATCGTGCAAACGACCGAACGAGGCTTTCGTATAGGCATTGGTGGAAGTTAGTGTTTTGTAACTACTGGTGTGTAAATTTGAAATGGTGTTTATGTTGATGCAAGCTTTACTTAGATTGATTTGTTATTTGATTATTTCTAATTTTATGCCTTGCATACAGTAGTTGTTTATCGTCTGCTGCTTCGTTCTATTCCTTTTTTTTCCAATGATAAAAACTTTTTCAGTCTCCCGTGCGAATTGTTATGATAATTATAAGTAATATATTTAATAGTAGAATGTAACATATATTGCCTTCGCCTCGTTCAACTTGGCTCACTTTCATTTCTGGGCGTCTCACTCAACTTGGCTTGGTCCCTTTTTATGCAAAGATTACGTAGTAATATTTTAATATTTAAGTACTATGTGTACAATTGTTTATTTTTATGAACAGTAAAAATGCACTCAAAATCATTTTATCATCAACAATTAAATTAAATATTTTATAAAAAATACATTAAAGATACTTTTTACATTTAATCACTTTATTCTTAATCTCCGTGCTGAAAATAAGTGAGTCATGTTGAACGGGATAAAGAGTGTATATTAGAAATAATTACTCTCCCCGTCCATGAAATGGTTCACATTGTGGACGACACGAGTTTTAAGAAATGATAGGTAGTAGTTAATTATAGTGAGTATTGTTGTGAATGGAATAAGGGTCCTACAATAAATGTGAGTGGAGTAGCAAAAGTGACAACTATTTCGTGAACAAATTTAAGTAGTAAAAGTGACAAACATTTTACGGACGGAGGGAGTATATAAGTCCAGCCTATGTAGATTGCATAAGGTCAAACAAAGAAAAGTTGGTTTGTTTCTCATTCCATTTTATTTGTCGGAGAAAAATGTAGAAAAAATTGAAAAAAATGAAAGAAACTCAGAAAAACCTAAAAGAGAAAGGAAGCGGAGAAGATATCGCTCAAACCAAAAACATTTGATTTTTGAAAATTTAATTTAAAAAAATATTTTTAAATCAATCTCAATTCTTTTTGAGAAGGTCAATCTCAAAATTTAGACGAACATTCAAATTCGTTTTATACAAATATCTTGTCACCGTCGCAAATGTAAGACGCATATTCCATATTTAATTATGAACCAAATTACGGAATTACCCAAATTTTTGAAAGAACAAAAGAAAGGAAAGACGAAAGGAAAAAAATGCAAAAAAATTAAATAAGCGTTACTCGATAGGGGGTTGTTTGGGTTTTGGGTGGCAAATTGCATGGAATTTGGGCTGAGACTGAAAGCTTGTGTTTGGCGGGAAAAGATGCAAGAAAATTATTCTGCTATGGAGAAGTACATTAAGACCATGTTTATCAAGCAAGACCCATACCATCCAATCAGCCACTTTTTTAAATATTTAATTAATTTTTCTTTTTTTCACATCTTCAATATTTTTGCAATCCATCCACTTTTACTATTTTCTAGTTTATCAATGATCATTCCAACCATCCAAATCACAACATTATACTCCCTCCGTCCAAATGTAAGTGTCCTACTTTACTTTTTGGACAAAAAATATCTCTCTTTCCTATAATTACTACCATTTGCTATTTTGGACCCACAATTTATTTTTAACACACTTTAATTAACTCCCTAATTTTTTACTAATTAAACCCACTAACTAATTAACCTACCCAACCCAATCCAATTAAACCCAACCCAAATCCAAAAATATCCCAATTCCCCCAAATCCACAACAAACCCTAAATCTCATTCACTTCTGCCTCTCTCATCTCTTTTGTTCTCTTCGCCTCTTCCTTCTGTGGAACCCTAAATCTCATCTCTCTCGTTTTCTTCGCCTCTCCCTTCTGTGGAACCCTAAATCTCATCTCTCTCGTCCTTCTGTGGAATCCAACCATAAACCCAGGCCACTTTGCCTTCTGTGGAACTCTAAATCTCATCTCTCTCATCGGAGATGTCTCACAACAAATCCCCGTCGCCTACTCGGCTGCTCCGATTACGCCGCCTCGTGCTCCGATTTTGCCGCCGCATGCTCCGATTGTGGCGATTTTGCCGCCTCCTGCTCCGATTGCTCCGGATCCAGCGACTCACGCGACACCATTCTCTCTGAATGAGCAGAAGCTGGTGACAGAGTCGGAGTACGATCGGTGGTGGGCCACCGGTGGCCTCTTCCCTGATGAGCAGGAGAGTCCATTATTGGCGGAGCAATGGTGGCCTCTCTCTATTTCTGAATCGGAGTCTATCTCTCTGAATTGCTTCCACCATGACATTCTCTCTGATTTCAGAGCTGATACGGTGGTGCCAGAAAGTCCAGAGATGGGATTCGATGACTTTGATGACATAAATCTGAGTTACGACGATTGGAAGGCCAAATACATGGCTAGGGGTTTGCTACCGATGAATCCTAACCCTAAACACTAGGTAATTGTGTTCTTATTTCTCTTATTTCTGATTAAGAACTTATTATGATACTACATTTGATGTTTGCTGAGTCTGTGGCTCTATGTGGGTGGGCTGGTGATGCCTCATTTGTGTGTATCTGCTCTGATTTCTGATTCAGATTGAATCCTGATTAAGAACTGATTCTGAAACTACACTTGATGTTTGCTGAGTCTGTGGGTATTTGTGGGTGGGCTGGTGATGCCTCATTTGTGTTTTATTGTGATTTCTGATTATGAACACTTGATTATGATACTACATTTGATGTTTTCTGCTTGTGGTTCTCTGTGGGTGGGCTGGTGATGCCTCATTTCAGTTTATTGTTATTTCTGCACTTGATTTATGGTGATAATGAAGTGATGCATGCCACACTTCCTGCATTTGCATGAGTTTGGGGATTAATGTCTGTTGTTAGAGCAACCAGTAGGCCTCAATTTGAACCTACTTAGAAAGGTTAAACAACATTAAGTGTCAATGATGCAATTGTTCTTTCATTTCAAAAAAGCTGAGACAAACAAAAGATGTTTACATTCCAAACAAGACCAAAACATGTGTGTCTTGTTAGTCCTTGTAAACACTGGCCAAAAATCTGTCCCTCCACTACTCTAATCTCCTAAAATCCAATGCTGGAATCCTTGCACTATGTTATCCATTGAAAACTGCTGCAGTCCCTCCACTAGATTGTCCAAATTGAATCCTGAGCTTGTTTTTACTTCTTGTTGTTTGAGATAATCCAGGCTCTCATTCACTAGCTGCTCTTCTACTTGAAGACATTCTGGTAGTATTCCAAGCCTTATAAGCCTTTCTTTATTCATGTGTAGGATTCTGTAGTTGTTGTTCCCTTTCTTCATCATGATTTCTATGTGGCAGCCTTGTAGAGTTAAGAATACATTGTTCAGTTTCCATGCTGGAAACTCATCAAATGCCTCTATGACATTCTTGCACATATCATCCACATTCTGAGCCTGCTTCTTGTTCTTCAATGACTGAATTGCTCTAAAGAATCCTAAATCACACACATTAGTGTCTGGTGACTGAGCTGGTTGGTTCACTAACTATATGTTAAATCCATCACTTGTTGCAGCCTCTATGAATTCTGGATCATCAGTCTTCATATGTGGTTTGGCATTGTCCTGCTGTATCCATATATCCTTGCTTAGAAACTCAGGCCACTTTGCCTTTACAGTTGGAATCAGCTGCATGAAACAATGGGTTAATTCACAACAACTAAATGATGAATATGTGCAATTCTGATAGAATAACTGTTTGTGAAATTTACCTAGTTGATGAAGCATGCTTTGGTGACTTCTTGTGTGATGGATTGAATTGTTTTTGTTTGCATGATACCCTTCTGCCTATTCTTTGAGTTTCTTAAGGTAGGTTCAGTGCATATGAATGGATAAATGCCAATTTTCCATCAAATAACACTGTTCCATTGCTGTCTATTATTGGCCTTGACACAGCACATAAAAACATGATCTTCTCTATGAATCTTTTGGATTGAGCAGTCCTATGTGGTTCTATTTCATCTGGTAACAGATAGTACCTCCCTGCCACTTTGGATAAGTAAAAATCATTTCTCATCAACATGAATTGTATTGTACATTTTCTGAAATGGAATTTTCCCATCCACAATGATTGGACTGAGTTGACTAAGGTTCCAAGTGAGTCTATTTATCATGTTATGAGGGCTGAGAAAGTGCTTGATTGCATTTTTGTGTTTCCTCAGTTTCTTCTCTTTGATCCACTTGTGTAACAAGGATTTACTAACACCTAAGATTTCTGCCAGCTTCCTAAGTGAGCTCATTTCTAAGACCGATAATTTCTTAACTTTCTCCACATCAAGTTCATTTTTTTTTCTTATTGACTGACCCCTTTTTCAGATTTACAAGATAAATGGGCTTACCAAGAGCTTGCTGAGTAAGGGCTGCCTTCCATATGCGAAATATGATCCTTAGATTGATGTGGAAGATTTCAGTTGCCATCTTCTTTGCTCTATGGTCCAGTTTGCCTGATTTATTGTGTTGTAAGAGCCACTGAGCAACTCTGTTTTTTTCCTCATTACTTAAATGAGGCTTTTTCACTGTTTCTGTCATTCCTGTTGTTTTTCTTGCTGTATTTATGGTGTTGCCTAAGGAGAAATGAGGGTAGATAGCTGTATTTATGGTAAAATTTGATGTTAGGTTGCATTTGAAATTCCCTCAATAGATTTTGATCAAATCAGCTGTATTTTGTGCTTATTTAGTGTGCCAAAAGTTAACTTTCGAAAGATTTGGCTCCAAAAGTGTAACTTTTTGCCCCCAATGTAATCCCAATTTCCAATGTTTATTCATTTCCTTTTCTTTGTTCAATTTTCTGTTTCTCGTAGCTGGAATTACATTTTATGTTGTTCATTATCATTATGTTTCGATGCAATTATAATCAATTCGGAAAAAAAGGCAAACAAATTAAGAAAAAAAAAATAAAGGCAAGAAGCTGTACAGTGAAGTCGAAATTAAAAAACCAAGGCATAAGTCGAAAAAAAAAACAAGGCATAAGCAGTAAAATCAATTCGAAAAAAAAAACGAAGCCAACACGTCGATAAAAGTAGAAGTCGATAAAAAAAAAGAGTTCAAATGTAACAAAAAAGAAAATAAAGAAATCCAACAAAAAGTCAACAAAGATTAGCTTCACTAATTATTGTATTACTACTACCCTTACTCCTTTAACTTTTACACCACTCAAAACACATTTTTCATTTTTCTTAATCTCTGTGCCGAAACCAAATGGGACACTTACACTTGGACGGAGGGAGTATATTTTTGTTTTGCATTATTGTTAATACTAATATAATTATTTGTAATAAAGATAATTAAAATAATTTAAAATTATATATAAAACATAACGATGACAAATTACAAAATAAACAAACCTAATAATAAATTACTTCAATTGAAATACAAAATTTTAAATATATATGCGGTGCTGAAAACATAGACGAAACATCATCAAATTTGGTTATGATTGCCGAATTTTTGAAATATATGCTCGATCAAGTCGTTTAACTGAGCTTTGTGAGCTTCTCTATTGAGAAGTTGTTCTTTATAAAATTTTGAGAATTGTAGAAAAAATAGTTACCATCATCTATGGTAAACGAAAATAGATGATAAAGAAAATAAATGGTGTGATAAAATGAAGGTTATATGTAGAGAAAAGAAGAGATTTTTTTTTTTTTTTTTGTAAAGTTATAGCAAATTTGGTCTCTATTTATAGAGCGGCGCCCAAAAGTTGATTGTGGTCGCCGCCACGTCATTAACACAATTAAAAAAAGGAGAATGTATGGATATCCAACCCACCGCGTTCGGCAATTTTGCCAAAGCAACCGTGTGGCGTCTCTCTCTCTTCAAGGTAACAACCAATGGGATGGAGACACATGTCTCCAGTGTATAATTTTTTTTTCTATATTAAGATAAAATCATTATATCTTTTACATATTATTTTAAAAAAAAATATTATACTAAAATTCGTATTTTTTCATACTCTATAAATATGTGCAGTTACGGTTACAATGTTACAATCCTAGAATACTATTTGAGTCCATACTGAATCAGCTTTTGCTTCATTGGAAGAATGAGAGTTGTGGTTATTCGAGTTCCAAACGTTGTGAGAAGCCCTTTGATTTTGTTAATCTGTTATGTGAAGCAACATAATCGAGCTCTAAGAAGTCCTTTTTTTTATATCGTGGGAACCCGCAGCTGCTACCTTCGGTGCACACTGGATTAACCTCCCGCCCCTTGTGCAGTAGCCTGCAAACCACACAGGCAGATAAACCACAAGTACAGATGTGGCAGACTCGACCTACAGAGGCGTGTCATGGAGTTCGAACCTGAGACATTTCAGTCTCAGGTGTCCACTTTTACCACTAGCCCACTTTCTAAAAAGTCTTCTTCTTCACACGTGAATGGGAGGATGGTTTACTTGATATTTGATCATGCAGAGGAACTTTTCTTGCTTCGCGAAATCCAGCAACTCTCGATGCCTCACTCTTTGATTCAACCGGAGATCTGAAAATCCAAAAAGAAAGAGAAAGTAAGGGATTATTAACACAACAACATTTGATAGTAGTATTAAGTTAGTTCAATCTTATACTTCTCCTTGGAATATAAGTATATTTCTTACTCTGAGATGCAGACATAAATCTTTTTTCTTTGTGTCAAAGAAGTTCATATTGAAATATATATCAGTGGCTTAGCTCATGCTGTTTTTGCATTTTCAATATTTATGGTTGCACGATTGTATCTCAAGTGAAGAGTTATTCTTGAATTGCAACTGCTACTTCTTACTAGATTCCAAAATTTCTGCCTCATAATGTTCAATTTCAGGGTATCTGATTGCACATTTGTGAATAAATTTATGAATCACCAAATTGCACATTTGTGTTTGATTATATTTGCTTCTTATTTTTTGATGTTATCAAATGGCTTACAGGCTGCAAAGAGTCTGAAGTTCCCCTTGTCAAAATACATGTACAGATATGATAGTAGATTTCCACATTTGAATCAGCCTCAAACTGATGTGTATCGGCTTCATGTTATGTATATGGATCGTTTACGTCTCAAATTACTCGAGCATACGACACTTCCCGGTGACATGGTTTCGGAGTAATTCAACCTTCTGATCTCGAGGCGAAGAACCGTTGCCCCGGCTGTGATGTTCAAACAAATGCTCTCTACTTTGCCACTTTTGTGTACAGGTTTTGGTGGACCTAAACTGTTTCTGGTATTCAAGAATGTGAAAATTCATTTGGTGGATATTTTTACTCACAATTGTTTGGATACATGATCTGTTTGATGAGAGGTATTGCTCAAATCTAATGTCAAAATGTGTTATAGCAATATGGGAATAAACAACTTTTCAAAAAAAAAAAAAAAAAGAACATGGGGAGAAAGAGGGATTGAAGTTGTAGCAAGGTGAGTTCAAGCCAAAAGTATTTCATGTTTATATTTTATTCGTTACACCACTATATAGGTGACTCTATACACAACAGTATATTTTGGTATATTTTTTCCAAATAAGATTCAAAAAAATACTCTCCATATTTATAACAATTACCTGATTTTGGTGTATCGGTTTTATTTTATTTTTTTATTTTTCATTTTTCATTTTACTTGCATATATTTCTTCAATTATAATTTAATTTTATATTTTGTGTGTAGTAATGTTGTACTTATAATTAGAATTTATTACACATGAATATTTTTAGCATTCAATTCTAATTTTATTAGTTAAAAATTAAGTACTAAGATTGATAAATCTTTAATTATGGTACATAATTTCTTTTAATTTCGAAGATTAGTAATAAAAGCAAGTTATACTACTACATAGTAATATAATTTTCTTTTTTATATTGAATATAATTACATAATAAATTTAATAACGAAATACTATAGTGAGAAACATAAAAATAAAAAGAAACAGAGTAGGTGCTAACAAGGTGGCAGAGACTAAAGAGGATGTTTTGATAGTGCCTCTTTTCCTCTAATGTTAAGCAACAAATAGTACAATATGTTTAAAAGGAAATTATGAAATAAATAAATAAGAGTCGAGAAAATTAGGAAATAAATAGTACTCCCTCCGTCCATGAATCATATTTCTATTTGGGTTCCGATACGGAAAATAAGAAAGTTGATAAAGTTATTTTGAGTGGGGTAAAAGTTAGAATGTAGGGATAGTAGGATAATGACAAAAAACCAATGGTAATGACAAAAAAGATGTGGTATTGACAAAAAAAAGTGGTATTGACAAAAAGTGAGAATAAAGTTGTTGTGATGATCAAAAAGTAGGAATAAAGTTGTTGTGAGGTGGGACCATCAATGGCAAAGAATAGTAAATAAAGGAAAAGTAGGAGGGTATGGTTGTATAAAAAGGTAAGTAAGGATTTGATTTATGGACAAAGAAATGTGGGTAGGTAGGGATTTGATTCGTGGACGGGAGTAAAAGATTAAGTAATAATTATAGCAAGACTTGACTTTACAAATACGTCTACCATAATTCTCAATTTCCTTTCATCGCATATTCAATGTCGGTTCAACTTTATTTACTCTAATAATATTTCTTCGCCGATTTCTCCAAACTTTTCACCCCTCGCCGTCGCTGCTCCACAAACTCAAGACCCCTTTTATTTTTTATTGACAATTTCAAGATTCTCTCTACCATGATTATACTCTAGTGGAGACTCCAAGAACAGCACTAATATTTATTGGAAGTATTCAATCATTCTTGATTTCTGCTTGGGGTAAGTCTTCTCATTCAAGAATTTGATTGATTTTGACTGGAATTCATTGTGGGTTTCTGAATTTGGGTTTTTTTTGTTGGAAGATTGGATCTTTAGTTGTTTTCCTAGTTTATTGTTTTTGTTTTGCTTCGAGCTGGCGAAGAACAGAAATTCCAACTTTCTTGATTGCTATCTGTTTCCTCAGCTTGTTGATATATCATTTTACGCTAGCAATTACTGGTCTGGGTTTTCTTAGTAGGTTTCTTGAATTTTGTTTTTCTGATAGAAGTTAGTTCGATGTTGTATTGCTATGAAGCCGTTGAACTTCTGAATTTTGTTGAGTCATTTGTCTGTGTGTGTGTGTGTGTGTGTGTTTTTTTTTAAAGAAACTTACTTGGTTTTAGAATTCCTTTGCAACCTTGAACCAGAATGGAGATGATAATTAGAATTCATGTGAAGCAAAGATGGTCCTTTTTCTTGAGAGAGAGAGAAAGAGAGAGAGAGAAGCAAAGATGTATACCAGTGAAAATCTATAGTTAGCTGATTTCAATCTCCAAGTTGATCTAAGCATGTTGTAACGAGTATAAAGATCTACGAGAGTTCTGTAAATTATTTCAGGAAGCCTATTGTTCAAGTGTTTCTTTCAATACTTGGGTTTCTTTCCCTTTTCATTGTTAGTTAAAGTGTTTGAGTCATTTCTTGATTCTTCCCCTTGCTTCTTTGCCCATGCAGACACTGTTAACATCAGGAAGCTAAATTCTGCCTATACGATTACGGATGTCAACCTCAAATTCGTCTGTGCGAGCATTGCCATCAGAGGGCGCGGATCAAAGAATGACCTCAAACGCAAATCCATCTCTACTTACTCAGCATCAAAGTCAGGGTTCGTTGCATGGTACCGTGGCAATTCTTTGGGACATCGAGAACTGTCCTGTTCCAAATGATGTACGGCCCGAGGATGTGGCTGGTAACATTAGGTTGGCGTTGCGGGTTCATCCTATTGTTGATGGAGCTGTCACTATGTTTTCTGCATACGGGGATTTTAATGCCTTCCCCAGACGGCTACGAGAAGGTTGCCAGAGAACGGGTGTTAAGCTCGTTGATGTTCCGAACGGGAGAAAGGATGCTGCTGATAAAGCGATTTTAGTTGATATGTTCCTTTTTGCTCTCGATAACTCTCCACCGTCTTCGATCATGCTTATATCAGGAGATGTTGATTTTGCTCCCGCTCTCCATATTCTAGGTCAAAGAGGTTACACCGTCATCCTAGTCATTCCCTCTGGGATTGGTGTCTCATCTGCTCTATGTAATGCCGGGAGGTTCGTTTGGGATTGGCCTAGCGTTGCTCGCGGAGAATGCTTTGTGCCCTCTACTAAGGGATTACGACCGCCTTGTGCAGGTCCGGAAGAAGTTACCGAGCTTCTGAGGGGATGTCAGGTCAATGATGCCGTCGAAGAGAAGAATGAAGAGGAATCGATAGTGTATCAGGGAGCTTCAAGAGGCTGTTACAGTAATCCTAGAGAAGTTTCGGTGGTGTCACAATCCCTATCCGAATATAGTAGTAGTTCAATACCGAAGCTCCAAAATCCTACAGCTACGAGAGCACAGAGTATTCCATATGGATTCAACGAAGTTTGTGAGGAAAACGACTTGATGTGGGTGCAGCCGGGAGATCTCAATGGTTTGAAGGGCCAACTGGTAAAGTTGCTCGAATTGTTCGGTGGCAATTTGCCTCTAACTCGACTTCCGTCAGAGTATCAGAAGATGTATGGACGGCCTCTCTATGTTTCTGAATATGGTGCTACTAAACTTGTAGCTCTCCTGAAAAAGATGGTTGGTGCAATCAGTGTCGAGGGGAAGGGCCAAAGAAAGATTGTCTGCCTCCGTAGTTTGAAGCCTGAATCGGTTGGTCCTACGCCTACGGTGATTTTGGCCAGGCGGGAGAAGAAAGGAAAAGCAGTCCAGGAAGATAACTTTGACATGAGTCGCATAATGGCTGGAGCTTGTTCTTCAGATGAGTTGTCGGACGAAGAAAGGATGGTAATTGAGGAAAATGGTGCCAAGACTGTGGATAATTCGTGGATTATTGATAGCCTCAAAAGGTTTAAATATGAGCTTCAAGATATCTTGGTAAGCTACTCTTGTCAGATTTTTCTTGATTATTTCGAGGGAATATATCATCAAAGATACAAAAGACGACTTGAGTACTCGAACTTTGGAGTGAACAATCTAGAAGAGCTTCTTGATAAGGTGAGAGATATTGTGGTGGTGCAAGAGGAATCAGTAAGTAAAAGAAAATTTCTCATTGCTATCGGTGCATAGTTTCTTCCTCGTTGTGGTGGTTGTTCTCCATTACCGTTAAGTTTTATTTGGTACGTGGAGTACGTAAATTGTCTGCATTACCCGTGCTTTCTAACCTAGTATTGTCGTATTTTTTTTAATTATTTTTCGAGCAATTACTTTAATACTACTCACAGCAAACATTGAGTGTGATCAACCGAAACGGGGGATCTTTCTGTACATTAGCTTTTACTTGAATTATACTTGCAATATAAGATCACTGTTCTCTTCTTTGAATTAGATAGAAACTGTTTGCCTTGGGATTGGTGTATATTGCCTATGCATACTGTGTGGTAATGGTTGTGTGATCATGATCTCGACTAGTTAGATAGCGTTGATCTTTAGTTTTAGGCTCTTGGTAATAGTATTGCTGTGAAGTGGTGTTCAATTAGTCTACTGTCGAGCGTCTATCAGCATGTTGGAAAAATGAAGCATCACTGCAAGCTGTTTCGTGGTTAGACTAGACGAGAACATGATATTGTTTGCGTGATGGGTTAGCTAACAAGTTTTTGTTGTGGAGGCCGGTTGATGAGCAAGCCAAGCCTCGCCTCGCCTCGCCTCCTGCAATACTTTTTAGGTAAGATGGTGATTGTTATTTTATCTCATGCAATTCCATTTTGTTTGTTCAACTATGTTTCTTGCACACCTAGTGTTCCTCTGTTGGTGCAGGCTACTATCGAAGAGTTGTATGAACGTCGGCTTATTAACTTCGGGTACTCAAATAGTCGAGTGTAGTATTGATTTATGAGCTCTTTTTCATCAATTGGAAACGTTTGACATGATGTGTGGTTAAAAGAAACATGTGAAGTAGAGCTGGCAAAATTAGCCCGAACAGATTGCCCGACATGTGGTACCCGAAGTTCGAGCAACGAGAGCCCTAGTTCTTCTATGCGCTCCACAAGCATGGCTCGGTTATGTTAGGACGGATATCGACTCCAAGTCGATATCTGGGGGTACGTCAAACAATCGGGTACGAGGTTCCTCCAAACTCAAGTTCCCCGTCCGATCCATGGAATTTTAATTACCTTTCGATATACAAAAACAACGAGATCACCTCAAACATGAATGTTATTTTTGTTTGCAAAAAACCTTTTACTTTCCCTATCACAACCAAATGCAAAATAATGGTCTTCATGATACTTGTGCCTTCAAGTCTCACTGAGCCATGAGCTCCGTATACGTCGGGGTCAATTCGTCCCTAGATCGACGGGTTGTTGTTAGGCGACTGAGGGGATCCCATCTCCAGGAGGAAGCTCCGGCTGCAGTATGATCTCGACGTGCTTGAAGAAGATGCAAGATTCCTATCTCCACTGAAATACACATTCTTCCCTCTGCTGCTCTTCCTTCCCCTGCTTTCTGTTCCTTCGCCTTCTTCGTCCTCGACAGCTTCAATGAACCCGCTGTGCAGTGGGTCTGAACTCTCGTACAGAAGCCTCAGAACCTGCTTGATCGAAGGCCTTACTCTGCCCTCTCTCTGAGTGCACCATCTCACAATTCCAATGATCGTCTGAAGCTGATCAAAGTCGTAAGTATCACCCAGATACGAGTCCACTAGCTCGTCTACCCTCGACTCAGATTCCAAAAACTCCTGTGCCCACTCGATGATGTTCTTGTTGTTTTGTATCGCTCGTCTTCCTGAGATCAGCTCCAGCAAGACGACTCCATAACTGTACACATCACTCTTCTCAGTTAGCTCTTGTGTTATTACGTATTCCGGGTCCATATAACCTGATCATAGGCGAGCATTTAGTACATCTAAACGACGAATCAAAACAAGATTTCAATATTGGTTCGAGATAGTCAGCGAACCTGGCGTTCCTCGTATCTCGGTGTTTACGGGTTCAAAGAAAATCGACCCGTTTTTTGAAGCATGTACTAGGCCAAAGTCAGCAAGCTGGAGATATATTAGCATGTATCAATACTATCAGTAATATGTAAATTGTAACACATAAATATATATAGCTCAAAATTTCTAATTCACTTACCTTGGCCACAAAATTTTCATCTAGTAATATATTGCTTGACTTTATATCTCTATGGCATAAAGGAGGATCACAATAAAAATGGAGGTACTCCTACAAAGAGAAATTTGATTTAGGGAAAAATATACAACTTTCAAAACTATGATTTCGATTTGCATGGATCTTCA
This sequence comes from Schizonepeta tenuifolia, assembly GCA_029490685.1. Lineage (NCBI taxonomy): Eukaryota > Viridiplantae > Streptophyta > Magnoliopsida > Lamiales > Lamiaceae > Schizonepeta > Schizonepeta tenuifolia. Next base: position 90,451,362 of record CM055960.1, on the reverse strand, counting down.
TGATCATGGAACTTACCAAAGCATTTGCCACGTCGATAGCAATCTGAATCCTCGTCCGCCAGCTTAACGGAGTTCTACCTTGTACTGAAACATGAGTGATCAGGCAGTGTGAATTGATTGTTGAAGATTAGTAAATAGTAACAAGGAGAATGACGATATACCGTGGAGATGGTCCTTTAAGCTTCCATTTGCCATAAATTCGTACATTAAAAACCTCTCGTGCCTTTCTATGCAGAAGCCTCTCAAAGCAACAAGATGGCGGTGGTGCAGTCGAGCAAGGAGCTCTAGTTCTCTGCAAAAGTCGCCTTCTGCCTGCTCCGAGGCTTTGCTCATACGCTTCACTGCTGCAACAAAACCATTCTGAAACTCGGCTTTGTAAACAATTCCAAACCCTCCTTGTCCTATAATTGTGCTGAAGTTATTCGTTGCTTTCTTCGTCTCTCTGTAGCTAAATTTTCTGAACATACCCGATGGACCTTCACAGAATTTGTATCGAACACAACAAAAAAATTTAGGATATATAACTACAAGAACGAACCATTACCATCCTCGACTAGAAACAAGAACATACCGTCCTGAATTTTTCTTGCAGAAACAGCAACAGCTTTTGGGGGTAGATCGTCGTTTACATCACTATCCTCCAGCTCTCGGCTTTTCTTACGGATGAGGACAACCAATATTGCAAGCATGGCTGTAGCAAGTGCTATAACTGCTATACCGATGCCAAGAACCAATGGAAGGTGGTAAGGATGACGGTTTCCCTTCAGAGATGCGTTCAGCATAGGCTGAGTTGGACTATCAGCAACAGGGGAACGAGGAGACGCCTCTGGTGGAGGTGTAGGAGGGGACAACCCTAAATTTGCCAATTAAGATTATAATCTATATTAGTAAGAGTTGGTCAATCGAGGGGTTCTAAAGCATGAGAAGCCACGAATCCTATACCTGCAGGAACGAGAAGACCTTGAACCCCAAAGAAACAGCTGGCAATATCGATAGTTGATGCATTATCAACTCGGCTAGCAAGAGCAGCAAAAGTGGCATCCCTACAAGTACTCAACGTCACATTATCCGTAGGCCCTAGTAGATTCCGAAGATATAGAATGCCAGCATTCAAGCACCTTCGACAAGCTTTGTCCTCCGATAGAGGAACTTTGCAGTTTTCAGAGACGTCACTGAATTTTGGAGACTGCAGCATCTGTGTGACAGTTGTTCGACCTTGGCATTCATAGCTCACATGTATTTTCGGGCCAAAACCGCAGAAAACTGAGGCGTTCTTTGTTACTCCATAGAGCTCAAACGTTCTGGATATCGTGTGGATACAGCTATCCGACATATTTGAAGCCACCCCTAATTGAGTAGTGGTGTTTGCATATTGGGAGATGGAGATAGCAACCAAGGCATTGATGTAGCGACAACACTTTCCTCTATCTCGTGGATTGGAGCATAGGGAGGCAGCTAGCGTGAAATTAGACTGGCTTAAGTCCAAGGGGCAATCTGCATAAATTGAAGAACAAACAAACCGGACAGCATTAAAAGCTTTATTTATGGATAATGAGCTAACCACTCATCCATAACTCATCTTCTACGCCTCTCCCACAAACTCAAGCTCGTACGAATGGTAAAGAAGAAAAACGCAAGAAAACACTATCAGCCGGCCGAGCTGCATCATGAACATCACCGTATAGTTTCACTTTCTTTGGGATTTAATCATAGAATCAACACAATACTTGTTTTGCCACGAATTAAGAACTCGAGTTTAACGGGGTAGCATAAATCGAATTACTGTAGAATGATGAAACAATTGAATACTGAAACTTCTATAGTCACAAACACCAAAAAGATCATTCCCAATATTTTTATAGTAAGTTTTTGTAAATTTGGTATCCTAAGACATCAAAGATCTTCCATTACTTTCTGCTAAATCAGTATACTAAGCATGCAGAGCCGCCATTTGTAGATTCTTCTTAAAAACTTCAAATTAAGAATATACTAATTTACAAATATTGGCATTGAATTGCTAAAACAACCTAAAAAAGAAAAATGTGAAATGCAGATTCCAACATAACTTGAATCCAGACTATAAAATTACAAGCTTCCCATTTCAACTATTAAACATTCAATCATACATCTAAATCAACACAAAATCAATTCGAACATCACAGAGCAAAACAAAATGCAGCGTTCATTGTCCTAGTTCTCTCTCTCTCTCTCTCTCTCTCTCTCTCTCTCTCTCTCTCTCTCTCACACACACACACACACAGAGAGAAGAAACCCAGAAAAAGAATGAGAAAAGATGGCGGTTTACCCGGAGCAGCTACTGTTAGAGAAAGTCGCATTTCCAGAAGCAGCAGCGGCAGCAGCAGAGCAAGAAGCGGCGGCGGCGGCGGCATGGAAGAAGAGAGGTGAAGGCGACGGCGTATTTTAGCACATAGTGAGAAGAGGAAGAAAGGGAAAATGGCAATGGCACTACTTGCTGAAGACTATACTTTCCTTTATTAGATTCTTTCTTCATTAAATCTCTCTTTACTATTTTTATTATTAATTTCATCGAAATCATAATAATTTTCACGAAATTCTGTATCAATTTACGAAGCACTGGAGGTGGGGTGGGGCCATTGATATGCCACAAACTAAGCTTTGCTTGCTTGCTTGCTTGCTGCTTCAATATTCCTCAAAATATCAATTAAACAAAATTAAAATAACACACATTTGCTTCAACTTATTTAGGTCTGGTCATTTTTTATTAGTCATAATCAGCCAATTGTTTTCAATTTTTTCTTCAGATATGTTCTTTTATTTTTGTTTTAACTTTTTAGTTTATTGCAATTATTTTATAGTTAAGATTTGAAGTTTTTAATTTCCATTGATGGAAGGATTGAAATTCGTACTCTAGTTGTTTTTATAATTGGTGTTTCTTTTTATCAAATTTTTACCTTTTTAGCTAAGAGCATATGCAACGGTAGTCGAAGGGGAGAGTCGAGTGGCAGTGTCGAAGCCTTCGACACACCCCCCACTCGACACACCCGGGGTCGATCCCATAGTGGGACTTCGACATACCCCGGAGTCGAGGGTGGTGGCGAGTGCAGTGTCGAGGCGTCGACCCAGCCTTCGACTCCACTCGGCTAAAAAATGGGGACACGTGGCGTGTCCCCATTGGTCCTATCCATTTTTTTTTTTTGATTAAAAATTAAATAAATCAACGGGTATATTTTTTTGTGTCGAACGTATATATCTGAAATAGCAACGGTAATATCTCCAATTTTTTCCTATATATATCCCACCACACCACCACATCAATTTATCCATACCACACCACCACATCAATTCATCTAATTCATTCCTCATCATACAAATTCACTTGTTGGTTCAAAAAAAAAAATATGAGTTGGCGGGGTGCGAGCTACAATCCTGAAGAGGCGGAGGCGCGACGCCGCCAACGTTTGCAGCGAGCCAGGGAGCTTTACCAAATAGTGGCCGAGTCTGATTCGTCAGACGACGACGACCAGGATACGAGGACGTACCTCCACCAGAATCGTGAGGAGGCCGAACAACGCCTCCGACGGGATTATTTTGTCGACCACCCTATATGGGGTGATGCTGTCTTCCGCCAGCGATTTCGAATGAGCAAGCGCCTATTCTTGAGAATTGCTCAAACTCTTGAGGATCGGGAGCATTATTTTCATCAACACCCGGATGCCACTGGAAGATTGGGGTTCCACCCCTGGGTCAAGTGCACCGTTGCTCTGAGGCAACTAGCCAATGGTGGAGCAGCCGATCAGTACGACGAATATCTGCACTGTGACAATACAACGGGCAATAACATCCTCAAGAATTTCTGTCGGGTCATCAGATCTGCTTTCGGCGACGCATATTTGAGGCGGCCAAATGAGACTGACATCGCCCGGATCACTGCATTGCACGAGAGGACGCACGGCTTTCCCGGAATGCTTGGAAGCATCGACTGTATGCACTGGCAATTGAAGAATTGTCCAACTGCTTGGAGAGGAATGTACACTGGACGAAATAAATCTCCAACCCTCGTCTTTGAAGTTGTCGCCTCCCAAGATTTGTGGATTTGGCATGCTTTTTTCGGTGTCGCCGGTTCTCTGAACGACATCAACGTGCTCAATCAGTCCTCTGTATTCGCCGACGTCATCAATGGTAGAGCGCGTCAACCGCTTTCACTGCAAACGGCCGCCCGCACCGTATGGGATATTATCTCGCCGACGACATCTATCCGAAGTGGGCCTCTTTCGTGAAGACGCTCAATGCGCCAACAGATCCGAAGAGACAGCGATTCGCTCGGATGCAAGAAGCTGCGCGTAAAGACGTTGAAAGGGCTTTCGGCGTCCTGCAAGCTCGTTGGGCAATCATAAAAGGCCCTGCTCGCTTGTGGTTTCGAGAGCATTTATGTGATGTCATGTATGCTTGCATCATTCTGCATAACATGATAATTGAAGATGAAGGACCGAGGGCAACTGAATTCCATGCTGAATCGAGCACAAGGGGCGATGCAAACGTGAACAGGGCACCAGTCCATCAAGGGGCGCCAGTGCCACTCCGCCAAGTTATTGAGAGACAAGCTCAAATTCAGGATGCACGTGCCCACGACCGCCTTATGGAGGATATGATTGAAGAGATTTGGGTACGTTTTGATCCACTCCGCGAATAGTTATTGTGTTTTTATTTATTTCCTAATTATTATATTTTTTTTAGTTATTGTCTTTTTTTTTTAATTCAATAAAATTGTCAGTTATTAATTTCTGAATTTAATTAAGTTAGTTTTTATAATATTTATTACAAATAAAAAAAACAACAAAATAAAATATATTCAATCATTAAAATCACGTTTCCCAGTGCTTAGACCTAGGTCTTATTCAACCCCATTGTAGTGGAGAAATCAACCTATGTCTAACTCAACACCACCAATCATTAAAATCACGCTTCCCAGTGCTTAGACCTAAGTCTTACTAGACACCCGTAGTACATGCTCTAATCATTTTACTTATAGATTGATAATTGTTTGCAGAGTTTACTGTATGGTATCTATATACCGGTATATCAGATATAGATATGTGTACGAGATTGAGAAGAAGAAAATAGAGATGGTTACTCATTTTTTGGAAAAGTGGAAGATACGAGTGATATTCCATCAAAATTAGTATGTGAAAATATTGAAAATTAGTATACGAGCAGGGTATGAATATGAGATAGATCCGATACCCATATTCGAAATACGTAGAAAAGGAAGGTTGAAAGAGACTGTCAAAAACAGCACATTTTTGGAGAATAATGTGCCCGGCTGGGGTGTTGTGAGTCTTGCGTGACCCATGCACAGTATCTAGTTCATTTAAAACATTATCTTATCTATTACTAGTATATAAATCATTATGTTCATTGTTCATTGTAACGTGAATTTTTGAATCATTATATAAATCTATTACTAGTCACACGCGTAAGAAAAAAGAAAATTGACTGTAAAAATGGAATCACATTTTTCCCCAAGGTTTATGTTTCTCCAATTAGGTTATATTTCCATTTTCAGACCTATATTACCATTTGTAACTTGTGTAATCGGTCACAGTGTGTCCAAATTGCACTACCCTTTTTGAATATGCAAATAATTATTAATGAAAGTGATTAGTAAACAAAATCCACTTATGAATGATGGCACATCTACAATTAGCATGTAATTTTGAATTGAAGAATCTAGTTCGTACTCCCTCCATCCACGAAAATTGTAAGGATTTTTTTTGTGGCACGAGTTTTAATAAAAATATGACAGATGTTAAGTGAGTGAAGAAAAGAATCTATTATTGTGAATAGAGAAACAAATATTAAAAAGTAAAATAATGGTGGGGTCATTTCTTAAAGTGGTTACAATTTTTATGGACGGACAGAAAAGGAAAACTAACTGTCATTTTTATCGACAAAGGAGTATGTTTTAAGACGGATCCTTTTTTATTAGGATTTGATTAATTTCTGCTATTGTGGTATATAACGCAATAAGTTTATGTAAAAATTCGCGTTGCATGAATTATTAAATGAATTTATTTAAAGTATATGTACTAGGAAAGAATCAAATGCAGCATTAGCATGTACTATAAATATGTGACGTGTAAAGAAATTTGTGAATGGCTTTAGCAACAATGCCAACAAACATCTTTTATTAAGATTCTATGAATGGGTTATATTTAACAAAGTGTGGTTTAGTTTAGGATAGCTTTATTTATTGTACTAATAGAATCGTAGTTAATAAATTTGTGGTATAATAACATTTTTTGGATTGAGTTTGTCCCGAAATTTCGACTGAACCTAGCTATACATAACAATTGTGAGTTTATTCTCATTATTCACAAATTTAAATAAACAATGGCTATAATGCCGGTTAATATGAGGATTAGATTTTGACCCAAATACATAGAAAATCGATATGCCGCACACATGATGACTAATAAATAGAAGGTTAAAAGAATATTCAGAAACATGAATTGTGAAAAGAAATAGCAAAGTGAAAAGTATATGAAAAAAAATTAAAAATAACAAGTTAACTTTTTTAACGTGGAGTTGGACTGTTGGACTACATGTCAACGATGCTCGTAAATAAATATATGGTAAATGGATTATATATATATAATTATTTGGGGGGTGGTGTGTTGGTGGGCACGGGTTGTGTTTGTACATGTTTATAAAACAATGTTTGATAATTTAATGTGGCAGATTTGAGTTGCCTAACAAGTAAACTTTAACAGATTTGTTTGGACATCAAATGTTTTTTCTCTTGTCTTCTTCCTCAAATCATGTTACTTTATATTCTCCCACTGTTTTCTCTCGTGTGCCCTATGCTATTTTGTTTCCTTCTCATACAATTATTATGTAACTATCAATTATTCATAAGTGAATAATGCAACCATCAATTATTCAGTGTATTTTTCACAAATATACATCAATGATGAGTGTATATATACACACATTAATATGTATTTTTTTAGAGGACATATATATTTTTGTTGTATTGCTTCACTTTCTTTTTTCGGTAATGTGAGTGATTGTAATAACTGAAGCTACAAATTAAGTTGTTCCGCAACAACAGAAAAAGAAATTTGTAAAAAGTACAAATACGGATCAATATGTAGAAATAATCAATACTTGACGATGAAGCACAGCTCAATAGTAAAACGCTTCCCCTTCAATCAAGAGGTCACGAATTTGAATTATGTATGGTTATGTGAGCTCAAGAAAAAAAAATGAAATGGTCAATACTTCCTTCAAGAAAGAAGAGACTTATATCAGTACTTTCTAAAAATGCCAAAATAGATATATTCACCAAAAAGGGTTTAGGAATTTAGGTATGGAAGTTGGGGTTTAATACTTTAATGGGCCAGGATCAGACCCGGCCCATCAGTAATGAACCTTTTTAGGTTTTCTCTGTTCGTGTTTCTATTATTTAATTGCATGTGAATTTTCTTTTATCATTTTTTGAATAATAAGAAGAAATTCATTAAACACAACACAAGAGTAAGTATAAATTTTCTTTGTGAGTTATTGAAATCTTTATTTCGCCTATATTGTCCATTAATGGACCAATCAAACATTAGCCCAACAATTTTGGGGCACTTTTCTATGAGAGAGTCTGTCTCCTGTGGAGACGTCTCTACGGTGGAAATGGGTGGAAATGGGTTACCGCCCTAACCCGACCCGTCTACGCGTCCCATTCGACCAGCGTGTGAGGTCCACGCGCGGCGCGTGGACCTCACGCGCCCTTTTTTTTTTTTTTAATTTTCAGTTTTTTTTTTCGAAGGCTCCGATTTTACGGTTCCGCCTTCGTTCCGATTACTAAAATAAGGATAATCGGCGGACAATAGTTTAAACTTTTTCGGCTCGCTCTGAGGCCTTTGGCTCCCGTCGCTCGAATCTTGACCATAGAAGAAGCGGCAAACAAAAAAAAGGGTAAAAAAAACTTAAATTAAAAAAAAATTGGAAAAAAGAATTTGGTCAAAGGGATTTGACCCTGGTCGGGTCGGGTCATTGCAATAATGTTAAAATGAAAAGGTTATTTTAACGTTCGTTAAAGCGACTCAATTTCTAAGATGTTTTCAGTATTTAAAAATTAGGTTTATTTATTTATTGTATGTTACAACGAGGGTAACTCGTTTCCAACATCCAAGTGTGCATTGAGTTAACCTAGGTCATGTACAATAGCTTTCAAATTATGTATGGAAAATAAATATAAATTGGAAAATCAGATGTAATACATATGCTCGTACAAATAAAACATTGTCGGGATTCAAAGCCGACAAAATCGCTCTCGTTTGTTGTATACATGGTACTTCGTTAACTATATTCTCGAGCTAACTTCAAAGAATAATAATATGGTTGTGTCGTACATATAACAATTTAGAAAAAATTAAATAGAAGTCCATCTTCTTTTTTCCATACAAAGAAAGAAGTTAAGTAGCTAAACTTTACGTTTAATTATCTTCTTCAAGCAACATTGCTTGCAAGGAATACTACACTATTTTCTCGCGTTTACTCTTTTCTTTTCCACAAACAATAAGAAAAAAGGGTTTACATCATCTTTTTCTTTGCATATCATTGATGAACAAAAATGATTCAAAATATTTAGGAGATTAATAAATGACTCGTGGTTTGTCTAAGACGTTTCATACAATCGTAATCACAGTAATATACTAATATGTAGGTGAACTATCAAATATTCAGTCAAATCCAATATTCGTTAAAAAAATTGTGACGATAAAATATCTCAAATTCTACATTATTATTTATCTAATAATAAAAAAATTGGGACAAACTATACGACTATTGTAGAAAATAAAATGTTCATACTATAAGAAAATGTCATAAAGGCCTTATTCAATTTCCGTTATAATATTCCCAACTCCAGCTTTGTTGGTCTCTGTTACACACTTAAATTAATAACAAAAACTTGGATCCAGATTCTGCACTGTGCAAATTATTTTTATATTAGTAATCGGAGCGAATGTGGAGCCGAAAAAAAATCTGAAAAAATTAAAAAAAAAAACTGAAAAAGTTAACGTCCGGCGTTGACCGATTCGGGCCCGGGGCGGATCAGCCCGATCTGCACAGGAGTGCAATTCTAAATTAATCATGCTTACACTAACAAAAACCTACACGAACACTCGAATAAAATGTTAGTATAATTATAAAATTGAACATTGAATCGAGTTACTCATACTAAAAAACAAATACATTCAACTGTTATTTTATTGCATTTGCTAATAGTCATATGTTTTATTGCATTTGCTAATAAGGCATATATGTTAAAACGGGAAAAAAAGAAGTACTTTGATTTACAAAATCTTAAGTAATTAATTGCGATTATCAGGTAATAAATAAGTTTTCCTTCAAAAAAAGGTAACAAAAACACGTGCAAATTAGTAAATCAGATTGTGTAGTTTTTAGTTTTTGCTATTTAATTTTTGTTTATTAATGACATCTGGGAATGTTTGTAGTTTCCACCTACCAATGGGTTGAAACATGGAGCAATATTTTTGTGTTTAATCAAATTGTGATTAAATAATGTATTTTGCATCTCAAGAAAAAAAATATTGTCCAATAAATTTTCATAATTATATAATCTAGCTCCTTACACGTGTACTCGGCGAGCAACTTTTTTCAAATTATAATTTTCTCTCAAATGTAGACCCTCCAAAACGAGAAATTTAATAAATTATAAATTAACTAAATTACTACATTTACGACAGAACTTTTATTAGCTAGAAGAATTTAATTTGTAACGACTATAAATTCAAAAGGGTAAAATTGTTTGTGATAACATTGAAATCTTTCAGCGCGAGATATTGCTGTTACATTTTCACAGTCAATTACTATTATTTATGAGTTTGCCTAGAAAGAAAAAGAAAAAACAATATAAATATAAATAAAGAATTCAAAAGTGAAGGAAAAGGAGGCCTTATCGGTTAAGCGCGGGGATTTAAACAGTCTCAACGTTATAAATAAACCCACACTCCATTGCTTTCAAGTTTCTCTTCCTTTAACTGAATTCCAAATACTCACGCTAATCAGTTTTTAAGAGAGAGAGAGATGACGGTTACTCATCAGAATCACTTTTTCCGGTAACAAAACTTTTTAATATCTTCAGATTTCGTTCGCGTATGATGTATAACGTCGAATTTTCTGAATTATTGTGTTGAATATGGATGCAGGCGCGGGTCTGTGACGAATTTCAGTATTCTGGTGTTGTACTTCGCCATTTTTCTCATTGGCCATTCCTCTGCTCTTAAGGTATTTTGATTTCTGCTCCGATTGGCAAAATTTACGCTGAAATTGACGCTTCTCTCTCTCTCTCTCTCTCTCTCTCTCTCTCTCTCTCTCTCTCTCTCTCTCTCTCTCTCTCTCTCTTCTGTATGTGTTATTGATGTTCTTTGTACGGTTACAGCGTGGAGATTTCTGCTTCACGAGCAGAAGCTGTGATGATGCACGGCTGCACTGCGAAACTTGCCTGGCAAATGGTAACGTGAAGCCGCGGTGTACTCGAATTCAGCCTATAAATCCTCTTTCTAAGGTCTGTTTGTTGTTTCTACGCCTAAATAGATCCTGTACTAATTTCTAATTGAATTTAGTAATCGGAAGAATAAACGGTGAAATTGTGGAAATTTTCGGTTTACTTAGTTCAGCGTGTTGATTTTGAGGAGAATCTTGAGGTGATGAAATGCCAATTCTGGTAATACTCAGCTAAAAACACATTTTGAACGACTAAAAGATGAATTCGCTTGACCAGAGTCTCGAAGAATCAAAACATTTTTTTCCCAAATTTTTATTCTTGATTATTTTTTGCGATTAATCTTGATATGGTTGGAATGTAGGTGAGAGGATTGCCGTACAACAGTTACACGTGGCTAACCACTCACAACTCCTTCGCGAGATTGGGGGTGAAATCGGCAACCGGCGGCATAATCCTATCTCCACAGAATCAGCAGGACTCCGTTTCCGATCAGCTAAACGTAAATATTAGTTTAAATTTATTTTCGTCTTTTATTTTCATACGAGTTTTATTTACATCTCTTCTGAAAATGTGAAAATTAATTATGGGGTTGGGAGTGGCGGTGGTTGGCAGCGGTTTGCTGTTGATGGATGAATGTTTGTTGGGATAATTAAATATTTCAGGTCGTTTTATAATAATGTTGTACTTTTAAATGAGGAATTCAAGGCTTTACTTAATGCTTTGACTGGACTCTGGCATAAATTAATCAGAACTGCCAAGCAGCATGGCTATAAATTCATCTAACCTCGTGCATGTATTTATATAGAGCTTCCCTACCATTTTGATTATAGTCTTATTGGAGAATCAAAATAATGGATGTATACGTATTTGCTGATCTTGAAATGAACACCTACCTTATTTATGCAGCAATATGCTTAAATAATGATCCAAGAATTTGTTACAGCAAAGTGATTCCGGGGATTCTAGAGTGTAGGACGCTTTCTGATTCTTAAAAAATGGCCATTAATTAACCAAAGCAAAGAGAATGAATGCTGGAAACTGATTGATTAATTCTAATTAAGTCGGCCGAATTAGGATGCCAAGAGCTCTGTTCTTGATTGCTTGCCTTCAGATATTGCACCATTTGTTGCTAGTTTAAAATGTTCTGTTTTTGGTGGCTATTTTGATGTAAACACAGCACGTGGTAAAATAAGAAACAGCTTCTTATGCATCTACTGATGTTTACTGATGATATCTGAAAAGTAGTTGATTGATTATGCAATACCTGGATGGCTTATGTTAGAACATGCCTTGCAGAATGGGGTCAGAGGGTTGATGCTCGACATGTATGACTTCGAGAACGACATCTGGTTATGCCACTCATTTGGGGGGAAATGCTTCAACTACACAGCTTTTGTAAGTACTAGGTGATAAATGAGAGTTCACAATGGAATGAACTGCATAGTGATAAATTCTATATTTTCTTTTACATGTCAATCATTTAAAACTTTATATGTTTCTGATATTTGATATGAATCAACTGAGTTTTGTTTGAAGGTACCAGCTAAAACTGTTCTGAACGAGGTTCGACTGTTTCTTGAAGCAAATCCAAGTGAAATAGTCACCATAATTATAGAAGATTATGTTACTTCTCCTAAAGGCCTGACAAAGGTTTTTGATGCCGCTGGGTTGAAAAAATACTGGTTTCCAGTATCTCGAATGCCCAAAAATGGTGGGAATTGGCCATCAGTTGATGATATGATCAAAGAGAACCAACGTTTAGTAGTCTTCACGTCTAAATCTTCTAAGGAAGCTTCAGAAGGCATTGCTTACGAATGGAGATACGTCGTGGAGAACCAATGTGAGCCTTTTGGAAATCAATCATCGACATTCTGATTCTACGTACTTGATTAAAATCTTGAGCCATTACTAATAGTGTAAGTTAACTGATGACAGATGGTAATGGTGGAATGGTAGCTGGATCATGCCCGAATCGTGCAGAATCATCTGGTATGAATGCAACGTCGAGGTCCCTAGTTTTAATGAACTACTTCCCAGATAATCCAGATGTGGCCACAGCCTGCAAACACAATTCAGCCCCTCTAAATGAGATGATGAACACGTGCTATCAAGCTGCTGGCAGAAGGTGGCCAAATTTCGTTGCAGTTGATTTTTACAAGGTACTTAATTGGAATATTTTCGATTTGCATGGGACATAAATTAATGAATGATAACCATGTGATCGATCTTCTTCTCTCTCATCACTTTGCAGAGAAGTGATGGAGGTGGAGCAGCCGAAGCAGTAGATATGGCGAATGGCGAAAGCGCTTGCGGCTGCAATACTATATCATCTTGCAAGGTTTGCTTATTGAAATAATGTTTGTATATATGTAATGTATCTAGAATTATTAGATTATGAAGCAAAGTGTATATATATATAAATGCAGGGAAATATGGTATTTGGAGAATGTGAAGTAGTAGCAGACCCTGAGGCAGGAGGTTTTGGTCCACAGCTGAGAAATGAGACACATTCTGGAGGTTTGGATAGCAGAAGAAGATCCTTTCAATCACAGTGTATTTTGATGATTCTCAATTCACTTGTTATGGCTGCTCTCTTCTCACTATGAAGTGAATTGTCCAGACTAATTACTTCCTTCATTTTTTCATTTTTTGGTTTATTTTGCTACATGTGATAAATGGCTATTTTCTCTTCAAGTAGTAGATTCAAGATGTTGATAATTTGGCTACTTTCTTTCTTTTTTCTTTTCTTTTTCGTTTTTACCTACTCAAAACTGGATTAGTAGATTAGTGATTTTGGATATATCATTAATATGGATCTGGGCCTATTTTTTGGGTGCGGTTTCACCAACTAGATCACTATATTATTTTGAGGCCCAAATGAAAGATATCTACGATTACAATGCTCATCTCTAGAAATAGAAAGAAGCTTCATGTAAAATGTAAGTGATATTAATTTCTGTAGCAATTAATGAAAAAAAACTTATAAATAATTGGAACAGCGCAGGGCTCAATGCTCTGTATAATTGTTAAACCCTTGGAATAAATTTTAGTTTTTGGTAGTTCGCACACTTATCCAGATTAATTTGCCTCCTTAATTGAATCATGGATATAGTTAATCTCTTTTAGTCAGTCGAAAATATGTCTTCGCCCCGTGATAGGTAGCAAAATAAAAGGACGGAATATTCCAATTCTCAACTTTTTTTATTTCTTTAAACACACATAATCCACACAAATCACAGTGCTTGCTTTAATAGTTTTAATCTATTGCCTTTATTTGAATAAAAATAGGGGGAGAAACACAAAAGAGTGGGAGAGTCAAGGAGTTGTGTTCACATTTAGACCAAAACAAAGCATCTGCTTACTTTTTAATCCGATAGCTTTTAGCATCTTCACATCGATTAGCCAATTGTCAAATATTGAAACAAACAATTCGAAATCAAAGAATAATTTTTTGAAATCAAAGAGGGAGAATAGTGGCTTTTTATTGGAAGAAGAACGATTACAAGTGGAATGATTTAGGATGATAATAGTATTTATTTTTTTAATCTCTTAAGTTTTCCCCATTATATTTCATTGTATGTTTAATAGTACATTCAGAACATTTTCATGTCAAACTGTCTAATAAGTGACGGGTCAAAATTGATTAGTATTCGAATCCAAATACTACTCCCTTCATGGGATGTAACAATTGGTTCACCGCACAAACGACATTTCATAAGTTCATGAACTTGAGAATGTGATTCAAACTTGAATCCAAATATAAATAGTGTTTGATAATTAAGTTTGTAGTAGAAGAAAAAATATACTCCCATATCCATAAGTGAAAACAACCCAACCTTTGTTCGAAAAGCGGTGACGTCATATTCCTTTCAAAGAAGAAATTTAAACGATCATAGAAATAAATAAATTACAAACAATATAAAAACGAAAAAAAAAAGTTTAAAATGGTCATATTAGTAGTGTATTCTTAATCAAAAGTTAGAAGATGCCAACCCTCTCTATATAATGACAGATTAAAAGCGATGTTAAACGGATTATCAAAATTCGTTGGAAGTCACGTCAATTAAATTTAGATTGGAAAAATACCCTAAAGTCCAGACACTCCTACTTTTTTTTCAATATCTAACAACTTTTCTATATTTTTCTAGCCCTTTATGCTAAACTTTTAAAATATATAAACTTTTCTCCATTTTTCTATTCCTTCATGTACTATGTGTATATTTAAATTTAGAATATTGAGCTTTAAGAAGAAAGATTTTTTTTAAAGTAATCAAGAAAAATTTCCAACCACGGCTTTAAATTAATTAACCAAGCCGACAACTCATTGCCTTTCTTTCCAATATAATAATTGTCACATGATCATCTTGAGTGTATCGTGATTCTTATTGGATTAAGCTTCAAATAAGCATTAGAGAATCAATGAAACATATATATGTGTCGTCATTAGACATTTTAGTTGTCGAAAACGTAATTAGACGCGCATCAAATCGCATATAATTTGAGGACATATTTGGTCCACAATTAATTTGCACATCTTTTCTTTTTGGTTAGTCCATAATAAATATAATATTTTCTAATAAAATTTACTATCTCTCTCCACCAATAATAATATTATATAAGAATATGGGGTTCTATCTTCATTCACAATATCCACTACTATACTTTTTAAACTCGTTTTATGGTCAGTTGTACATATTAATGATGGACAGAGGAGGTCTATAATTAAATTGATGCGTTAAGAAAATAAAATGAAATATATCCAACTACTATCTTAATAGGTGTGAGGTATGTAAAAATTATGAAGTTATAAATCTGTATAAAATAGATGAATTATCGAAATTTGAGATGCAAATATATCAAAACAAAAATTATAATTCAATGCCTTTGTATATTGACTTATTAAATTTCATGTCTATTCCGAGTTCAGCCCAATCACCAAACTAAACGACTTGTTAAGAAAAACGAAAAATAAAATAAATACAGATACTAAAGGTGACATTCACGAAGATGTGTCAACAATTCAAAATTCGGAATCCAACCTAATTAAGAAGTTCGATTATTAGCTTAATCCCACCACAGTAAATTTAGATAATTTTTTTTATTAACTTTGATTTGTTTTGACGTCTTTGTTTACCGACAAGACATGCCAACATTTCATTAATATTCCAAGTTTAAAAAAAAAATGTTACTGCCAACAAAGATTGTCTCATGCGAAACAAGTTGTGTTAGAAACTTAGAAATAAAATGTCGCGTCTGTTTCTGCCCCAGACAACATTTGCAGCAAGAAAATTTTCATTCACAATATTTTTTAGTAAATAAAGAAAAAATAGGATGGAATGGTGAGGAAGGAGAGGTGTATATATATTTTATTTCCTTTTTTTTCTTCTTTTTTTGGTTTTTCTGTAAAAGTTTAAACATTCATTTGAATCATTTCTCTTAATTAATTCCACATTAGAATTTTTTAATTTCTAGTTAAACTTTTTTAACTAAACATTAAAAATATTTTTTTTGGAAGTTGACCGGTCGCATATTTGCACATGACTACATGAATGTGCCTCATATATATATGTAGAGTAGTCGTTATCTATATATTTTAAAATTATTTAATCCAGATTCTCACCCTATAATAATCGGAATACTTATTTCGTTAGTCAATTTTAGCCTCCTAGTCCGATTTGTCTATGTTATCAACTTACATATATCATGTATAATATTTTTATAGAAAAATTTAAAGAGAGATACAAATATATTTTTGGACGAAAAACATTAATTACCACTAAAAGCAAAGTCTAATTAATTAAGCATGTGTGTGCATAAATATACATGCGTAGATAGATGGATATTGAATATTAATATAGTCTATATCTATAGTTTTATTAAAATGAAACCAATATCTTCGAAAGAGGATTGACAGCGGTGGAATGACAAGTCGCTCGTGTGGAAATCGAAACACAGAAACATAATTCCACTACACCTGTCCTCGCTGCCTCATGTCACGTGCCAACCACTTTTTATAATTATATAAATAATAATTAATTTATACACGGAGTATTGTTTAAATGAAATGAAATTAATGGCAACTTATTAGTAGTATGATTATTATTTACTCCGTCCTAATAGCAATGTTCCACTTATTTTGAACACGAGTAAAAGAAAAAAAAAAAAAGAAAAAAAAAGTGAGATCCTGTTATTGAGACGGAGAGAGTATTATTATACTAAAGATACTCGATAATTTATTTATTTTTTAACCATATTTGTAAATGTAGGTGAATCGGACTGTCCATGCAATGTAAACCATGCAAATTTAAACTTCTCCCCAATTGTACCCAAATTTTCTGCATGAACTGATAGGATGTGAATGGATCAACTATCTATCCGACGTGCAATAAGTGTTCCACTTCTTTTCGGCATGAAAGTTAAGGAGAAATATACTTAAAGAATAAAGTGATAAAAGTGATGGAGTTTATACACTTTTATAAGAGAGAGTGGGTTAAAAAAAAACCAGAAAACAAATGCGAGATATTTATTGTGTAACTTGGGTATTAAATGCTTACTATTACATAGGATTATGAAATTTTAAAAATAAAAATATAGCAGTATGTAATATGGCAAATAGTTACTTGATAAAAGGTCAACCGCAACTTGCGGTAGTCGTAATTACTAATTAGGAAGTAATTAAGGAAATTAGCTGCTATTATATTTATTAATCTTTGTTAAAGCAAATTAAAAATATACAGACTAATAATTTGAAGGAGAAAATGAATTTCTAACCAATCGCTTTCTCAAGCTGGCATTGAGATTTTTGGATTAGATTAGATTTGGGTCAAGCCGTGTGCTCTGTCACTTATACAGAAGTGAGACAATTTAAATTTAATCCAACATTTATAGAACGTGGAAATATTAATTGAATATTAGAAGTTGGAGTCTTTGCTGCCGATTTGAGAATCGGACACTTGCAAAATTTGTTGCATGGATAATTGTTTTTTTTCTTTGTATATAATTCCTATGCTGCTTTAAAAATATAGTAAAACCTTTATTAAAGAATATTTGGGACTGAAGAAAAATATGATAAAAATAGGAGGTTATTCCTAAATAGAGTTTGAAAAAGAATTTTTATTTTTTTAATTTTAATGTACATGAACAATAATTAAATATTATAATTACTAAATACATATATTGTATATGTATTATGTGTGAATACACGTATTGATTTATTTCACCTAACATATGTAGAGTCCACAATTTAAAAGTATGAATTTAATTTGCTCGACAAGTTGGAAATAATTTGGGTTCAATAAGAAGGTGGTCATATAAACGAGCTATTGAAGACACATAAGTTAAAGTTAAAGGATATTGTTACAACAAAAAATATGAAGTCAACCTAAATCTATTGTATATATATATATATATATATATATATATATATATATATATATGAAGAGAATCATGTGCGAATGCTATTTTAGATGAGAAATGAGAATAAATCTGAATCCTTGATTTTTGTTGATCAATGGCTCAGATTTAACGATGCATTACGTTGTAGTAATTTATGCATTACAATGTCTATGCATTAGGTTTCTGAAGTTTATGCATTAGAATGTGTATGCATTACATTTCTGCAATATATGCATTACAAATATTATAAAAATGCATTAAAATGTATCATTCTCACATTTTCATATAAAATTCATTCTCACTAGATCCCTACCCTATATATATATATGTGATTTATTCCTAAATGGAGGTGTATTTCCTTAATATAGGACTGAAAGAAATACTATGAAATATGAAAATATATGATAAAATGAGAAATTTAGTTCTAAATAGAATATTTCTTTCTGGAGATTTTTACTATATATCGATCTATTTCTTTACACCACCCCTAACTCTCTCTAACTACCGCTCTTTAAATCAATAAAGAAATTCAAACTTGGAAGTATTTAAACTTATTAATATCGCCTTTGACTAGGAAGTTAGGAACTATATATTATAGTAATAAAGGCGAATACAATCAATCCTTGTAGAAAACAAGTGTAACGGTGGGTGATTCTATCATTTAATTTTGTTATGAATACAATTAAAATTCAATAATAACTGAACAAAAATGGCATATTACATTTTCAAGAACAACGCATGCTCATAATTCAACACAAACTATCATGATCTAAAATAAGTTGGCCTAACTCGAACCTACATTTTTTAAAATCGTGTCTTATTAATAATTGTTCATCTTAGACCACTTTAAGTAAGGTCTGAATTAATCATCTTGCCTTGATTTTTTTTTAATAATATCTAGATTTTTTTTGAAAGAGTGAAAAAATATTGTTTTATTGTGTATGCAAAGTATTATAGGTTGGCCCATTCCCAACCGAAGCATCTGGTTTTTAGACCCCATCCACCCCACCATTCCCAAACTACCACGACAACTGAAAAAACATCAAATTATTTTATAAGAAAAAAATAGTAAAAGTAAATTATAATGGCAAAAGAATTTAAAAAAAAAAAGGAATTTCTTCAAAGAAAAAATAAAACAAGAAGAAGAAGAAAGGGAGAAAGGCAACGCTAAGGATAAAATAGAATCTCTCCACTCAAATGGAGTGATTTTACGTGACATCGAGTGGCCTACTTAATCAACATTCTAACCTATCAGTTATCTTCAAAAAAAAATCACAAGTAAAAGAAAAACCATCATTCATCGACTCAACTAGATCTACTCAAAGTGTCTAGTAATCGAATGAGTATTTCTGAAGCTAAAAACTTCTGGATTTAATTTCCATAAAATACATGGCATTGCCAGTGATTTCTTAATTAATTTTTCAAATTATTTCTCCAATTTCTCAAGTCACAGACCGTGAAAGAAGGAAAAAAAAGATGGGAAAAGATGAGAAAATTATAGTTATGAATCGATTTGTGCCTTAAATCGTATACATATAAGTGTTAGTTTGCCATGTAAGTATTTTCGGCGTCCAATTCAGCTTCAATTTGGGGGAAAAATTGAATGTGAGAGATAATTAAGAAAAAATTAAAAGGTGGAGATTTTTTTTTTCAAAAATTAAAAGTTTTGGTTTTAAACCAGAATTTGGAAAAAGTGAGGAATTATTTTGCAATTTTTTACTATAAAATGTACAAAAATAAGTTAAAGTTTATAAAATCAAATTGCATAATGCATAGTCGACTTATTAGGGTGGGTTTCTTTGATGGAAAAGGATGGAAAAGGAAAATTTTCACCCCTTTTCCATTCTTTTCACATGTTTACTGTGATGAAAAATTTTCTCCAAGCAGGTTAGAAATTTTTATCGTACAACTATTTTTCACTCTTTTTCTCTCAATATTGGATAATATTATCCTTAGCTTTTGATGTAAAAATATTTTCCAATGGATAAAAGACATAGAAATGGGAAAGGGTGAGAGATCATGTGATAATTTTCTTTTTCATGCTAGTAAATATATGATAAAAAAGGATGAAAATATTAATATTTTCTTATATTTTTTTTTATCTATTATTTTTCAATAAAAATATTTCCATCAAAGTAAATGCACTCGATATTAAATTTGTTACGTGAGAGATGTATAGTGTGTCTATGGTGGTGGTTGTTGGGTGGCCAAAATTAATTAGTTAAAAAGAAGAGAGAGAGAGAGAGAGGCTGTCTGTCCCCTGCACATTCCTATGTTCATCTTTGACCTTTGACTGGAGGTCACCTCAACTTCATCACCCAACCCCACCCCACTTTTAATATGCCTTATGCTAGCCTGTGCTTCTAATGTTATTAAGTGTCTTTGACTGTTATTAATACATTTCCTCTTTTTTCTTACTTTAATTATTGCCATGAATATGATATATATGACCCTTTTTTCTCTTTAGGTTGCTTATTTTAGAAAGCATTGCCAATCTTTCAATAATATATTTCTATCCATATACTTTTGGGTTTCTTTCTCTAACACCTAGCTCATAGCAACTTTTGATTTGATATGATTCTAACCAAATAGAAAAATGTTGATTATGTTAAGTCCTTCTATTGGATGGATTAGACAAGGTTAGATATGAATTTCATATTATATTGTTCGGTTAGATAAATTAAACCTACAGCCTAGTTATTGTACAGTGCCATGTAGGATTAGTCTTGCATTTCTAGTCTTAACTCACTTTCTAAGGCAAAAATAATCTTTATGAAGATTGGTTATATAATTTCGCACAATCTAGGGTCAATCCAATCATTCTTTTTTTAAGGAAATATGAATCATCTTTATGAAGAATAGACGCATGGCAAAAAGAAAAGATGCTCCACAACAAACGGAGGTTCATTCCAAACATACGAACTATGATAATCCTTAATTAGAAATACTATGATAATCCAATCTTGGCAACCAAAATTATCACAGTATAAGTGGATTTAAAATCAACTAGTAAAATAGTCTTCAATTTTTTCCTTTAATGAAACTGATGAAGTTCAAAATTTATTTGTAATTAAGTAACATCACACTTAAATATGTATATATATTGTTTTCAATGTAATTGATCGTTTAAATCCTCCAAAGTGAGTTTATTTTATTTTTCAATATACATCTACCAATTCATTTTCAAAGCTACGACTACGACTACTTAATAAATAGATCGCCTAAACGCAGGCAGGCACAAGTCACACAACTAATCCAAAGGTACTTTCATCTTGCATGAAAACCTAAAACATTAATTTTCAAACTAAAAGGTAAAGTGAAAAAATTATTACAACTAGACTAGGAAAAACCTTGGTCAATCATATCCATTTGTACATTAATTTCCTTAAAAATTACTTGCATTGAACTCCAAGATTGCTGATATAACCATAATTAACAGTATGATTGTTTTCAAAATTCGAAATAATTAATTGTTGTTTCTATGTACTAGCTAGCTAGAGTCATCATCCTAGCTTATCAGCACTTAATTCAATCCAACTAATCTACTTAATTTATTGGTCAAAACTAGCCAATCAGAAGTGTTGAAGTTGATCTGTTTTCTACGAGATACTAATATTGAATTTGAAAACCTGCTGCTGAGAGAGAGAAGAGTTGTTCAATTCTCTTGGGAATCTCCAAACTCACATAGAATCTTTCAACTAAACTTATGTTGTCATCAATTCAGACTTGAAACACCCAACCACAAATGAAAACCCCAACTAATATTCATTTACTACTCACCACAAGGGAGTTTACAGTTTCCTAAAATTTTGACTGTCAGAATTAGAAAGAGAGGGAGAGAGAGAGAGAGAGAGAGAGAGAGAGAGAGAGAGAGAGAGAGATACTACTTTTTACAGAGTGGGAATTGGGAAATGTTAATTAACCTCATAAATTGGGGTATAAACGTACCTAGAGATTTGTTGAAAAGGTTATTATCCCACGAGAAAAATACTTCATAGCAATTTTGTTTCAATTTTTATGAATGTGTGTGTGTGTGTGTGTTTTTTTCAGAGTTGCAGTTAACAGTTTCATGTAAAGAAGTGAAAAAAGATTATACACTTTATACTCATGCAATGCATGCTTCCACATTCAAGTACTGCAATTTCGGGGACCTGGCTAAACGTGTTAAACCCCATAATTTTTTTATTTTTATTTTAGAAACCCAGCATTATCTCCTACTATTATTTGTCATTTTGTTTCATTTTCTTTATCTTATTATATCATTGTATGTCACGTACGCAATAAGCTCAACCGCTCAAAACCTATAAACGTATGATACATAATAATTAAATAAATAAATTACTACAACAAATATTAAAACTGCTACCCTCATTCTTGGCCCAAGTAAAGTTGGAGCTTGGCCAAAACTAGAAGTTTGGTAAAACTACTTTAAATCTAAGCAATCAATGGCTCAACCGTATGGTGCTTTCCATCACACGCGAATATTGCTTTTTATCCATATATAATTCACCTATTTATTTATTATATTTATTCTTCCAAGAACTGTTATTTACCAAGAGTAATTGAATGTATAGCATATACATTTATGAATTAATGCTACAGACTGTATAAAATAAAAAGTTTACAGAACTACGAACGACTTATATATATATATATATATATATATTACTTTAATTATAATTATTAGTCTGATTTTAGACTTAGCTCAATACAATGGTGAGGAAACTTAACCTAATTTTGAAGTGATGAATTTGGGGATGATGAAGCAACCATAAAACAAATAGATGACTAAGAATCTCACAAGTAGAATAAACCCCAGAAACAGAAAAAACAAACAAGCATCATAGCATGAGAACCAATATTCACCTTGATTTTATTCAAGAGTGATGTGAACAGGAGTTAGATTTTTAACAACAATATTTTTATTAAAAAAAAAGAAAAAAAGAAAAATGAAGAAGAACAAGATAGGCCCCATCCCAATCCCATTTGCCTCTCCTCCGAAATTCCCGTGGACCATGAAATAACCCTCGCCAACTTAACCATGGTTAAAAAGGCGAGTTAAATGAACCACACGTGTGGCGGATTAATGGCAAAATATAATAGTACAAATCCGTCAGCAGGTAACCGCAGAGAAATGTCCCTCTATTCCTATTCGGTATATAACATAATCCATCACTCCTCACCCAACATGCTCAAACAGAATTTGCAGTCCCCTCTGTTTTAGTATCACTCTTTCTATAGTTCTTGTCCCTCAATTTCATTCATGTTTCCTTCTTTTATTTCTTAGTTCTGGATTATTTTTCATATTTATATTTATTTTTATATAAAAAGAGAAGAGAGGGTTAGAACTTAGAAGAACATGCCAGCTGGTTTGGAGCCTCTGGATATCGGCGTGCAGATTCCGTACTATTTCCGGTGCCCGATTTCATTAGAGCTGATGTGTGATCCGGTCACCGTTTGTACCGGTCAAACGTACGATCGTTCCAGCATAGAATCCTGGGTGGCTACCGGCAACACCACGTGTCCGGTCACTCGGGCCCCACTCACCGATTTCACGCTCATTCCCAACCACACTCTTCGCCGCCTAATTCAGGATTGGTGCGTCGCGAACCGGTCATTTGGTGTGGAGCGGATTCCGACTCCGAAGCAACCGGCCGACCCGATTCTGGTGCGGACTCTGCTGAATCAGGCTTCGGCCGGCTCCGGTGCGTTTAGCGTGAGGGTTTCGGCGCTGCGACGGCTGAGAGGACTGACTCGTGACTCGGAGAAGAACCGATCCGTGATTGCGGCGAACGATGCGCGCGCGATTTTGCTCTCGATCGCGTTTGCCGACATCGGTTCGATTCCGTCGGAATTGAATCTCGAATCGATTGCGATTCTGTCGATGTTTACTCTTTCGGAACCGGAGTGTTTGTACGTGGCCGCCGACTCGGAGAGGGTGGGTTATTTGGTGAACTTACTGTTCCATTCGTCGATTGACGTCCGAGTCAACTCGGCGGCGTTGATTGAGTCGGTCGCGGCGGGGTTGCGATCGCCGGATCTGCGCGCGCAGTTCAGCGGCGCCGACGGAGTGTTTGAAGGTATTGTCGGTATTCTGAACTATCCGTTGGCTTATCCTAGGGCGGTGAAGATCGGAATCAAAGCTCTGTTCGCGCTGTGTTTGGTGAAGCAGCACCGCGAGAGGGCGGTGGCGGGTGGCGCGGCGGAGGCGCTGATCGACAGGCTGGCGGAGTACGAGAAATGCGACGCGGAGAGAGCGCTGGCGACGGTGGAGCTGCTCTGCCGGATCCCGGCCGGCTGCGCGGCGTTCGCCGCGCACGCGCTGACGGTCCCGATCCTGGTGAAGATTATTCTGAAGATCTCGGATCGCGCGACGGAGTACGCGGCGGGGGCGCTGCTGTCGCTGTGCTCGGGGTCGGAGCAAGCGAAGCGGGAGGCGGTGGCGGCGGGCGTGTTGACTCAGTTGCTGCTGCTGGTTCAGAGCGATTGTACGGAGAGAGCCAAACGGAAAGCGCAAATGCTGCTCAAGTCGTTACGGGACTCGTGGCCCGATGAGTCCATCGCTAATTCAAATGATTATGTTGGAAGCGACGTCGTTCCGTTTTAATTCTTTCTTTTAATTTTATTTTTTATTTAAACTATTTTTAGGTGAATTTGCTTTTCTAGGTGGAAAATATTAGTATGAGAGGAATTAGTTAGGGTACATAAGCCGTTGGTATGTATTTGTGTCTAGATTTTTTTTTCTTTGTTTCTTTTTTGGTGCAAAGCTTTTTGAAGGGAAAAAAAGGGAATGATATTGAAAAAGAAAGATATTTTTTTTTTTCTAAGAGTGAAATTATTTGTAACTCTCCTTGAAAAAGGCAAGTTGATTGGAATACTACTAGTATTTACCGTAAAGAGAACTGAGATTGATGTGATAATATTTGATGAAAAATATAAATTCTAGATGAGACATGTCGAATTCAAATTCATATCTAATAAAGATGAAATTAATGCCAATCCTTTTTCAAGTTTAAATAGAACTGAATTAATTAGATATTGAAGGTCCTTTGACCATGGACTGAGGAGAATAATTAATGTGTGACATAATGGCGCATGCATGTACAAATGGTTTATTTGGAATAATAGCCTGTTATAATCATTATTATTTTTAAATTTATTCAGTTATCTCAGTTTTATTTTGATTGGGCATCATGCATCCATTAATTATTGGCATGGTTAGCCATCTGGCTATTTTCCAGAATTAATAAAATTTAATTTTGTTATTAAGTATCAAAATAGACACCCTCATACACTTAAAATATAAATGTTTGGGGAGATTTATTTATAATGAAAACTGATCCTTTAAAATTATACTCCCTCTGTCCGCTCATTTTATCTCCCTTTCCTTAAATGGACGTCTCACTCATTTTGTCTACATCCAAATATAGACATAATGAGTAATTGTAATAATTTCTCTCGCATCCCCTTCCAATCTCATCCACTAATTTATTAAACAAACAATTTTTCTTAATCTCCGTACCCACACAAAGTGGACAAAATGAGTGGGACGGAAAGAGTAATAAATGTAGTGGAGTCCGTCTGGGAGCGACCTAGTTGCAAACCTCTTTAATATAAAAGCGTCATGTCTTGCTTCTTATCCCCAACAAAATTGGGACGACATGCTGGTGGGTGAGTATTCGTAGTCAAATATTCCATATTCGAATTTCATAAATTTTTTATCGAGTATATTGTGCATATTTTCTTAACAATATTTACTTTAACATGTGGTTTAAAGATTATTATAAGTGAACGAATTTTATCCAGATCGTGTTTAAAGTTACAGTTATGACTTTCATCCTCGTTAGAAATAGAAATATAAAAGAAACATCACAAGTAACGATGGAGTTCATGTTTGTTTGGACCATCTAGGATTGTTTGGTCGCACATTAAAGTTATTATTATCAAAGGAGGCAAAATAAAACCCTACAAAGAAAATGAGACCATGGAATTGGAATCTCACGTGGGCTTTG
This sequence comes from Schizonepeta tenuifolia, assembly GCA_029490685.1. Classification (NCBI taxonomy): domain Eukaryota; kingdom Viridiplantae; phylum Streptophyta; class Magnoliopsida; order Lamiales; family Lamiaceae; genus Schizonepeta; species Schizonepeta tenuifolia. The sequence continues at coordinate 90,425,448 of CM055960.1, read as the reverse complement.
GATTTTTTTCCTTTTCCATATTTGCCACTTTGTATTGTGCCCAACTCGTGTTTGCTCCACACACACACACACATTTACTATTCCCTTCGGTTTAATAGTAAAGTCTCAATTCTTTGAACACGAATATTAAACAGAGTAAATTATTGAAAAGTAGTAGGTCCTATAATTTTCATTTTTTAAATGATACCTTACTATTGGGACATCTTTAAAAAAAAGCGACACCTTTGGAATGGAGGGAGTATGTTTTAATTTTACGATAATTTTCCCATAAAAGTTTTGGTAATTGATCTTCTTTTATTTGTCGTTTTAATGTTAAAGCCATCAACATCACACAACATACAACTGTAAATCAAAACGTCATGTAGAAAATAGAGTAAAATGTAGTATTTGATCTATTTGGAAAACGTCAACCTAATAATATATCTAATAAGTTACTCCATCTCTCCATATAAGTTTCACTAGTAACAAAATCGAATAACTAAAGTTTTTTGCATTATATATTGGAGTAAAATAGAAAGTTTAGTAAAATTATTCTATAAAATTAAAATATAGAAACACTTATTAAATGGCACGTTTTATTTTCATATAGGTCACCATGTATAAGAGTGGATGAAACCTGAGCCCATTACTTCAAGCCTATTAGAGCATCCACATCGCTAGGGCTGAGGCCAAAGGCGCAAGGGTTGCGCCCTCCACATTTGGAGGGCTCTCCCGTTGTAGCCATTTGGAGGGCGTGGGCGGAGGGTTCAATTGCGCCATTTACATACGCCCTCCGCCCTTTGACGTGGCGGCTTCTCATTGGCCGCTGCAAAATTCAAACGGCTATTTCCTTCTTTTTTCTCATTTTATCTTATAAATACCACACAATTTCTCAACTTTTTCATACCAATTCCTCTTTGTTTGCAGATTAAATTATAACAATTTAATAAATAAATTAAAACAAACATAACATTAATTATAAAAAAAACCCTAATAGAATGACATAATTAAAAAAACACCCTAAGACATAATTAAAAAAAACACCCTAATAAGACATAATTAAAAAAAACCCTACTCACTAAAAAAATCGGGCACATCCTTCACGAGTTGCCAAACCGCCAAATGCCTAAACGCCTCGGCGTTCATGGCCGCCCATTCATTGAGCACCGAGTTTAGCACTGTCTCTTCAGTGACGCCTGCCGGAGCTTGATTGCGGGTTTGCCGGTACATCGCGTTGAAGAGCCCGCAACTGGTCCTCACTCGCTGCTAGTGGTGGCGCAACTACGTCGAGTTGCGCACTGCCGAGTACTGTGGACGATTCTCGTTGTAACGAGTCTCGATTTTACCCCACATGGTGTCGTTGCCGCCGCCATTGCGGACGTACAACCACGCCCGTGCCAACTCCAGGGTTTCGCCATCGGTGTAGGGATGAGGAACCACCGTCGGAGGTTTGCTGGAGATCGCCGAAAGAAAAAATGTGAGATCGCCGGAGGAAAAAAATTGAGAGAGGGGAGAATGAGAGAGGTGTGATTTGAGGGTGGGGAAGGGGGTAGTATAAAGTAAAATGTGGAATTAAAAAAAAAAAAAAAAAGGAGGGATTTAGGCGCCCTCGAGCTAGTCGTCGGCGCCGATGTGGAGAAGGTGGAGAGCGGAGGGCGGAGGGCTCAAAAATGGCTGCGCCCTCTGGAGGGCGCGGCTGTGAATGCTCTTAGTGCCTATTTTGATTTTGGAGCCCAGCAGCTGTATTCTCAAGATATCATTTTCACCCCAATGTGAGCATTTATTTATTTTATGTATTTAGTAATGGATTATCTCAAATAAATTTAAACACAAATCATCACTTAAATTTTTTGAAATGTGATCGGTGACGTTTTCATAATAGATACGTTCAGCCTTTAAACTATAAAACTGTAAGCATATAGGTGTCACATGTGATCGGATGCTCTATCTGATGAATGGTACGAAACAATTGTTGCTGCTAAACGAAACTTCGTGGTGGAGTTCTCTCATGTTCGCCGGGAAGCGAATAGAGCTGCTCATAGTCTTGCAAATTATGCTATTGATAATTCTTGTGTAATGACTTGGAAGTCAGACTTTCTGTCTTGACTTTTGAATATTGTTTCTGCCGATTTTGGCTAGTTTATGAGAGTATTTTCCTTTTAAAAAATAACTATTATATCATGATATGTAATTGAAAATAAGAGACGGAAGTGCTCTTAAATAGAAATTATTGGGGTTGGGCTTTAATTTGTTTGGGCCTAATTGTTGTTCGTGGTATATACATTATTTAGCCAATCTCAACAACTTGTATAGAGACTAATTGACAAATAAAAAAACCAATTTATATAGAAATACATAAACTCGAACAATATATATAGTGCATAAAAAATATCTCGTTATGATGTTTATGTAATGAATTGCAGCAAGAGAGACACATGCTAATTACTAAGTAGATGTGCGCATATATAAAAATATTAATTATGAAAAAAGGTTTTCAAAAAATAGAACTAAAAAATCAACACATCGATCGAATTACATTTCGAGATCATATTTAAGTGATGAATGAAATTATGAATTAACAAACATCATTATTTCTGCTGCTGCCTGCTTGAATATTTCTTCAATTGGGTATGCCTGCTGGAACTGGTCCGACCCTCCATTTGCCTGCTGTATGTATATAATAAAAATAAATAATTTTTTATTATTTGCAAAAAGAAAAAAAAAAAGACTATCAAAATATTGATGAGCTAGCATTTTAAAAAGGAAAGCGATGTTATTTAGCTATAATGTTGGCCAGTCATAATTTGTTCAATTATGTGAAAATAGTCTTGTTTAAGTATATTTTTTATGTATACTATCATATGTTATGATTGCTACAAATTAACTTTTCTCTCATTTTGTTCATAAAAAGCTTTGTATCATCATGTCTATTATATTTATCGAAATTAATGTTGCCTCCAAATTCAAATATATTAAAATAAATTTGTATAAATTATCAAATATAAAGTATTAGAAGTCATTTGGAAACAAAATTTTCAATAAATTAAATCATATTTTTTCCTTATTTCGACCAAATAATGGATGACCATAATGTTGCTTAATAATAGATTTATTGTTCTAAAAAAAAGAAGTAATATTGAATTGAAGTTATGTACCCGGGCATGGATCATGTACATGGAGGTGGCCCGGCCCGAGGAAGCTTGGGCCGAAACGAGCTCCAAGTTGTTCTTTTCCATGAGAAAGCAGAGGGCCGTGAGCAGGCCGGGCTTTCTGATGCTGCACACGCTAATCTGAGCATCTCTCCCGCACATGTTGAGGATTACGTTTGGAGAAGTCCATGTCTTGAAAAAGGCCGGGTATTCGGGGCCCATTAACACCGGATTCGGGTCCCCTGCGTCCCCGGCTGTGACTTTGTGGGTGATGACCGACGAATCGTTTTCCGCCTTTCCCCTTTCAAGTTCCTTCAGAGTTAGCTGCAGTTTTCTTATGTGCTTCACTGCTTCATCAACAATCGTCGACTTGTCCGCCTGCATTTATATATAATAAAATACTAATATGTGACATATTTTCTCAAATTAATTTCATCAACACTCCTAGTCGAGTTGAGTTCACACGAGATTCTCTATTTTCAGTGCGCCATACATTAAATGAGTAAAACTATATGTATTTGTTCAATAGCACACAAATTAAATTAGGTGTCGCGATTAATTATTTGAATATATATATAAAAGTAGATTAAATTTTTTATTCAATAGTCTCCCACGTCACTAGAACAAGTAACCAATCCGAATTGTTAATTTTTATATAATCTACTATTATCGTATAAGAATTATTATTCATGGAGCTGCAGGGTTTGAATTCTAAATCTAACTGTTTACGGGGAAAAATCTGCATAGTTTATGGAAGTATCATTAGAGTATATAAGTAATTATTATTGTGTATATATAGAGAGATGCATAATTGATCGATTAATTTTACTATGGTGAATAAGTTTCTATAGATCCCATCTCCCCATATATATATAAATATATATATATGTAAAAAAAAAAAAAAAAAGACGGTTTTTTCCATGTTGAAAAATTGTATATGGTGCCGCCACCAACAAAAGCTACTTTTCAAGAAACCAACTCTGTCTGCATGTCATTATTAATATAAATAAATAAAGAAAAAGGCCAAATTTAAACAGATGAAGTAACGGATGATTCTATTTCTCTGCTTCTAGTTCGAACACGCAGATCTTGGTTAATTCTAATCATTTAATTCTTCATCTCTTTTAGGGGAAAAAAGATTATTTAGAAATTAAACTTGTGTCACATAATTAAATTTATTATTAAATTACCTTTGGAGGGATGTGTGGGAGCAAAGCATGAAGACTAGAAAACATGTTTCTCATCTTCTTCCTTCTCTCTCTCTCCGTCCATATATGCAGCTCATGATCCTCCGTCTCCCCGGCGGCGGCGGCGGTGCTCCTCTTCTTACCCTTCGCCGCCGCCGTCGACGGCGCTGCTTCCTTATCCTTGGCCGCGTCAGACTTTATGTCGCCGCTAGTAGCTAAATTTGGAAACGACCATGATTGGTTTTCGTCCCACAATAAGCCGTCATGCTCAAGCTCTTCGCCCATCGCTAAAATCGTTACAATTAAAAATATGTATGCAATGAACACATATATAGAGATTGAGAGGGATGAATATTTGATAAATAAAAAGATTTATAGTAGTTGTTTATCGCATACATGTATAACAAACGGAATCTTATAATGTTTATTTCTAGTGTAGAATTGTTGGCACGTGTATTTTTCAAAATATTATTTATTGTGTTTTTAATAGAAAGTTAGCATTATTTATTACTAGCTATTTTTAGTATGTGATTATTTTTATTAAAAAAAAGATGTAATGTGTATGATGATCATAGTGACACAGTCTCATATCAAAATAAAATAATTAAATATTGTTGTGAAATATCGAAGGGCGATGGAAGAAACCAAAATATATACAATAATAAGCCAAAATTGCCGTTACGGGCTTTAAAACAAAAATGGTAGCTAAAGCGCACATTTCAGAATTTTTACCTCACTCTTGGGTCCTACTTTTGCCTTTTCCCTATTTTGTTTATTGTTTGAAATTAATTTAAATAAGTTTGAGGAATTTATAGTCACAAATTCACTCGAGATGATTCATTAAATTTATATTCTTTACGTAGATTTATTTATTAGTACATATACACACACCATGTAAATAATATAGAAAAATAAATAAATAATCCAAAAATAATGTCTAGAGTTGTGTTGATTTTATCACAAGATTCATCTTCAAGATATACCGCCTATGGATCAAGAGAAGTAGATTTGTACAAAAAATTGCGTAAAGAATTTATATGAAACTTTTCTTCCATTTTTACTTACTACACCAAGTCAAATATACTGATTATTTTTTTATTGTTGAACCTCATAATCGACCGTGTGGTTGGTTACTGCGGTTCATCATGCGTTGTTAATTAATATTTAATTATTTTTTAATAAATTCCTAATCAAAATTTAAAAATAATAAATTAAATAAAGTTGCAATTCTAATGTGAAACAATTATCTTTAATTATCTGTGGGAGTTTTACATTTTTTATATTCTTCTCTAATTTTTTACTTAGTTCGTATTTGATTATGCTTTTGATTGATCTAGAAAGTTGAAAGCATATACTTATGTATTTTATTCTTTTCAAATTTACTCTTATTGTTGTGGAATTTCAATTTAAAATCGACACGTTGCATATCTTCAATGTCACTTCAATTTTGATTGGGCCAGAATTTTTATTTTATGAAATTTCAAAATACACTAAAGTTCATGTATATAAATCTCAATTTTATAAATTCCAGAAAAAAAATATTGAAATTCGTTAAAAGTTTGTGAATAATTTAGACGTTTTGTGGATGTACTCTTCAACCTTTATAAGCTAGGAACTTAGCTTCGTTTAATTCTTCACAAAACAAATTAAAATCACATTGACATAACAAAATATATATAACAACGTTTCCATCCCTTAGTAAACATCCAAGCGATGAAGCTCAATTGTAAATAGTAAGGTCCAAAGTTAAATCTCACAACTTTCTCTTCCCAAATCAAAAATAAATAAAAAAAATAACAACATTACCACAATTTAATAAAAATAAGAGCGCCATTTTCATGTTCATATATATATATACTACTCAGAATCTCGGACACGTATCCAAATTTAATTAGTTTAATTAACACATTAAAAGTCGAGCTCGAAGGATAATTAAGCATGCATGCACACGATTTTTCTTGTTTAATAGCTAACTTGATGCAAAATGTGATCTCTTTTTACTGTTTGTCGCGAAATAAATGCATATATTGTTGTTTTATCACAACATATTTGAAGTTAGAACGTATAAGTAGAGATAATTCAATGTGTTTCTCCCTCTTCAACATGTTTCTTGTATACATATACCATAAAAATGTGACTTCATTGAATGCAACGTGTACTAATACAATCGTTTCACACGATGCTTCAAGATTATAAAATTTAATTTTTATTAAAAAATAATTTAATTTGAGTTATAAGGCTCATTGACTGTTTTTCACTCTCTTAGACATGTTTCTTGTATATATATACCATAAAATTGTGATTGTATTACAAATGTGTACTAAACAATTATTTCACGCTATATTTCAAGCTTATAAAATTGAATATAATCACTTTAAAAAAAATGAATATAATCCGAATGTTAGGACCAATTGAGTGCTTTTCATCCCCTTCAACATGTTTCTTGTTTACCATAATCATATGATTGCATTACATGCAATGTGTATTGATACAATATCATTTCACGCGATACTTCAGGCTTACAAAACAGAATTTTATTAAAAAAATAATATAATCCGAATTATAGGGCTAATTGAATGCTTTTCACCCTCTTCAACATGTTTCTTGTATACCATAAAAAATTACATGCAATTTGTACTCATACAATCATTGCACGAGATGCTTCAAGCTTACAAAACTGAATATTATTAAAAAAATAATATAATCCGAATTATAGGGCTAATTGAATGCTTTTTCACCCTCTCCAATATATTTCTTGTTCATATACCATAAAAATATGATTGCATTACATGCAACGTGTATTGATATCACGCGATACTTCAAGCTTATAAAACTGAATCTTATTAAAATATAATCTAATATGAATTATAGGGCCAATTGAATGCTTTTCACCGGCTTCTTCAACTTGTTTCTTGTATACCCTGAAAATATGTATGTATTAAACACAATTTTAATAAAAATAATATAATCCGAAATATCGAGTACTTGAATAACGTTTTGCACCCTTCTTCAATGTGTAATTCTTGTATACCATGAAAACATGACTGCATTACACGCTGACACATCAGTCTGATGTAATAATTTCACGAAATTGTCGTTAAAAACACACACACACAAAAGAAACATTTGCAGTTAGTGTGTGTGGGTTAGCTTAGTGATAGAGTGGTTAATGCCCAATTCAAAGGTCACGAGTTCAAGTCCACCGTCACGTGATCTTTAAAATTTCTTGTTAATGTTGTTCAAAATAAAAAAGAAGAAGAAACCTTTGCAGTTTGTAATACTATACAGTAAATTGAGAATGAAAAGTAATATTCTCCCTCCGTCCACGAAATGGTCATCACTTTTATTACTTAAGTTTGTCCACGAAATTGTTGCCACTTTTGCTACTCCACTCACATTTATTGTGGGATCCTTACTCCACTCACAACAATACTCACTATAATTCACTATTACCTTTTTCTTAAAACTTGTGTCTACCAAAATGTGGCAACCATTTCGTGGAGGGAGGGAGTACTTACTAATTGATCATCTCATCATTTTTATTTCATCTCATTTGTCGGAAACTTGACAGGTAATTCGATGGATAATAAATAAGTACTAACTAATAAGGATTTCATATAACAGAAGCGTGGTAAGTATTAAAAAAAAAGTTTGCTTTCTGAAACGGAGTTTGTTACTACTGTACATGCGATAATTAATAACATGTTCTGTTATTGAACTGTTTTACCCTAAAAAAACAAATATTGGACTGTTTGAGACCATATTAATAAGAAAAATCTTGGTAAAAATGTTGATATTGTGGGATGTTGCAAACTACTAGTACCCTGTTAATTTTTTTTTTTTCTTTTTCAACTTTTAATTTTACTCTTTTTACAAATGGAACGATATACACGGCTAAAGTTGAAAAAATTAATACTAATTTAACTATATTTGATTATTATAAGTTATGTGTGTTTTGAAGTATATAATGTGGCATGCTTAAATTTGATAACAATGTCTCTTCTTTTCCTCCTGCTTCTCTTCTTTCTGCGGAGTATCAATTATAAATCCTACAAGTTTCAAATTGAGCTCATATACTTTTATATGATAATATTGAGTTTCCAATTTTTCACTCTTACCATTGTTTTGCAAAAAGTAAATATATACTTTGGGTATGTTTGGTTTCTGTACCTCCGTTCTTACCCTTTAAATTATCCCTTCTTTTTTAAATCTCTCATTTCTACCACAAATTGTGGTGGAAAAGAGAGATTTAAAAAAGAAAGGATAATTTAAAAGGTACGATTTTTATTTATCCCTCCATTTAGAGGTAAATGGAGGTATAGAATTAGAAACCAAACACAACCTCAGGTACAATACTTTGAGGCTGTGTTATTGTGAGCATTTCAAAAAGGATAACTGCATACAATAACATAAATTTGAAATGGCAGATTCAAATCTAACAAAAATCAAACTAGAAAAGGTCCAAATAATACATCCATATAAATTCAATAACTTAAAAAAAAAGGTCCTTTAATTGTCCAAGTACATAACAATCTGCAACAATGTCAGCAGATGTTATTATTTATAGTTCAAAGGCTCAAATTTCTTTTTATATTTTATGGAAGAATACAAAAATGTTCACAGATCCACCAACTTTAAACCTAAAAGAGTATCAAGGTACACACACATGCAGGCTTTCTCCCTGTGGATGGATCTCTCCGTTCTCGAGTCCACCAAACAAGGGAAGGGCCGTCATGGCGAGAGTAAATTATCGCGAACCAGTGTTGGCCACAGCTGTAAAAGAGAAAAGAAAAGACCTTACAACGGGATACGGGCGAAAGAAAGGTACGTTTAGACGTCGTTTTGCCATCAAGTTGCCAAGCCTGTCATTTTACAGATGGGGCAAATGTTCTTCAGTGTCAGCCACTGTTTGATGCAACCGGTATGGAACTCGTGCCCACATTCCAATATTCCGACGTCTTCTCCAGTGACGTAATCCTCCTGGTTTGGATATTGAAGGATTGCATGGTCAGACGACTCAAAATTGTTCAATCATTCAAAGTATTTTTATCTGTATAAGCTATGAGACGTGCAAAAAGGTCTAACCTGGCATACACAACACGGTTCCATGTTTGGCAACGGGCCTCCTGTTGCTTCATACTTGCGTTGTTTCATGGAGCCCTTGATTTGATCTTCGCTGAGTCCAGTGCTAACGTTCCCAATTTGCTCCTCCAAAGCCAATAATTCCTGTCGAAGTTGAATTTGAAAACGATACACCACCAAGATTTATACAGTTTGTTTGAATCGGAGAGAATAGGTGATGGGAATGCATACCTCATAAGACATATTGTCGACATCAAGCCTCATTTCTCTGTGTCTATCGTGCAACTCAGCAAATCCATTTATAAAAGGATCAATAAGCATATAATCCTGAAACGAAATTTTGTAGAGATTTCAATACCATCATCAGTCTTTCTCCTATTTCATAAGCATGTCATAAATTTAACAATTTTTGGGAATTGATTGCAAGCATTATTAGTTCAAATCATCTAAGGCACTAGAATCCGGCAATGGGCAAACGATGCTTCCAAATGCTCTTAGATGAGCGTGGCAATGGGGTTCGGGTCAACCGTGGACCAAAGCAGATGATGCCAAGTTTACAGTAGGTTCTAAGAGGAGGAACAGGTCTTCGGGCAATATTTTTTTAGCATCGGTATCCCAGACCGGACCCACCCACACTATAGCACCTATTAATGCAACATAAATACATGCAGGGATATAATACAGAAAATGCACTCGGACTATAAAAAGTTGATACGATACTCACAATGTTTAAGGTTTGTAAAGAAAGAAATACAAAACTTTCAAGTATAGAAAAAGTGTGCACGAAACCATGATCATTTTAAAACTAGACGATAGCATCAAATGGATGCTTGATGATGAATGCTGGAACTGGTCAGCTATGACGATAGCCGAGTTTGTACACAAACCACTCTCTTTATCTTAAGGAAAAATAGAAAGGACGAACTAGTAATGTACGTGCAGTGACAATTCAAAGTTTGCAAAATTCATGTCAGCAGTCTATTTAAATTTTAATAATGCCGAAATTAAGCACATGTTATTATGTTAAGCAAATTCACAAGATAAGAGAATAACTAAACATACTTAAATTTTACGCAGGACAAAGATCGAAACATACCTCAGCTTGCATGTGGACACCCCTCCGCATGGCACTCAAGACTTGACGTATCTGCTCGTCAATTTTAGAAGGAAAGTAACAATGTTAATCAATCACAGCTATATTATTCTAATAAGAAGGACATACTCTACTAGGTAGTTAAAACTCGAGATCTAAAGAACAGATACATACCGCTCAAACTTAGAGACTCTGGAAACTCAAAATACACTTAAAACGAAATGCTTTTTGTATTTATAATTTAGTCCCATACTCTTGACCTAAAAACTCATTGAGGTAAAAACTATTCAAGATTCTTTCGGGCTTATTTACAAATCTAGAACATAAGGATTTTAGAAAGACTGCAAGAAGCAGTTTACTTTAAAAAGACTTATAAATTCTCAAGCAAGCAAGTAGTGTAAGTGAAAACTTTACCTAAGATCTAAAAATCAATATAACTTAGATAAGTGAATAATATAATTACGGAAGGCATTTTATTGTAAACTACAAGTATTGGTTTTGCTAGACATGTGCAATGTGACTGGCCCTATTTCGAGTGCTGCAACTTGCAAGAGTGCTTCCACACACACAGTTTTAGAAACATCCATGGAGATGATGTGCTTATTACTACAGTTGCAAGTAAAATGCAGAAAGAAGGCAAAATTTTAATGGAAGTAACATACCAGTCTATGTCTGCTCTCAACCGCAGCCACAGAACGCCAACTATTAATGTCATCACCCGGAATATCCACCAAGTGTGCTGCTGACCTTTGATCTAAATGATGTCGACTAATATTAGCTGCCTCATCCAGTGAAGAAGAGGCAGAAGGCAAAGCTGAAAAATAATTTCTACGTGTCCCAGATTCAGACTCAGCTCGATGGAAAGGAATCCAAGGTAAAGATTCTGATAACCTTTGATGATTTTGAGATGACGAGTTTTGATGAGACAACCATGCACCAGAATAGGCCCGGCCACCGGAACTGGGGCTAATACGTGATCCAGAAGGATGATTCCTAGAAGTTGCAGAAGTTCCAGGAGCAAAACTCCAATCGATTTGATCTGGCAGGACATTTCTTGTCTCGGGTGCAGAGACAGTCATTGGATACTCGAGATGATTTCTACGAGAACTTCTGACAATACTTTCCTCGGCTGCTCCAGAACCTCTTTCTCCAGAGACTATAAAAGAACTTGATGAACTACCACCTCGTGAACTCAATGATCCGTTCCACGGGTATGAATGTGTTCCTCTTGCATCACTTCCAGGCATTAAATGAGGTTGGTTCATTGGCAGTGTGATCGATGATCTCAATTCCGCAGAATCAGTGTTTGCAATGGGTCTTGAAAGCTGGGAAGTGTAAATGCCAGAGCTCCTTACAGATGAACTTCTAGGTGCATCCAAAGGGATTGGCTCATGACGTCCATGATTCAATCTTACTGCAAAATGTCTAGCTGAGCTTTCTGGAAATCCGGAAACATTTGAAGAGGGAAAAGGACTGGGAGCTGCTCTACTCATACCAACACCAATACTAGGATTTACTTGTTCAACGAGATTAGTTGAAGACAAGTTCACTGGGCCAGAGGATATATTTAAATTTCCCGATGTGTTGTAACAACCATGAGCTGGATGCTGCATTACGTTCTTATCCATTGGCTGATTGGAGCTCGAACTTCCACCGGGGTAAAATTGCCCAGAAGTTCCCTCGAGAGCCTTTCTCTTGCAAGATGAACCCCAAGAACCAAAAGATGGACCTGCTGAATCGTAATTTTCTGAAGAAGTACTAGAGCGACCAGAAAAGGTTCCAACATTACTTGAAGAAGCATAAAATGTTGGATTTTGCTCCATCGCCGAATGGCCAGATTTATAAAGATTATGAGGGAGAACTGTTTCAGGACCTCTGAGAGAATCGTGATTCCACGCTTGCCCACCATTCAAATTTAAATTCCTGGAAGCACCGCTCGAGCTGAGATTCTGCATGGCTAGGGGTCTGCCAGTAACGGAACTGCTAGCACTGTTGGTATTGGATGGTGTAAAGGACCAATCTCCTGTCCCTGCATCAAGCCCGGTACAAGGATTGAAAGATGATGACCATCCAAGTCTCATTTTCGAATCAGCACCACGAGCTCCATCTTGCATATTGTTTGCACTGGAGCTAGATTCGCCACAGTCCCAACCACTAATACTCTGAGCAGCACCATCAGCAGTATTAATGCAACTAGCATTCCCATCAGTGGCTCCAAGCATGTAATTAGAAATTCGGCTTTCAACTGGGTTCAGCATGTTATTCCAAGAAGTCGAGTGATCCATAGAGGTATTTTCAGGAAGGGACCCTTGGTTTAAATCAAATGGTTCTGAAAAGGAATTGAGGGAACTTCTTCCCCGTTGCATGTCTGTAATAATATGTCTTATAAATTATATCAACAGCAGATGTGTTCCGAGCAAACACCAGCGAAGCGTTTCAGCTGATCTGCAAAGGAAGAAAAAGACATTAAGCAAAACAAAACACTTTAACTCACTCATACTGACACTATCCGTGGATATATGAGACTGAGAAAAATGACAAGGAATCATCTCAATCAACACAAAAGCAGTAACACATACTGTCAAACAAGTTCTCTAAAATTTCTTATGGATGTTAATGTTACTTCAGAATCTTAATTTACATTAACGGTTGCAACTTTGCTATATATTGGTCAGTTGGTCCTCCAGGAAAGTCAACAATGTTATATAAATGGAGTGATTTCCGAATCATTTACTGAAACAATACGACAGCAAAAAAAATTCATGAGACAAGACTAGAGAACCAACCACAAAAACAAACAATTGTGTATGGTAGCTTTCATACAAGTGAATTACAATAGAACCGATAATCAGCCTCTTATAGTCATAGATTAATAATTTCCAATGCATAGCAAACTTGCATTCACACAAGAAAACTTTGATTCAAAGGTGAGACTATTTATAAGAACATTGGAATAAGAAAATAAGAAAATAAGAAAAAATACTGAGATATAGATAGGTAGTGAAAATAAGAGACACTGATTAGTCAATGAATTTCCATATACCATATAAATTCCCACTCTAAATTGAACAAAGATTCAGAAAAAGTGGTTAGTTTCATCCACAAATATTCAAGAACAAGAAAAAGATTATAACTTTATGAAAATATCACCACAAATTACTACTTTTGCCCAATAAATTTATCCTATATGACCCATTACTGACTTTATCGAAGTTTCATAAATTAGAATTGAAGTCCTGATTCCTAAATAATATACAGCAGTAAAAAAAAAGTAGTTGAACACAATTTCATCATCTACAGAATCAAAAATAGATATAACTACTAGAACAAACAGATCCTCCTTCGATCTTAATCTCATATAGTCCGAACATAAACAATTAAAATAAAATCAATCTAGAACAATAAATAAAAAATAAAAATTGAAGAACACAATGAACAAACTCACTTTGCCAATATTAAACAGAGTGAAAAATTACAAGTAACTAGATTGGTGAAGAACACCACCTCGGAAGAAAGAGAGATGATCCGCCGATACGGCGATCGAGTAGAAATAGGTCTTCTTTGTTTGTGGGTTGAATTTATGCTGAAAGGCAGTAGGTAGAGAGAGTAAAGGGGCAGTTTTCTCAATAAATCCGATGAGCTTTACATCTCTTAAAAGACAAAAAAATAGGAAAAAAATATTAAAAAAAAAAAAAACTATTAAGATTTAACCTTTTTTTCGCCGATTGTATTAAAGATGGTTTCACATGTCAATGAAATTGAACATCTGCCCACGAGAAGACAAAGGCTCGCGCAGGCTATTGCTGCATTGTTTTTATGGTTGAAAGAGAATGTGGATTGTTTGGAGAGAGAGAGAGAGAGAGAAAGAGGGGGGTGTGTGTGCGCGTTTAGTGAGAGAGAGGGAGGAGCGATGATGTAATATTAGAATTGGAATTTGAGGGGGGTAATTTGGGTAATTCCGAGATTTGACCAGGGAGGAGTAATGCGACTTTTGCATCTCTAAGGGTAATAAAGGAATTTTAACTCGTATACTAGGAAAATTATCTTTAATGAAATTTGATGATATTTATCAAGGTATAATAATTTATTTTGCGACATACACGGGTAGATATTTACCAAATATTCGAATTCTATGATGAAAGTGTTGGATTGGACAACAAGATGATCGAGCTCATGGATTCGGTGACTTAAAAAATTTGTTCTCGACGTTTTTCACATATTTCTTTGGATATATATAGTGATTCATAATTTAGCTACTTTTGATAAATCTTACTACACTTTTCTTTGTGGGTGTACGAGTTTGTTTTCCTAGAGGGACGAATTAAATTTAGCTCGTCTTTTAACTCTAAAAAACCATAAAACTTAAGATATTAGAAAGGTGAAGGGGATTGCTTAATGTTTAGAGGGAGACATGTTTATAGTAAAACTTTTCAAATATGTACACAAATTTTGAAATATTATCAATTTTGGGCTGATTACGATCAAAATCGTGGTGAATGGAACCACTGATTTTTTTTTTATTGAACTCATAATGTAGATATTTAGGTTCACCTCCACAATCTTTAAAATTATTTTTCTTCTGAGATAAATGAATATTTGTTGTCAAAAGTATTTACCTCAATTCTAATGCAAAATCGACATGAGACAATCAACGGGCTACATATATTTTGAGAATAGAATAAGGATTCTCCATCAAGAAATTTATGGAATAATAACTCCCCGTCTAATCAACGGACTACATACTAGTTTCACTAATATAATTCTTGAACACAATTTATATTAATAATAACCCGTAATTTGATCCTAGTTAGAAGTTGTCTCAAGGTCCTAAATTGACTTAAAAGTCCTTATACGAACAAAAGTTCAAATCATATATCGGTGCTCTAGTGTTTGATACATAGGCTACATACCTCAAGAATAATCTAAAAGAAAATACAAAATAAAGTGATTTACTCTGGCACATATTTACCGTATTTTAATATAAATCAAGTTATTAGATAGTTATCGACAATTTAGGATATTCTTAGCCATAAACGTATTATCTTGGCAAAAAATATTTTATTTATACACATCAAGTATAATATGTCCGCTTTTTTAAATATCCATAACCAAACTCTCTATTATTTTTATTTTTTTTATATTGTGGTAACTCGCAGCCGCTACTTTTGGTGTGCACTTGGTAAACTCACGTCCCTTGTGCAGTAGCATGCAAACCACATAGGGCAGATAAACCGCACTTTCCAAGTACAAAGTGTGGCAGACTCGATCAATAGAGGCGCTTCATAAAGTTCGAACCTGAGACCTCTAGTCTCAGGCACTCATTTTTACCACTAGGCCATCCCTAAGGGGACAATAACCAAACACTCTCTAGTATTTAGAGAGGATGGGATGTGAGATATATTTTATTCCATGATACTTCGAATAATCAAGCCACTAGACCAGGCTAATCAATTCAAGATTATTAAACATTAAAAGCATTATGCAAATTGATGGAAAAGCAATGCATATCTAGGTCATGCCAATGCTAATTTTGACGGCTGCGAATTAATCTTAACATAAAGAAAAACGACTGAAAGGAATATCACCAAGTGTGTGCATGTCTATTTAGTGTGTTTAATTGATGAACAAATCCCTTTAAATTTCCAATAAATAAATTATTTTGAAAGTAAGTGATAGTAACTCTTTTTATATTTAATTCGAACAACACATCAGAAAATAAGCATCCAACGTAAGAAGCCATTGCCTCGCATTTAAGTAGTGAAAGAATTAATAAAAATTAAATTAAAAATAACATGAGTTTGCGCTATGAGCCTATCTGCTTGGTTTGTATCGTATATATCTTCTGAAAAATATTTCGTGTTACTTTTTTTGAAAGAAAAAAAAAATACATCAAAATTATAAAAACGTTAGATAAAACAAGTGTTAGAAAATCGATGAATTTTACTTGTCTTTAATTTAACATGTCATACCAATTAAAAGTTAAAAAACAAATTATAACGATATATTTTTGGACTTTGTTTATTTTGCTACTCTCATAGACTCTTAGTCATCGTTTATTACCATTGAATTTGCTTCTTCATGGACTGCTTTTTGTGAAGTTCGTGTTAATTTCCCCCATAAATCAGTTCTTTACCCATAAACTTTTCTTATAAATCATAGCCAAAGTTGGTTCATTAAGCATTGTGATAGTAATCATCTACACCTAAAGAAGATTGAAATTCTGTAGTCGAAAAATTTGAGTATAAAATTTAGTGATCTAGTAAAATTATCATGTTTTGACTTTTGATTATTAAAATATTCAATCACGATGTATATGATTCCGTATTAATAACTTTCGATTTTTTTTTAAAAGACTTTTAAATTTATTATTTATTTAAAGAGCAAACTTATGTTTTAGAGATCATCGGCTTCGAACTTATCCATTGCCAGTGATAAAGGCGTAATATTTGTCAACAAACCCACCAATATTGTCAAAACTTAAAAGGTTGTAATAAGTAGAAATGTAAAACCAAGCTAAATGCAGCCATAGTCTTCTTTAAATATATAGTAAAAGTGGGGGGCAAAAAAAGACGCCCAATCAAGCAAAATAAACTAAAGGAGATGAGTTGTTCTCTACTTTTTTTTTTTTTTTTTTTTTAATATCGTGGCCGTTATTTTTGGTACGCACTGGTTAAACCCACGTCCCTTGTGCAGTAGCCTGCAAACAATACAGGGTAGGTAAACGACACTTTCCAAGTACAGGTGTGACAGGCTCGACTATAGAGGCGCTTCATGAGGTTCGAACCTGAGACCTCTCAATCTCAAGTGCTCACTTTTACCACTAGGTCATCCCCGAGGGGACAAGTTGTTTTCTACTTCCCTCGACACTCTGTGATGATATTGAAAAGAAGATGACTGGGTTTTTATTGGGGATCGACGGTTGATAAACGGAAGACACATTGGAATTCATAGAAATGTCTGACAATTTTGATGGTCCCGGTAACGAGTAACTGGTGTATGGGGGGAATACACCAGTAACAATTTTCGTTTTGCTTAACGTCTTTTCGTTGAGATATACTGCTCAGGTCAGTTTACTCGACAACTGGAAAAGTCAGTTGGAGTAACTCTACAACTGAGTTGCTCAGTTGGAGCTGATCACACAGCTGGCTCCTATACCTGAAGTTCAGCTGTATGCACCAAATGGGGTTTTAATTAGTTTTGCTTTGCGGAAGATGGTGGAAATTAAGCTTGTTACAAAAACTGAAACATTTGTGAAAAGGGGAAGGTCAAGTTCCCAAATTAGTGCAGTTTGATAAGTATGAAATGCATATGCTGGGTCAGTTGGTTAGGTAAATTGAATTTAAAATACTGACTATAAAATGCATAAAGTAAGTAAACAGTATTTTAATGTGGTTCGGAGATCCACCTCCTACGTCCATGACTTTCTTTTTTGGGGAAATAATTCACTAGATAAGCTTAAGCGTGCTTACCAAATGCCCCACTTGGATTACGTGTTCTAAGCAAACCTAACCAGTTTGATTCTGGGTTCGAACAAGACCTTACAACACTTTTTCGGGCAAGTGCACAACCTGATCTTAGATTCCGGGTTCTAAGGGACTTGTCTTGGATTTCGGGTTTCAATGGACCTGGTATTGAATTACGGGTTCCAAAGGACCTGGTGACTTTGATTACGGGTTCAAAGTCAGACCTAAGGGTTAGATTTGGAGAGAATATCCAACTAGGAAGCCTTCAACACTTTAGGGGAGTGAAGACTTCCACCTAAGACAACAAACTCGATCTCTTGAGAGAGAGTCTGTTGGGACACAAATCTTGCAAGAACCTACACTCTATACTCAATCAAAAAAGGGCTTTTTGAAAGGCTAGAGGGAATAACAAGAGGAGGTGTGAACACTCTATTTCGACTGGACTTCGCCGGAAGTCTTCTTGCTGAGGAGAGAGGTAGTTTGCTGCTGCTGCTGCTGCGACTACACTTTTTCTTTTCTCTCAAGTCTCAACTCTTCTATTGTGATGATTTGCATCACGGAGTTTGGATGTGGAGACCTCTATTTATAGAGGAGGGTCAAACTAGCCATTGGAAAGAGCCGTTAGACCTCTGCCAAAAGTATGACACTCCACATGCTTTACTGAAAACTTTCCTAAAATGGTAACTACGACCTTTGCTTTATGCACGTCGCTGTTGTTGGCCCATTTATGGTAAGTTTCCAGTTGACTTGTGCTTTTGAGTAGATTCAGCTCTGAACTGCAACTCCTCCATCTTCAGCGTCTTCAAAGTCTTCTCTTCTCCATTTCTCGACGTCTGACTTCGACACAACTTCTCTTCACGCTTGAACTGAGTGCCTTCAGCTACGTGGGTCAGTTGAGGAGTCAACTGAGCTGCTGTCTAACTAAGTCTGTGCTTCAGTTGAGGTTGATGTCTCAACTGAGCTTGGGGATCAACTGAGTCTGGACCTCAGCTGAGTTCTTCACGAACTTCTTTCTTCAGTCCGGCTGACTTCTTTTGCTTTAACGCTGTAAAGATAAAATCCTTACAGTCAAATAGTGAGCTCTAGCTACTGTCAAACTAAAGACATTCATCTACTCGGTTGGGGTCAGTTAGGATTTTGGTATCTTTCGAAACCTTTACTAATTTTCCCAACAAACTTCTAAGAGTGGTGGGGGTTTAGGCTTTAGAAACCTCCACAATTTTAACTTGGCAATTCTTGGGAAATAAGTGTGGAGACTAATGCACAAGCCGAACACGTTTATCGGTCATATCTTGAAGGCTAAATATTATCCAAAGAAAGACCTGCTCGAGGCCCCTATTGGATATCAACCGAGTTGCATTTGGAGAAGTCTCACTGCTGCAAGGGATTTAGTGAAAACAAGTATGGCATGGAGAGTCGGCAATGGCAAACACATTAAAATTTAAGGGATGAAATGGATTGGAAACTCAAACCCGTCAGAACCAAGCACTTTCCATGCAATTGATACAAATGTGATTTAGGTGTTTGTTCTGATTGATGAGAACTTTATGATATGGAAAGAGGAGTTAGTTCACCAGATTTTTTGATCAAGAAGAAGCTGATCGGATTTGCGCCATCCCTCTTAGCCTATAGAAGCCAGAGGACAGAATCCTTTGGGGACCAAATAAGAAGGGAATCTTTACCGTTCAAATGGCCTACCACCTTGCTATGATGATGTCCGACTCAAGCTACCAAAATCAGACATCGATAAACAATGAAGGTAGTAGATGGAAACGATTATGGCATACAAAAGATCTGCCAAGAGTTAACCATTTCCTATGGAGAGCTTGTGTTGATAGCTTACCCACGAGAGAGAATCTTTGTCGGAGGGGAATTGGAACTGAATCAATGTGTGCGCTGTGTGGCATTGAAGACGAATCCAATGTTCACTTATTTCTGCATTGTAACGCGGGGGTGAGAAGTTTAGCCCTTTATGTCTTGATATTTCATATTTTGAGGGTTTATCTTTCAAACAGTTTGTTTGGAATCTTCAAGATAATTTATCTCGCGATGATTTTGCCCTATTTGCTTTCATAGCATGGAGTGTTTGGAAGAGTAGAAATAAAATGTACATGGAACAACACATGTTCAATTGGGTGGAGGTAGCAAACTCGGCTCATAGAAGTTGGAGGGAGATGATGACGCATCAGAGGAGATTTTAATGATTGGTAGTGGCACAAGCGAAATGCAGAAAATGGGAACCTCCACCACCAGTTACATTTATGATGATCTGCGATGTAGCAACCCTAAAAAACGGAAAAATAGGTATGGGTATAATTATAAGGAACGAGATGGGATTAGCAGTTTTTGCGTGTAGAACTGAAACTTGGGGAGCTGGATCTACAACCTTGCTCGAGGGAATCGTAGTTCGGCATATGGCTTAAATATGGCGCAACTCTATAATTTCTCAAGGCTACATGTGCAGAGCGATAATCAAACACTTATACGAGGTTTGCGAGGCGATATTGAGTTAGATTCGTATTATGAAATTATTAAAAATGACATTTTAGAAACTGTTGATAGAGTACATGTCTTGAGTTTTGATTATATACCAAGAAATTATAATCGAGAAACTTATTTATTAGCTAAGGGTCCTAATTTTGTTAGCGTGAGTAATATCCCCCAGAAATTAATGTTATTGTACTGATTGAAGCAAATGGATATCAATAAAATCTCATTTTACCTCAAAAAAGCAAAATAAACTAAAAAAATATACACTATATAAATGAGCCCACTTACGGTTGGACTCACGGTGCGCTCGGATCTAAGACCCGACCCGCAACCCGCAATAAACAAAATTAGAGTGTAGTTCGATTTTCTTCTCTTCTCTACCTCTCACCCCTAATTCTTTCCAATCTGTTTTCAGCTTTCTAAGGTTTTTCAATTCTGGATATTTTCTTAGTTAATTTGTTATAGGATTCTCATTTCAGGCATAGATCTAGTCTGAAACAGGTGGAAAAAATATGATGAAGGTCAAACCGGTTTTCTAGTATTTCCGGTCGGTTTTAGCGGTTTTCAGAACCACCGCCTTCGCCGCCGCGGGCGACTGTGGGGCAAGTAGGAAGAAGGACAGAAGGACCTCATCTCTTCTTAAAAATGTCATTAACAGAAATAATCTCGTATCATCATCAATTGTGAGTTTTTGTTTTTAGGAATTTTTCAACATTGTTGTTTTTATTTCTCCAGATATGCGTTATATCAGAATAGAACATAAAATTTATTGTTTATTAATTATTAGTCTTGAGAATTGTTTTCTGCGGTGACAATTTTGAGTTTGGACTGAAAAAAAATGCTAAAATTGTTTAGGAATCAGTTAAATTAACAGAAATAAATAATGGAATTTCTGCAAAATTTACAGCAATGGAGGAAGGAAGAAAAAATATTGTTGAAGGAGTTTATAAATTGTTTGACACATAAGAGTTATAATTTGCTTTTTTGAGGTATAACTAGACATTTTGATCCCACTAAAATTCACTAAGTAATTCAATGATTCCACATTTATAAATTGATTGCTTGGAGAAGCTTATAATAAGATGATGGGTCTGTGGGTTTGAAGTAAGAGAACGAACTTATTCCGGAATTCGTTTATAAAATGACTGTTTAACAGTCGGCATGCATGCGAGAAGCTTTTCAGCAGAAGATTGAACGGTGTTTATGAAACGAACTACTTGTTAACTTTACCTTTAACTTTAGTTAGGTGGTCTTGTTATGCACAACCTGATACTATTCTACATCGTATATCAGGTCTGAATA
Source organism: Schizonepeta tenuifolia (assembly GCA_029490685.1). Taxonomy (NCBI): domain Eukaryota; kingdom Viridiplantae; phylum Streptophyta; class Magnoliopsida; order Lamiales; family Lamiaceae; genus Schizonepeta; species Schizonepeta tenuifolia. The sequence goes on along the minus strand of CM055960.1, from coordinate 90,403,703 downwards.
AAGTCATCTACCCACTCACTGTGAATTACCAGCTGCATTACTAGAATGGAGATTGAAGAACCGAGTAATAGCAGCCCTAAAGGTAATTTTTCAAAGTTTGCTATTTATCAGATTTTAAATTGAACATCGTATATCACGTCCGAATAAATTATCTGCCCATTTACTGTAAATTACCAGCTTCGTTACAAAGAGTGGAAATTGAAGAACCGAGTAATAGCAGCCCTAAAGGTAATTTCTCAAAGTGCTATTTCATCAGATTTTGAATTGAATATTACTACATCGTATATCACGTCTGAATAAATTATCTACCCATTTACTGCGAATACCAGCTTCATTACAAAGAATGGGAATTGAAGAACTGAGTAATAGCAGCCCTAAAGGTAATTTATCAAAGTTTAGAATTTAGATTTTAATTTGAATGGTGCCTTTGTTTGCTTGTAATACCCATTGTTTACTATGCACAACAGCACAAGGACAAAGCCTAATCACGAATTACACTTTCTTTTGTGATATACACTAATAAATTATTAAAGTGTTTATTGTAATTACTTTCAGCATAATGGTCATTTCTTCAGGATTGTCACCTCTATTACTTCCTAGCATAATCTGTGATAATCGTCAGTTTCTTCAGTATTGTGTATTTTTTCAACAAGATAATTGTCACCTTGAATATATAATTATAGTTAAGAGTTTGATATGTTCATTTCTTGTAGGTGATATTACATGTCTGTCTGGTTCTCTAATTGGTATCAGGAGAGAGAAATTTGAAGATATCTATGATCTCTATTGTAGTCATGCTCTTGAAGTTGGGTTTAGTGTTAGAAAATCATCTACGAAATATAATACTGCTGGGGTGGTGGTTTATAAAGTTTTAGTGTGCTCATGCGAAGGAACTAGTAGGGGTAGAACCTCTAGTTCGAACAATGGAGAGCAAGGGAGAAAGAGGGCAACAAGCATCACACGCACAAATTGTAAGGCATCATTGAGGGTAAAAGTGACTGCTGACGGTTTCTATGAAGTAGTTGATCATAATACAGAACACAATCATACACTTTCCAGGAGAGAATGGAGTTACATGCATCGTTCTCAAAGATCAATCAACACTGAGAAGACTGTTCTTAATGTGGATCCAATCTCTTTTGGAATGAGAGCAGGGGGTGATGATGATTATGAAGAGTCCCGTGCCGAGAAAGAACAAAGTATTACTAGCCATGAAGGTAATATCTTTAATTTTCATTTGTTAGCTTTATGAGAAAGAAACATGTATGAATGCTAAAAAAGATCAAGATAGTGGCATGATGAATTACACTTTCTTGCATGATAATCAATAATTGAATTTTAAGCTTTCTTGTTACTACTTATAAGAATTATTATTAGAAGTTTAAAGATACTTTTTATTACTTATAAAATACATGCAAAATGTTACAAGTAGCACTAAGGAGGCTAGTGTTATTGAGGATATAATCTGTTCTGGATTGAAAGCAAATTGATTCATTTATACATATGACATACGCAGGGGGTGATGATGATGACGATGTTGATTCTGATGCAGAGAAAGAACAAAGTATTACATGCCCTGAAGGTAATTTTTATTTTGTTATTTTAATGAAAATAAAACATGTATGAATGCTAAAAAAGACAAGATACTGGCATGATGAGTTACAATGAATTACACTTTCTTGCATGATAGTCAACAATTGATAGTTATCTAGTTAGAGGTAAAAGATACTATTATTACTTATTAAGTACAATTGAATTGGTAATATTTTGAAAGGTATTTTTTTTAGGGAAAAAAGTTACTTTGCTCATAATAATATGGGATGTTTCTGATCTTCTTAACAATGGTCACTTTTATTCACAATAATTGTCCCTTTTATTAAAATAATAGATGTTTTATTTAGTTGGAATGTAGAAGGCATAATTTCAATAATTGCATCAATAAAATATCAGTTTTTTTACATTTTCAGTATAATTATTACTTTTCTTTTGGATAATCGTCGCTTTGAATATATAATTATAATCAAAAGTTACATATGTGATACATTAGTTGCACTTCTGGTTTTATTCACAATAATTGTCCCTTTTATTGAAAGAATAGATGTTTTATTTATTTGGAATGTAGAAGACATTTTTTCAATAATTGCATCAATAAAATGTCAGTTTTTGTACATTTTCAGTATAATTATTACTTTTTTTTTGGATAATTGTCTCTTTGAATATATAATTATAGTCAAAAGTTACATATGTGATACATTCGTTGCACTTCTGGTAGGTGAAATTACATGTTTGTCCGGTTCTCTAATTGGGATCAAGAGAGAGAAATTTGAAGATATCTACGATCTATACTGCAATCATGCACTTGAGGTTGGGTTTAGTGTTAGAAGATCATCTACGAGATATAATTCTACTGGGGTGATGGTTTCTAGATGTTTAGTGTGCTCATGTGAAGGAATTAGAAGGGATAGAACCCCTAGTTCGACCAATGAAGAACAAGGAAAAAAAAGAACAACAAGCATCACACGGTCAAATTGCAAGGCATTATTGAGGGTAAAACTGAATTCAGATGGTTTCTATGAAGTAACTGATCACAATACAGAACATAATCATCCACTTTCTAGGAGAGAATGGAGTCACATGCATCTTTCTCAAAGATCAATTAGCTCAGAGAAAGTTGAAACTGATGCAAGGGGTGAACACATCATTGGGCTGACAAAGAATCCCCATTTGAATTATGTAAACCGGATGAAAATTAATGCAATAGAAGGAGGGGATGCCCAAGCGCTTATTGATATTTTATTTCAACAGGGTGCTGAAGATCAAGAGTTCTTTTTTAGAGTCAAGTTAGACGACAATGGCAGATTATGCAATGTGTTTTGGAGAGACTCGATGATGAAAGAAGACTATATGATATTTGGAGATGTGGTTGTCTTCGACACGACATATAGAACCAATAAGTATAATTTGATTTGTGCATCATTTGTTGGGGTAAATAATCATCAAAAGAATGTTATGTTTGGTTGCGCATTCATCTCAAGTGAGAAGGCTGGGTCATTTGAATGGTTGTTCGAGGCTTTCAAGAAATCTATGGGTGATCGAAGTCCTGTAACATTGTTTACAGATGAAGATCAGACAATTGCAAATTCGGTGCAAAAGGTTTTTCCTACAACCAGGCATAGGCTATGCATATGGCATTTGGACCAAAATGCACCAAGTCGTTTGGAAAAATTGAAATCTGACAAGTGCTTCAGTGATGCGTTTGAGAAATGTTTAACAGGATGTACTAATGAAGAAGAATTTGAAAACTGCTGGAGCTCCATGATTTCAAACTATGGACTGCAACATGATTCTTGGTTTCAAAGGTTGTATGATTTAAGAGAGAAATGGTGCACGGCATACAACAAAGATTTCTTCTCTGCTGGGGTTCTGTCATCAAAGAAAAGTGAAAGCATGAACAACGCAGTGGGATTCAATGCACAAAAGACAACCAACTTGAAAGACTTTTATATCATCTTTAAGAAAACAGTTGAATGTTGGAGAAGCAATGAATCAAATGACGAACTTCAATGCTCAAGTGGAACGCCTACCTCGTGCTTACCAATGGGTGGACTTGTCAAGCATGCTTCCGAGGTATATACGCGGACCCTTTTTAAAGATTTTGAAAAGGAATTCCTGAACTCCATTTCTACCTCATTTACCCTCTTATGTGAAGAACATGGCATCAAATTGTATCATGTCAGTCATGCTGATCGTGTATACCAAGTTAGTTTTTATGCCATGGGTTCTTCAGTGAGTTGCTCGTGCAAAAGATTTGAAGAATGCGGGCTGTTGTGTTGTCATTGCTTGAGGATATTGCATACTCATTCAGTGGATCAAATACCCGAGTGCTACATTAAGAAGAGATGGACAAAGCTTGCCAAACGGGGTTTATGGGATAAATTAGAAGTTACAGCTGAGAAGGGTAAAGATTGTGCACCTTGGAGGCATCACATGGTGAGAAAGTTTTACAGTCTTGTTTTGAAGGCCGAAGAAAATGAAGACAGGAAAATCATTGAAGAGGGATTGGATAGTATCGCAGCAGCTCTTGAAGCTTCAAGGACTACAAGGAAAATAAGGAATGAAATGGAGGATCATGAAGTTTCAAGCTCGTCTATTGATGTGAGGGACCCTTCACATTCAATCACACCGGGACGAAGACAAAGACAAAGAGTCAATGGACAATTTCTCAAAAGTAAGAAGAAGAAAACTGGTGATGCATCAAATTCTAATCAATCAGAGGAGTTTGGCTCCGAAAGTCCTAATCCAGGATTATTCTAGCAGATTCTGAAGTAAGTTGTTTTAGAATAATTTTTTTAACATTAAGCTATACCTCCTGTTAGCGCACTTTTATCTCGTTTGAAGGATATGCTTACTATGTATTTGTAGTATTGCTTATTATCTCTAGATTTTCAATTGTTAGCATACTTGTTTAAGTCTTAACTTAGATCTGGTTGATATATTATTGATGTTTTGAGGTTTATTTGCAGTTAGGCCTTGTGGAGGAGTAATGGAAGCAGCTCTGCGCCAAGAATGGGCTTCGTTTCTTTTGTCCGAGTGTATTTTCTTCCGGCCCTTGGCATCCTTATTTTCTGTTGAAGAAGCCTACTCATAGTGAGAGAGACTGTTCTGTTCCTTTGATTTCGTGCTGTGCTCGTGCATGTTTTGAGGTTTTATCGACTATTTAAGCATATGGCTGTATATCTGTAAGTGCCAAAGAAACTGCATCTAAAATGCAATTGCTGCTATTTAAAGTAGTATTAGTCGGATGTCTGACCGGTTGAAATCCCTGAAGATTAGCTAGAATGGTAAAAGGATGAAATCGAAGCGTAGTTTTGATTTATATCAATGTTCTAAATGAGATCAATAACCATCCCATGTAGATTATTGCTATTGATATTAGTGTGAGACGATGGTTTCAAAGATGAAAACTGAGAAAAGGGATGTGGGTGAGATATCTCATCTTCTTTCATTCAATTCTTGATTTTTTTATTCGAAATTCTTGGCTCATGGCTGATCATTTCTGGTAGTTGGGGAGTGTGGAATTGTTGGCTAAAAATTTCAATATGGAATTTCCCAGGAAAATTTTCTCTGTTTTTTGTGATTGTTGAACTGTCAAATGAAGGAACATTTCTTGATGGAGCTTTCTCGGTTTTATAGAGTTTAAGCAAATGTTCCTTGTGTCCCACTCCAGTTGTCATACTTTTTATTTCGGGCGTTTCATTCCAGTTGTCATACTTCCTTTTATGGAAATAATTAGTTGGTTAATTACATTCAATTTACACATTCCAATCTACTTTTCTCCTCATTTTCTGTGTTATTCACTATTTTCCTTTTCTCTCTACTCACTTTATTCCACTTTATTTAACTATTCACTTTCTCTCTACCTACTTTTTCACTTTTATAACTTCACTAAACACACTTTTTACCCTTAATTGTTTTCTCCTTAATTCTCGTGCCTAGGAAAACTATGACAACTGAAGTGGGACGGAGGGAATATTTGATTTTTTACTCGTCATTAGTTTAATCAGAAACTTCGTTTTTTTGTATTGACGAGCATTAAGCCTTCAGGCGATCCAGACACCCACCATTGGACAGAAATCAGCGCTCTTCGTACTGAGCCAATCCATACTTCCTATACTGGCGGTGACGGCGGCATTCCTGTTGCAACATAAACGTTATTCTTGGAATCAAACTCCCATTTACACCATTACTGAATTCCACTACCACTTTCTTGACCAAACTCCCATTTACACCATTACTGAATTCCACTGCTACTTTCTGACCAAACTCCCATTTACACCATTAATATAATAGCTCCTCGGTCTAGGTAATTTACTAAGTTGATCACACAAAATCAAATATTTCAGAAAACTGAAAATTTCATTTACTTTCTTCAATTACTCTTCAATAGATGTTTGAAAGGTATTCGATGAATGGTTGAAAGAGATAAATACAGATTACGTGGAAATTAAAAAACACCTGAAAAAGAAGAAACATTTAAAGTCGCATTTCGTTATTACAAAAAATTAATGAATTATGAGTATATGTTGCTAAAGTAGGGTTGCACTTGTAATTAATTTCAAATTTACACAAGTCGCATACAAATTATGATTTGTTTTGACAGTAATAATAATAATAATAATAATAATAATAATAATAATAATAATAATAATAATAATAATAATCCAAATAACAAGCACCCTATATTTTAATTAAAAAAAAAAAAATGTTGTTCGTAGGCAATAGAAGAAGATTTGGTCTCTCTTCTTCTTCCTAGTTTTGTCGGAATGAAACAAACTCCGATGAATTCCCCATCCATGGCCGCTTTGATTTCCTCCCTAATTTCCCAAATCCTCATCATCATCTTCCTCTTTTTCCCTCCCTCAAACACCCTCTCCATCTCTCCCTCTCCCCCACCTCCCCACCAATCCCTTTTCCCTCTCCTCCACCACTTCCTCTCCACCGCCGACATCGTCGCCGCCCTCTCTCTCTCCCCAAAACGAAAACGCAAGCGCAATCCCCACGACGCCTCACGACTCGGCCGCGTCGGCTCAGTCATCGCCCGCAACCCCGACTCGTTCAAGCACTTTTTCCGGATGAAAACCGCCACCTTCGAGTGGCTCTGCAGCCTCCTCGAGCCGCTCCTCGACTGCCGCGACCCCGTCGGCTCGCCGCTCGATCTCCCCGCCGAGACTCGCCTCGGCATCGGCCTCTTCCGCCTCGCCACCGGCGCTGACCACCGCGAGATCTCCGCCCGCTTCTCCGTCTCCGAGTCCGCCTCCAAATTCTGCGTCAAGCAGCTCTGCCGCGTGCTCTGCACCAACTACCGCTTCTGGGTCGGCTTCCCCGCCCCCACCGAGTTGGACTCGGTCTCGACTCAGTTCCAAACCCTCACCGGCCTCCCCAATTGCTGCGGCGTCGTCAGCTGCGCTAGGTTCCAATTCCAAACAGATATTAACAATCATAACAATGAAAAAGAGAGCATCGCCGCCCAAATTGTGGTGGATTCATCGTCGAGAATCCTAAGCATCGTCGCCGGTTTTCGCGGCGGCAGGAGCGATTTTGAGATCCTGAAATCGTCAAATTTGTGTAAAGATATCGAAAAAGGCAGAATCTTGAACTCGGAAAGGGTTGTTAGAGTAAATGATGTGAATGTAGGTCAATATTTAGTAGGAAATGGTGAGTATCCTCTGCTTCCATGGCTGCTGGTTCCGTTTGCCGATCCTAAGGCGGGATCGGTCAAGGAAAATCTCAACAATGTGCATTCTTTTATGTGTGGCTCGTCGTTGAAGGCGATGTCGAGTTTGAGGAATTGGGGGGTTTTGAGTAGGCCTATTAAGGCAGAGTATAAGGCTGCAGTTGCTTGCATTGGTGCTTGTTCTATACTGCATAATATGTTGATCATGAGAGAGGATTACTCTGCATTCTGCGACGAAGTGGATGATCGTGATCGTGATCGTGATCATCACAATGTGGCTACATTGGAGGGAGGTTCGACTGAGGAGAGTGCGTTTGTTGTGAGAAACGCGTTGGCTACGAGAGCCAGAAGCTTAGATTGTTCGAATGATTTGAGTAGGGCGGTCTCGTGACATACATTTTTGAATTTGTGTTTTCGAAGAAATGGCGAAATAGGCGGGAAAGGAGCTATTTTTCTCCGGTTCTTGAAGGTTGTAGAGTGAGCATTCCGTTCATTGATTTGTTGGTTCGTAAATAGTGAATTTGGTAAAATTATTGGACTGACGAAAGGGGATTAATGATCGATTGTCTTTATTTTCAAGAATGTTGGTGATCATCATAGTATTTTGTTTTGGCTAGTTAAGTTGAATGACTGACATAGTGTCATCTTTAAACAAAGCTAAATGTGTATGGTATTTTTATAGGGTGATCAGAATTTAGAAAATGGATTGGAATTGCTTCTGCTGAAATGTAGTATATATTCTTGGTTTAAAGGGCTGTGGGAAAATATTGTAAGTGGTGTTTGAAAAGATTAAAGATTGGAATTGAAATTAAGTATTATAGGTATACTATGATACTAGTTGCTTTCCAAATAAGAGGTTTGATCATTCAATCAGTACGAGAGTGTGAAACTTTTGGTTTCAACCAACCAAACATAAGTGAGACGACGACCGCAACGAAACAAGCTAGTCGATGCCGCTCGTAATTGCCGCGGCCCTTTTTGGGTACGCGGCAAACAAATGGAGCACGAAAATTCGATTTTTAGGTTGGAAATAGTTATACTTATTTTACTTGGGTAAATGAGAGCGGCAGAAATTGAACTCGAAGGCTCGAAGCCTCTCCATGCAAATAAGTACGGCTTTGATGTCTCCGCGTGTGGTGGTGTAATGTGGTTGGATACTATATGAAAAAACATCGCGATCGCGCAAAATATTGAATGGTCTTCTCTAAAAATGGCTTCTTTAAGGTTATCTAGTTTCAATTTTCACTATAAAAATATCTAAAGAAAAGAAAAAAGAAGGCGGAAATCACAACTAACCACGCTTTTCATTCTCTAAAATATTTTTGAAAATTTTGCGAAAGTATCACATGCTCATAAGGTGATGAGGTCTACCTCAAGGGATTAGTTAAAGCACCACAAGTCTTTCTTTAGTGAGAGATTTTGGTTCAATCCAACCTCCATAATGTAATGATCTCATCTTGTATGGTGTGTGAATAAATCACTGCCCCGTGTAATTCCTCAAAAAAAGAAGGTAATACACTCCCAAAAAATAAATAAATTAAACACCAATATAACATGAGTGATTTTAAGCCCTGAAACGGATTATGAAACGACAGTAGGGATACGCCTATTAAGTATTTAGGTATTTAATATTTAGTATTTTAATTGTTAATTAATGTATCTTATTGTAGTAGTATATGGGCTAATTGTTAAGCCCGTGGATGAGGCCTATTATGTGGAGAAGTCGTAGTTTAGTATAAATAGTTGTAAACCCTCATTAATTAAGGATGTTATCAATTCAAGAACCTTAGGATTTGTTTAGGCCTTGCGTGATCGCGAGGATTGGAGCTATTCACGAGCTTATCGTAGAATTATCCTTACGTTCCTGGAGCAGGGTTCGTTTCAGATTATATGATAATCTCGTTTAATATATATGCAGAACATTTTTGGGGATTTTTTTTTTCTTAATAGTAATAGTTTAGAAGCTTAGTGGAATTATAAAATGGCGCATGCCAAGAGGTCCTGATAGATTTGAAAATTCAAGAAGTATTGTTTTGTAAATATGTATGGGACATTTTCTCAGAAAAAGGTAAGAGCATTGAAATTAAACAATATCTTCTCCCGACTTGGTTCATTTGTGATTGTCAAAGTTGACAACTTTACTTGAAAATTCACATTCGGATAAGAGGAAGACCATTTCAAATAGTTGATATAGTATATACGTTTTTCTTTGCCGGTATATGAATTTTGTAACATGTTAAATTATTTATAAGCGGCGAAAATCTCTTTTGTAAACAGAAAAGTTTAGGCTTCAAACTCCATCATCTCCCTCCCCCAATTCACCAAGGAAAAAATGAATCAAATTGTTACCCTCCTATTCTAATTATATGCTATCGTAAAATAACTTTTTATCTCATAATAAAAGTGTCTCAAACTTCTCATTTTATTCTTGTCGTCAATACAAATATTTTATTTTATTTTATTTTTTATGCAATAATTAGAGTAAAGTAAAGTAAAATAAAGTAAAGAGAGTAAATTTGGCACTTCATATTTTCTAATTATCCGAAAAGATTTTGACGATTGGTGATATTAAAGGATGGAGTGAGTGTCGTTTAGCATCCTCATATTTTCTTATCCCCGAAAATAATATTCTTACAATGCACGAAGTTTGATCCACTTTGTAATTAAAACTCGTCCTTTAAAACATTTCAATAATGATTTTATCAATTGATTTCTAGCAATTTGACGTTCCCAATTTTTTCGATGATAAAAAATGTAATATGACAATTGAACAAAATAGCATGATGCAGAAACCAATTTAAAATTAAGGGATGTCGAATTCGCTACAAATCCAAAGGCACGTTATCAACGTTTGAAATATTGGGTTAAAATTACAGAGTGAAATTAAATCCATGCATCAATTGACAAACAATCTAGTCTGAATGCCATTATTTGAATTTGATTTTTAGTGGTTAAGCAAAAATTATTTGTGCAACTCGATAACTTGGCATGTTGAATGGTCAAACTTGAATACTTTGACTCACATGTTTTATTTTTATTTTTTATTTTAGATTAATTAAGCTGATTTGATTAAAGTTTAGTTGATTATAGTATTTAAGTTATTTAGATGTATTTATACTCATGCTGTTTGTTATATGAATTGATTCGTCCACAATTAATTTATACAGTTGACTTGATCATTGGTCCATTAAAAAAAAAAAAAAAAAAAACAAAACAAAAACAAAACAAAAACAAAAACCGACGGTATAATATCATGGGACAAATACTCCTAGTTTTTGATTGGGTTGGCCACCACTATTTGAGATGTGACCCGATCTAAATTCTAGCCAAATTTATTTCATTTCATTAGGCCTGTACTAGGTAGAGGTAGAGTTGTAGCCTAATCTAAAAAGCATATAAGACTATCTGTAACCGGGCTCGAGCAAGGGTGTTCGAGCCGGTATCGAGCAGGGGGAGGGGGGGGGGGGGTCGAGATAGGTGCGTGGCGGAGGGGAAGAGCTCGAGCACAGCTCGAGCGCTCGAGCCATGCTCGAGCATGGCGCGTGGCCACACGCACGCGACGATTTTTAAAAAATAAAAATAAAAAACGTTCGGCGCATGCCAACGTTAAAATTTTGAAATGCAACGGCAACTTTTTTTCCGGCAACGACTAGTTGGCTGGTTTTTTGTTTTTTATTTTTATTTTTTTATTTTACCTATAAATACCCATTTCATTTCCCTCATTTTCACACCTCTCATTCCTTTCATCTCTCAATTTTTTTTTCATCTCCTTAATTTCTCCAACAAATTCATCCCCAAAAAAATTATGGATCCCAACAATCCATACAACTGGTTCGGCGACAATGCCGACGACATGAACTATTTCACGGGGGCGGGGCTTGATTCAATCAACCTCAACACTCCGGCCTCCGCCGAATCCTACCCGTCGTTCTCCCCCGACGCCGACAGTCCGGCGACAAACACAAAGGATCGCCTCATTGTAGCACCGCCGCCGTCCCAGCCCGCTGCCGGAGGAAAAAAAAAGAAGGGGAAGGGCAAAGCCATCGCCGCCGCTACCGACGAAGATGACTCGGAACCCGTCCGGGCTAAGCGGCACAACTACATCGACGAACAAGCCAGCTATATGGCACATATTTGGGTGGAGGAGACCTGCAACTCTATCGTCGGATGCGACTAGTCCGGCGAGAGATATTGGGGCGCTATCCAAGAGCGCTTCAACAGGAAGTTCAACTTGGAGCTCAACAAGAAAGCCGTTAGGAGCTTCTTCGGCCGCATCCAAACTGTCGTTAAAGCCTGGATTAGCGCTTTCCAGAAAGCCCAATCTCGCCGGCCAAGCGGCGCCGATGACGGGTATGTGATTGCCCAGGCCCAAGCCATCTACCAGTCCAATACCCAGGGACCTGCTTTCCGTTATTTCATAGCCTGGGACATTCTTAAAGACAACCCCAAATTCGTCCTCGCCAATTTCCCAGACGTACCGTCCATGAAGAGGACGAAGACTACGGCGGAGGGCAACTACCCTTCTTCTCAGGCCCAGCCGTCTGCGGAGGAGGCCCAGTCCACCGAAGGAGAAAGCGCGCCTCCCCGACCGGAGGGTCGAGATGTGGCAAGGGCCATGGTAAGGTCCAAAGGAAAGAAGTCGGTAGAGGACTCGTCCCAGTTCGAATCCGTCATGGGTCGATATGGCGACCGACTTACCTAGTTCGCCGAGGCCAAGCATGAGATCGCGGTGGCGTTGCGTGAATCAGCTCGAGCGAAGTAGGAAAATGCACGCATTCAGACCGAATATGTTCAGCAGAGACGTGATGCGACCGACTTGGAAGTTGTCTCTAGGGACACGAGATTTATGACGCCGGAGCAGCAGGACGTTCACCGGAAGATGGTGGAGGAAGTCGTCGGGGGTGGGCGTAGTTTTATTCGTCGGATGTAGTATTTTTTTTTATTAATTACTGTATTTTAATTTATGTAAAATTTTCCAATTTTCAAATATTAATGGATAAATTCGTATTATTTATTTTTTAGTGTATTTTAATTTATTTACAAATAGATGAATTAATTTAATAAAAAAAATGAGGAATTGTTTAATATTAAAGATAGAGCACCCTTGGGTTGCAGGGGTAGAGTGCTCTAAGGGTGCTCTAAGGGTTGCAGATAGCCTAACATTACAAATGTTTATTCGAAGTATAATATTTTAAAGATGGAAGTTAAAGCATCGGCGAGCTGGCCATATGCTCTCGCTGCCCTTTTTGGTGGGTTCAGCGGACGCTCAAGTTGGGAGTATATTGGCGAGCTCCTAATTTGTGGAGTTCGCAAAAAAAAATTTAATTAAAAAAGATGTTTAATATTAAAAAAAAATCATATCATCTAAAATAAAAATATTACACTAAACTACATTACCATAAAATTAAAATACTACATTAAACATAAAAAAAAAAAACTACTCCTCATCAACGGGCTACCCATTATTCAATTTAAGCTCATTGACATAGTTCTTGTGAAACAACTTTTGGTACGAACCATACCGTCAGTGCTTCTTGTGATGATGTGATAGTCTTGCTGCATAGTAAATTCTTCCATATGACGCGACATTTTCTTGGCCGCTTCAACAAATTCCTCCCGTACACTTTCCGCTGCCGAACCGCTTCCCAAGCTCGATCCGGCCTTCCCCTTTCCTCTTGCCGCCACCTTTGCCTTGTCTCTACTCATCGGTTGGTCGAGCCGACTAGAGTGCTCCGACCCAAATTCGCTGCCGGAAAGTGGAGTGGTGGACCGCGGTGTGCTCCCGTTCGGATTGCTCCCCGCCGCCGAATCCCGCGTCGAAGTAGTGTAGCTCCCATCTTCGCCCATCTTCGTTCTCTTTGGCGCCGTTTCGATTTTATATTTAGCGGAGTAGACCGTGGCGAACTTCAGCGTGTCTCTTACTACCCGCCACGTCTCCAAGTGCTTGAAGGCAGTTTTGCGCGAGCTTCACCGTTCAATGAGAGCTTGGGTCAAAATGTCCTCACCGCTTCAGCTTGCCATCTCGCACTCCTTGTAAACATGTTGGAATTCCGTTAAGACGGACTTCACTCCATCCCAATGATTGCGGAGCTTTGCCATGTTCCTTTTCGACGTACCTTTGGGCCGGAACTCGCGGTAATGGTGCAAAATGCAGCTCCAATACGAATCTTTCTTTTGGCCGTTGCCGACGAGGGGGTCTTGGCTAATGTCGACCCAACACCGAGCCAAGATTTCGGTCTCGGTCTCAGTGTATCCCGCCAGCCCGTCGTCGCCTGCGGAAGACGAATCCACCAACTCCACGACGGCCACCACGGCTGTCACGACCGCCACCATGACAACCACTGCCGGAGATTGCCGTCTTCTTCCCTTTCCTCTTTGGCGGCGACGTGACTTGAACCTCGTCGGCGTCCTCGGCCAAATTCACCGCCAAGTTGAAATCTTCGGGTGATAGTGCAGGGTGCGTAGGGTAGCCGGTGTTCGCGGGGGCAGCGATATTGGCGGCTCCGAAGCTTTGAAATGGTGCGAAGGCACCCGACGGAAAGTGAGGAACGTAAGCTCCCGCCGTGGAAAATTGTGGGGCGAAGGCTTGAGGCGACGAGAATAAATCTCGTTGGGGTATTTGAGAATAAAATTGTGTCGAGGGGATGGACGAGAGGAGTTGGGGCTATTTGGATCGATATTGTCGGCGTATGACCAATTGGAGTTGAAATTGGCGTTGGGATCCCTTTTTTTTTAACGGAAAGATGACCGCTGGTAAGGAGGGGTTGGCCGGAGAAGGTGACCGCCGGTTTTAGGAAGAAATTTGAGAGAGAAGAGTGTAGAGAGTATAAAGAGTGTAGTGTGTGATTTGTGGGTGGGGGAAGGAAGGTATATGTAGTGTAAATTTGAAATTAAAAAAAAAAATTGAATGGTGACTGTTGGCGATCGCAACGGCTATGCCGGCGACCAACCAGCGGCCACCACGTGGCATCGAGCTTGGGAGAGCGTGAGCTCGCGAGCTCGGCGCTCGGCAGTGGGGTGCGAACTCGCCATATGTGCTCGCTAGGGCAATGCACGCGTGCGCGAACACGCCACTGCCCACAGCCTTACTCAAATTCCATAGGTAGTGATGCGCCTTCAGTCTATACACAATGAGATCAAAGGTTTAAATCTCACCGTTCAGGCGTTCACCCTTTTTCTCGAGTAAAAAAAGTGATGGATAAAAAATGTCGATTATAGTTTTGGTGGAGACTTCTAAAAGTATAAGAAATGTTGATGTTAGTATCTCTAGTCTAATTTTCACCCTTATCAAATCTTATAAGCGGAACTAAACAAAGTGTGTTAGAGTGAGACGTTAGCACAACCAATTTTGGAATAGGATAAAAAAAAATATCTATATAACTTACAGTTATTTGTATAGTATCTTTCTAATAAAAAAAATTAGCAAGAGGACGTATTTATAAAAAAGGAGAATTAGAAAATATCATATTTTTTCCTAAAAAAAAAAGAAAATATCATATTTTATATTTTAAAAGGTCATAATGAAACGATGGTAGGTGGCATGCAAAATAATGATGGTTGATGGTTCAACAAGTTAGTTTGATGTAAATATACATCGTATATCGATTGATAACATATTAACAACATTCATGCACAGATATTTATTAAGACATGAAATTGGTCAAATCGTGAGAGAGTGCTAAATACCATCTCTATTTTTAAATAATAAAAACCTATTAGGAAGACAAAGAAAAATTTGAGCCTATAAATAAAACAAAAAAAATGTCATAATGGCCAAGTCGTTTATGGGGTTGGTGGTGATGACAATTATCGGTTTCAATTAAATTCGACCTTTCAATTTTTGTAAATATATATGGACTTAGAGAGTCTTTCCATGACAATGGTGGAACAGTTACGACAAAAATAATTAGCATTAAATCCATAAAAATCCACTACATATTAGATTTCTCGATGTTTTATAGCCTAATTAAGTGGTTTTTTTTTCATTCACATTTTTAGAATATGCTTGAATTACCAAAATTTCCTTAAAATAGTCTATATCCTTTAACGATTTTACATGAAATACCGAAAATATTAGCCATCTCCTTAATTAATACTCTCTCCGACCCATTGATAATGTTCATTACTTTATAGGCACGGTTATTAAGAAACAAGAGTAAAATGAGAGAAAATGGTAGGGTTCATCCATTTTGAAGAGTTAAATATTTTCACTTATAATAAGAGACATTATCAATTGGACGGACGAAAAAGGAAAGATGAACATTATCAATGGGTCGGAGTAAGTATCAAACTTTCGCATATGGAATGATTGAATTACATTTATACATTCCCATTTTTAACAAAATTAAATTAATTGTAAAAACATGAAATATGCAACAAAGATATGAGAATATAGTTGAACCAGTTAAACTAAATCTAGAGAAGAAGCATACTTTTCCAAGCAACCACACCAAAGCACCACCAAAAACAAAGAAGAAAATTCTTCCATATTCTTACGAGATCTTGACCGTTCATCTCGCCACGTGTAAATCAACCAGTGTGATTAACCAACCACCTCACGCCGTGAACCGCGAACACCGCATGCATGCACCGGAAGCAGCAAATTTGAAAGCTTCCGTCATCGTGACGCCGAGTTCCAATTGGTTGGTGGCCCCACCCAACAACTTCGGATGGACCCCACAAACCAACGCTTTTCATCTCTCTCACCAACCGCGGACCCGGTCCGGAGGGCGGCCCACCTCGCCAACCACCCCACGATGGAACACTTCCTCCGGTCCGAACCGGACCGGCCTACTCACTATAAATCATCCTCCATTCCCTCAATTTCAAAATGAGCAACACCATTTTCCACAATTTAGAGAGAGAAACAGAGAGAGAGAGAAAGAGAAGGAATATCTTCATATCTTAATTAAGATAAAATGGCACAAAATGGTGAAGCCGGCCGGCATCAGGAGGTTGGGCACAAGAGCCTTTTGCAAAGTGATGCCCTCTATCAGGTATTCATATATCAGTCCCATTGCTCTATTTCAAATTTATGTCATTTTAGCGGTAATGAAATACGAGATTGTTACACGATATGGGTCAAATTTTCCTATTATGGTCTTAGCGATAAAATATATTTTATGCCGTTTTAGAGATCATGAATTACGAAATTGTAACATGATATCAGTACAGTTTTCCTATTTCAAATTATAAAATTCTACAAAATTGTACATGATATAAGTCTGATTTCTCTATTTCAAGTTATATTCATGTCATTCTAGAAATAAAATCATTGTGTTAATTTTGGGATGGTGCAGTACATTCTTGAAACCAGTGTTTATCCAAGGGAGCCAGAGGCCATGAAAGAGCTCAGAGAAATAACTGCCAATCATCCGTGGTTAGTTAAACTAATCACTCTTCCCAAAGAAAAATTAGACAAAAAAAAAGGAAAAAATGAGCATTTATTTTATTTAATTTGCATATGTTGCTTTAATAATTTTATATATTTAAATAGGAATATAATGACGACATCTGCGGATGAGGGGCAATTCTTAAACATGCTTTTAAAGCTAATCAATGCGAAGAACACAATGGAGATTGGAGTTTACACAGGCTACTCCCTTTTGGCTACAGCTCTTGCACTTCCTCATGATGGCAAGGTATTAATTAGTTAATTACTAACGTATTTTTTTATATATAGAATTTATATTATGTACAATAAATACAAATATTAAACCAAGATACTAAATGATTCAAACACCTTAATAATAATAGCCTTACTAAATTTGCTTATGACAGATTTCAAATCATTAACTTGTAATTTTGAGAATCATTTCTCCTCAAATTATCTTTGTAAATTATCAAACTACTTGACATATCTATTTATAAATGTGTTGATAAAAATAACATTTTGGGTGCAGATATTGGCAATGGACATCAACAAGGAGAATTATGAATTGGGCCTACCAGTAATTGAGAAAGCTGGAGTTGCCCACAAAATTGACTTCAAAGAAGGCCCTGCTTTGCCTGTTCTTGATCAAATGATTGCAGATGTAAGAACTAATTTTACTCATTTATTTAACATGACATTAATGATGACTTGTGTAACAAAGTTGCAACTATACTAAATAAACAATAATTAAAAAAAATAAAAGATTGAATGAGGACATAAGTCAAGGATCTAAACTCCCAAAATTGAAATGCAGGGGAAATATCATGGATCATTTGACTTCATATTTGTGGATGCTGACAAAGACAACTACCTAAACTACCATAAGAGGCTGATTGATTTGGTCAAGGTTGGAGGTGTGATCGGCTACGACAACACCCTGTGGAACGGGTCCGTCGTGGCCCCACCGGATGCACCGTTGAGGAAGTACGTTAGGTACTACCGGGATTTCGTGTTGGAGCTCAACAAGGCTCTCGCTGCTGATCCAAGGATCGAGATTTGCCAGTTGCCTGTGGGCGACGGGATTACCCTGTGCCGCCGCCTCAGCTGATCACCAACTTCTTCAAATAAAATGTTAATGCTGAAAAGATTAATTTGTCGTAATTTTTTTTTCCTACTCTAAAATGTTGGATTTGTTGTCTCATTTTAATGTGGATGAGTTGTGAACAAATCTTGTATATCCCGCGAATGATGTAATGTGCATTTTTTAATGAATTTATATATATGAGTATTATTTAGTTGTTGCATGTCACATATTATAAGAAAAATAATATACGAAAATATATCATTTTTATATGTAATTTTATGTTTTTGATTCACTAATCCAATTTCCTGATAAATAATCAATCATGCCACTTTAAGTGGTGTAGTTGGGCGATGGTGCAAAACTTACAAGTGAAAAGTATATAAGTTTGAATATTACCGGAGTAATGTTAATAAATTCTCACAATATTGTGTATATTTTTTTTCTTTGTACGATGTGGATACCGGCAACTGTTACTTTTGTACACATATTTAGTAGCATCTGGTCGTATGCAATATTGGAATGTATATTTTCTTTGAATGAGCATTACTTTAAAAGCATAAGGACAAACATGAAATAGTAATTTCTTTAATAATAACTCAATGAAAAATTAGAATATCGATAAAGTAATGTAATGCACCTGCTACACAACAAGTTTCGATTCATTACCTAACAAGAGTTCGCAAAGCTACAAATTTTAAATTTAGTGAATGAAAATATCGAGCGCAAACAAGATATTTAAGTTTATGCCAAACGGGAATATTAATATGGAATAAAAGTCAGCTATTAAAAAAGAACCCACAATAATAGTATATTGTTACTGATATACTATCAAAGCAAAACTAAAGAGAGGGTCGTTGTATCACAAAATCAAGACAACACAGTTAGATGATGTTTGGTTAATTGGATACAAATGTATGATAGACAAAGATAATCCATATTTTTTTCAGTAAAATAAATTAATAACGCACGAGAGGTGCAACCCAAAACGGATTACAAGAGTTACCTATTAATAAAATAAACTATGACGATTAATTAGATCAAAGCAAAGTGATGGATTGCAAATCCAATCACCTAAATTATAGCACGAAGAGCTAGGGATAAGGTTAGAGATCCAAAACCAAAATCTAACCTTTATTAACTCGATCAAATCTTCATTTCTACTCGTCCCATCCTTGAATATCCTCTCGTTTCTGTGATTCCAAATATTCCAAACAACACAAATCCACAAGGCTTTCCACACCTCTGTAAATTTCTTCTTTCTAACGATCCTCATGTGTTGCTCAAAATGAAAAATTGGATTCAAATGGCCCACATAATGAAGCTCAAACCAGCTATAACACATGACCCAAATATTATGAGCAACACGACAAGAGAAAAAGAGATGCTGAACATACTCACAATCATCCAAGCAAGATAGGAGAGAGACAATGACTCAAAAAAGCAAGATAGGTCATGACTAATCCTATAAGCAATATCATGAGATTAAGTCACGGGCCGAATCTAACCAACCAAACACACTAGTATAAGTTTAGTCATGAGACTAAATATAATCTAGTTGTGGCAACCAAACACCCCCATATTTGAACTATAAAGATAAAATGAAGCTAGATCAAGAGTGTTTTAAGTGAATGATAATGAAAATAGAGTCTATGCTACACGGCTTCATGGTGAATAAATTTTTCTATTTACCAAAAAAAATGATAATGAAAATAGAGGACAAATTACTAAAACTTAATTTCTGTACAGTAAAAACAGTCTTCTACGTTTTTTTTTTTGAAGGAAAACAATCCTTTAGAAAATATAAAAGTTTTTTCAAAAAAAGAAAAAAGAAAAATTATATAGATTAATAGATGCATTTACTTCTTACAAATTAATCAACAAGGCCACCCTAGCAGGCCCAATCAAAGCTACGAAGGCCCAGCCCAAATATTAACCTTATTTCTTCTCCCCTTGCCCACGCACAAATGTAGTTGTATATTTCTCTCTCTTTTCACTCTGCCATTAGGGTTTTAGCGGCAGCCGAACAGAGAGAGAGAAAGAGAGATGGCGACTCCTGCACCCATCGCAAAGGAAGCCGTTCAGTGCTTCGGAAGGAAGAAGACAGCAGTAGCGGTCACTCACTGCAAGCGCGGCCGTGGACTGATCAAAATCAATGGCAAGCCGATCGAGCTGGTGGAGCCGGAGATCCTCCGGTACAAGGCGTTCGAGCCGATCCTCCTCCTCGGCCACCACCGCTTCGCCGGAGTGGACATGCGCATCCGCGTGAAAGGCGGCGGTCACACCTCGCAGATCTACGCCATCCGGCAGTCCATCGCGAAGGCGCTCGTCGCCTTCTACCAGAAGTATGTGGATGAGCAGTCGAAGAAAGAAATCAAGGATATCCTCGTCAGATACGACAGGACTCTGCTCGTCGCCGATCCCAGGCGCTGCGAGCCGAAGAAGTTTGGCGGTCGTGGTGCTCGTGCCAGGTTCCAGAAATCTTACCGTTGAAATACTGGTAATTTGGTAGTGATTACTGTTATCTTAATTTCGTTGTGGTTGATAATGCGTTTCCGGACTAAATTTAAGTTGAGTTATGTGAGATTGTTCTGAGACACTATTAGCTAATACATTTAAATTTCTGCTTATCATCTGGAAATTATTTCTTTTGAATCTATTCTCATGTTTTATTTCTATTTGGCTTGACGAATTCGGTTGTTTATCTTTCGGTCTGTGTTGGATTATACTTGTTTCTGCTCTAATCTGGTCGTTGATTGATATTTTATAATTTGATTGTTCTAAGAGCATGTATTACAGGTGTGAAGCCTTATTTGAAAACGTGATTTTAATGATTAAATAAATTTTATTTTATTATTTTATTATTTATATTAAATATTATAAAAACTAACTTAATTAAATTTAGAAATTAATAAATGATAATTTTATTGAACTAAAAAAAAAGATAATAATTAAAAAAAATGCAATAATTAGGAAATAAATAAAAATACAAAAAATTGATGTGGTGGTGTGGTGGGATATATATAGGAAAAAATTGGAGATATTACCGTTGCTCCTTCACATATATATGTTGGACATAAAAAAAATATACCCGTTGCTTTTTTTATTTTTTAATCAGAAAAAGAAAATAGGAGAGGATCAATGGGGACACATCACGTGTCTTCATATTTCATCCGGTGTGGAGTCGAAGGATGGGTCGAGCGAACGACACCGACCTCGCCACCGCGATCGACACAGGGGGGTGTCGATACCGCTGATCGACACCCCCCCCCCCCCCCCTTGACATTTGTTGTAAATGCTTTAAGTTCTTTGTTATGTGAATTTTTGCTATTTTCATGTCCAATTCTTAATAAAGATGTGATATAAGGAAATATACTGATTCTTTTGTGAGATTTGCTACGGTAATCCTATTGTATTTAGTTTTTTTTTTTTTTTTTACTAACTTTTATTAATATGACTGGGTTAATTTTTACCAAATTACACTTGAAATTCATTTCCGAGAATATACCAAATAGAGTATTAAGAAGAAATTAGATGAATTTGCAGAGAATTGTTTATATTGATAAGCACAAGGCCTCGAAATTGATATTTCCACTACACCAAATCGAATTGGATAGCAGCGCGTCCGGCGTGCGCATCTACGGGCTCGTATTTTTTTTTCTTTTTTTCAGAATTTGTTTTTCAGTTTTTTTTTTCCTCCTTTATTTTTGTTTGTTTCTTTATTTTCTTGTTTCTTGTTTCTTTCTCGGTCAAGATTCGGACACGAAACTTCCACCACACAAACATCCTAAACACAATCTTACACTATTTTTCAGTCAAAAAAGTATTTAAATCGATAACTATAAGGGGTTGGTTTGGTCTATTAAGAGAGAGTTGGTTTGGGTTTGGGTTTGGAATACTAGAAAAGTGGATTAGAGTGCAATTAATTGTTCTAATTACTGATGTTGAGTTCAATAGCAGTGAATTTTAGACTTTCAATCAGTCTTATTGTTTACGATTATGGAGAAATTAATAGTAGTAATATTGCTGAAGACTTGAGAGACATAATCAGTCTTGTAATCTTGTTTTTTTCATTTTCGTTTTTTGAGAAAATCAATCAGTCTTCTTCGTTTACGAGTACGAGGAAATTAAAAAATTTGTTGAAGGAGATGTTGGTTGATGTTTAAGTGTTTGATAATATACTGAAGTTGACGTGTGTTTCTTGTAAGATAAAAGAGAAAGTGTTGATAAAAGTCTGTATGAATTGCATATGGATTATCCATTTTTTACTAATTTCTTGTTTATATACCCATTTTTTAAAATTAGATGAAAATTATTCATCTTTTAAGTTTTTGCAATTTGATAACCCGATCAGTTTTACCCCAAATTAGTGCTGACATAAAATTCATAAATTTTTACATGGCAAAATCAGACTAAGAAACAAAAGATGTAATATTAAAAATATTGGGAAATAAAATTAGCTTTCTTGTGGTACAATGTGTGTGTTATATTTGAAGTTGTCAAATGGATTGGGCAAGGCGGTTAGACCAACCCGCTAACGGAGCGGGTAGAGCACGGGCTGAACCTTCTTTATGTATATAGGCCCAATTGGGCTCATTTAAAAACGGCCTAGTTTGGGCAGTGGCTACAGGGCTTGTTACACTCAATTTTTCAAATGCAATTGTATATGACGAAAAATTCTTATGTGTGTACATGCAGTACACTTAGGGATGTTAATTGAGCCGAACTCGACGAGTCAATCCGAGTGATTTGAAAAAAGTAAAGAGTTGGGATTGTATATTTACAATTCGAATACATGATCGAGTTATTAGGGTTGGCTCGATAGAGTTGCAACCTGATTAGGGTTGGTCCAAACGGGTGAGGGTCAACTCGACTAATTCGAATAATATCTCGCTTGTTTATTTAACTCTAGGCCTAGATATGTAAATAATACTTATGTAAGTCATTTTGTATATTATGTATATTTAATTAACCAAATTTATATATAAACCATACTTCTTCTTTTACTCTTCTTAAATAGATGGTGATGATAATGAAATTGAAATCATTGATCAAGTTGAAGCCATTCCAAAAGTTATACGACTAGAAGACGAGTGTCATTCAATTGTTTAAATTTTATTTGCGAGATAACAAATTAATGTTGAATTATTGTAACTTTTTATGTGCTATAACTATTAGACTTATTTTGTTGGAAAGTATTTTTTTTAATTTAATTATATATATATATATATATATATATATTTTTTTTTTTTAAATCTTGTGACCCGACGGACCAACTCACAACCCGCAGGGTTAGGGTTAGGATTGCGATTTTTCAACCGGAAAAAAATCCAACCTGATTTAAACCGGACCGAATAGTCCGACAACCCGATAGGATTGACCCGAACCCGAAAGGGTTGGCCCAATTGCCATTCCTAAGTACGTACATTCACCTCTCATATGAGAATATTTTATTAATATAAATTAAATTATTAAAATATTTCTAATGAGAGGTGGTGGTGTACTACATGTAAACCTAAAATTTCATGATTTTTTTTTCTTTCAAATAACTAATACAGGATAATTTACAGATGTTAAAGTTTATCAAAACACATTTGAGTCGTTTGGTTTACTTGATAAGACTTGATGATAAAATAATTCAATCAAATTGGTTTGAATGATTAAGTCCGTGATGATAAACATAGCTCGTGCTCATGTTCACTTATATAATACTATCAATCTGATCAATCATATTGGTTTTATTCTACAAACGAGATGCCACCAATATATAATCTCTAAATTGGTTTGAATGATTAACTCCATGATGATAAACATAGCTCGTGCTCCTATTCACTCATATAATACTATCAATCTGATCAATCATATTGGTTTTATTCTACAAACAAGATGCCACAAATATATAATCTCTCATATGACTAAGCATACAAATAATATAATGTCAGACCTAAACCATTTCACGACCTTACTTGAACACGATCTGTTCTATAGGTTCGTACCTCTGTATTCTTGATTCCTCAAGAGACCTAAACCATTTCGTTTTTCTTAGTAACACTATGTAAACTTCCTCTCCTATACGGGAAATTCTTACATAGGTATAAGCACCATCCATGTTCCAGCCTCGAGAACATAAATTAATAAACTTGATTTAGTCTCGCTGAACATAAACTTGATTGGTCCAAAGAAACTTTTGCTTGAAAGTAACTATTTTTAAGTAATCCAAGTGTGAAATTCGTAAAACCCAAGTTCTAGGAACACTCTAGATAAATTTTACTAAAATATTCTTAGTTTTTAGAGTCAAATTTTTAGTTAGTAAGTAATGTGTTTTTTCTAAAAGCAGTCAGTAATAGACATTGATCAAAAATATGTTGGAGAGATCTTGGCCATTAATTCTGATAGTCTCCTACTATAAATAAGGATTTTGACATCATTTTTGTACCAAAATAACATAATGCTAAACTAAAAGCTAAACCTACTTTCCAAAGTTTTCATTGCCCCTCTCCAAAATAAATTCTTTATTGAGAGATGTAGAGATAGAGGGGGAGAGTCAGTGTTTGAGTCGGAACAAATGGATAGGCTTGTCAATGGGCCGGTTCTACCCGACCCAAGCCCAGAACCGTTAGAAGCCCATAATCTGGCAGAGCTCCGATTCCGGTTCCGGTTTCCGGTTCCAAAACCAGTCGGACTCGGAATCGGGCCAATGTAACCTAGACCAACCCGTTGGATCGGTTCCGGATTCAACACATAAATTTTACAGTGAGATATACCTGCTGTGTTGAATGGGTTTGATAAGACTTAAGAAAATAATGGGTTTTATAAGAGTTAAGGAAACAACGCATTTCAAATTTATCTCATGTTTGCATGTATATATATAATCTGAATAGTATTTGAGCCCAGGATGAGAACAAAAAAGATGAAAATAGTAATTACTACTGATGTTTCAATTGCTTATTGCCTCTCTCTCTCTCCCTCTCTCTATACTTATTGCCTATATATTTCTTCGATCCCTTAGCACAAAGAAAAGAAGAAAAAAAAAAGAGTTAATATTCTTACTAAACCTCTCTCTCTCTCTCGATCTCCGTCTCTCTAGATCTCTCTCACATCCACACACAACAAGCAGTAAAAAAATCCAAAAAAATAAAAAATATCAAACGAAAAACACCATTTCTAGCAGCCCATCTCAATTGGTGTGTTTTGAACAATAATATCATACGACTAGTAGGTGTAGTGTGTGAGAAAGAAACACGCAGGTTAAACCGTGAAAGGGGGCAAGAGCCTACTGGATTTGTGTTTTGGATGGCATCAGAATTAGTGAAGGACGTAATGGTTCTGATATTACCCATGGGTAATTTAACCGGCCCGGAATTTTTTTTCATCACTCTATGGTCCGGGTCCGGTCCGGGTCTCACAAGAAACGGGTCGATTCTGGAACCGGAACCGGAATCTTTTTATTGGTTTTGGTCCGGGTTTACCCACCCGTTGACACCCCTTTATTGTGGACATATAGCCCTACAAATTTTGCAGAAAATAAAACATTTATGTTAGTAAACTAATGAATAAGATAAAACAACAAAGGAAGGACTGGATACTTTGCTTCATAGTACTAAAATAATTGATCAATCAGTAGTATCCCAATTTTCTCTAGTAATATTTTTCTTTTATTTTAGAAAATAACATTTAAGTTCCCTCTTTAATATTGCGCCCAGAGATAAACAAAAATAAATTTCTTGTAATTCCAACATTAAGACTTTAAAATAAGTTTATGAGAAATTCTAATTCTTTTAACACATATTGATATATTTCAATTATGTGAATGCATGGGATATAATGCCGATAGTAATTTGAAGCCTAGAATAAAAAGTGAACACCTAAGGGTGCATTTAACATGTTAATGTGTTACATTTGTAAATCCTAAATGTATTTATATTTATTAAATGACAGATATTTGTGAGTATGGTCGATCAAGATAAGAATAAATAAGGGCACATTTGTTTTATAATCATATTACTACCAACAAGTTAAAAACATTAATACTTAAATATTTGTTTGTGATAGCCGATCCCTTGAGATTTTGGGAGGATCCTTGTTGTTTGAAAATATAGATGGAAGTTACATGACTCCAATCCAAATGTAGCAAAGGATGGGGATGTGAGGTTTTAAACTAAAGAGAAAGTAGGAATTAAACTTGGCTTGAGAAAGTATTGACAATTAAGAATCATATAACACAAAGGTTATTCATTAATTGAAACCAATCCCATCTCTTTCTTTCCCTCGTATATTAGGTTCAGGCCCTCAACCCTGAACCCTATATTAGCAGAACTTCTTTCCTTCTAGTCCATTTTTGGAGTCATTTAAAATATTGATAGGAATGAGACAAGGAAGAATAAACACAATTGAGGAAAGAAGAGTCACATGTTGGCTTACACCAAGCAAAAACAAATCCACCTATTTACTCTCTTCCTTCACAAAATCTCTGCTCTCTTCCCTTCTTTCTAAATTTAGTCAATTTAATGGTTTAGGAGAAAGAGAAAAAGGACTAGACATAGACGAGGCAATAGAAGGTACATTTGATCACATGTTGTATTTTGCACCAATTCAACCAAACCTCTCCCTCCAATCTATAAAATCAAGCAGCAGCTCATTTCCACACGCCATTTCAATTGCAATACCAAGAAATAGAGTGATGAGAGAGAGAGAGAGAGAGAGAGAGGAGAAGCAGCAAGGAGATGATTTGCTCCACCAAGTGCTAAGTTGAAAAGATAGAGCGAAGTCTTAAGCTCCAAAGGTTGTAAATACCTACTCCATTTTTTTACAGATTTCGAAAGTCTTAATCTTAGGAAGTATAGAAGTTTTACTTTAGAAATCCATATTATAAGGTTGCTCAGAAGCATAACGTGCTCTACATCTTTTTATAAGCAATGTATTAATTAAAAGAGATATTTATGTATGGTTTTAGTATAGAGTTGGTTAATACATGATAAGAAGAGAAAAAAATTATAAATATGTGAGTTGTCTATGAATACGATTATGGGTACGTACGTGTCATCTAATTAAGTAAGAAAAATAAAAGTTTGGTTTTCTTTTGTGTGTGTTGTTTTTCAGCACCTTTAAGGAGAATAATAGGAGTTTCTGTAAATATACATGTACTTTTATTAATTATTGGGAAATTAGCAATAACTTGTATAAAAAAAATGGATAAGAAAGAAAGAAAATGACATGGCTATTCTTTATATGAAGTGACTGCCGAAAATTTTGTAAAAGAAGATAATGTAATTAGAATTCACAAGAGATGTATATAAATTGATTTTTCAGTTTCTGTATATATGTCGTGTGTGTTGTTTTATAAATTCTAGTAATATAGTAAGAATTTAAAATTTGTTAAGTGATGACGAGTAGACATGTGTCGTGCCAATAGCCTAGAAAATATACCAGAAGAAGAAGATTAAATGTATTAAGTGTACGTGTGATTATCGAAGAAGAAAAGAGTTATTAAATATAAATCCTTTAATTATTGAGAAGTAATTAACTATTCGTAAGAAGAAGAATAAGGGAGAAAGAAGGAGAATAAGTTGATATACATATATTCATATATATAGATATACTCTGCTCACTGTGTGTGTTTGATAATTTGAAGTTTCCTTAAATTTAAGTAATTGATACTTACCTGAGTTAAGAATCATTATTCTTTTGTTTGAGAAATTTCTAATCTTAGTTATGTGTATATATGTCAACCTTCTTTTCGAAATAAATAAGTTAGCGTGAATTCCAAATATTAATTGACTAGTTTGGAATAATTATTATAGGAGTCGAGCAAGGGTAATGTTGGTGTCCTTAATCGATTTCGAGTTTCAATGAAATCTAAATTTTTGAAACTCGGCACGTAGCGACTCTAAATTTCTAAGTAATAAGCTTAATGTTTAGTCGGTGACTAGAGGCTCGGGATCATGAGAGTAACTTAAGAACGCAGCATAAAATGTACGCACTATGAGAAAATGTTTTGTATGCTTAGAAGCGATCTTTTGCCTTTTTAACTCTTTACTGAGTACCTTTGTACTCTGCCCAAATATATTCAAATGTTTTCAAGTTGATGGTCGGTGTCGACGGGCAGAGCTGAGGCGAGGGTTCTCCAGTCATAAGCTTCCGTTACGTTAATTCTATTTCCCTAATTTGTCTTTGGACAATCATGTTCCTTAAGACTAAGTTATGTAAGTCTGATTGCTTGGCGTTCCTTATTCGCGGGTCATTTCTGAATCTCTTGAATTCAGTTATCTTTATAGTAAACTCCATTTAAAAGTTAGTTTATCTCAATATTTTCACTCTTTTAAATATGATAAGTAATTTTTCCCCTTCTTCCCCGCTTCTTAACCCCCACCTATATCGCCCCGGCTAGTGGGCCTTTCTTCGGGAATTGGGGTGTGACAAAAATATAAAACCTTAATCAATCATCGATTACAGCGACGTTGGCTATTCTCTCCAAA
Organism: Schizonepeta tenuifolia; assembly: GCA_029490685.1. Taxonomy (NCBI): domain Eukaryota; kingdom Viridiplantae; phylum Streptophyta; class Magnoliopsida; order Lamiales; family Lamiaceae; genus Schizonepeta; species Schizonepeta tenuifolia. The sequence goes on along the minus strand of CM055960.1, from coordinate 90,375,540 downwards.
TAACAAAAATCATAGGAATCATGAAAGCAACACAAAACCATAAAGGGTTAAGTATTAAAAACACTTCTAATGTAGATACTCAAGTGCGAATCAAGCCCTAACATTTAGGATTTTAGAAAGTGTGTATTTAATTTTTAGATGGATAATTGTTTAATTTTTAATGTTGTATGTATTATAATTCAAAATCAAAATATATCAATAGATATTAAATCCTTTTAAATCTAAATATATCTCGTCACAAAATTTAAATTTTATATTTTGATGAAAAAAAAAATACTACTACAAGTTATCACGAGATATGATAAATATAGATAAAGAAAAAGATGTTGTCATCTTTAGATTAGTTGGACGACAGTTCCAAATAAACTTTGTTGATAGCATGAACTTTAAAAGAGTAGGACTAATACCTATTTAATACAATTAATATGTCTTGTAAGATGAAGAATGACTAATACCTATTTATAAAAGAGTAGGACTTGGGTGCATAAGTCTGCACCCATTTGCACAGTATCCGACCCACCTTGCCCCACGCGCTGCCCGACCCGTGCGTGAAATCCACACGCCTTTTTTTTTTCGACGGAGCCTTCGGCTCCGATTTTTTGGCTCCGCCTTCGCTCCGATTACTAAAATAAGGATAATCGGCGTGCAACAATTTGGATTTTTTCGGCTCGCTCCGAAGCCTTCAGCTCTCCTCGCTCGAATTTTGACCAAAAAAGAAACGACAAAAAAAAGAAGGGTAAAAAAAAACTAAGATAAAAAAAACTGGAAAATGAAAAATAAAATAAAAAATTTGGAAAAAAAAATCGGTCAAAGGGGGTTGATCCGGGTCAAACTCGGGTCAAACGGATCCGATCAGGTTGGGTGGGTGGGTGTTGTACGGTGCAAATGTTGCACCCAAGTTTTTGTCTTTACAAAATAGCCAACAATTTCGTTAAGCCAATTAGAGACCACCACGCACATCCAATGGCTAGTAAAATTTGAGTGAGTTCGGAATTCAATTTCATGAGAACTTGACAAAAATTGGTGTTGGAAAAACCAGTGTAAAAGTCTATGATTTTCAGAAGCAGTGAACTCAAAAGGATTAGAAGAAAATAACTTGGGTGAAAGTGATATTAAAACTATTAGGGCAAATTAGTAAAAACAAAATTACGTGTTTTCGAAGAAACAAAAATAAACCACTATAAACAAGTGTTTTGGAGGGCCTAAACTCCAATGGCCCAACACAAATATGAAACCCATTTTCATTTAATCATTTCGATTCTAAGGGTGTATTGGATTGTAGATTTAGGGAGATTTAATGGAGTTGAACTCCATGGAATTGGGATCATAAGATTTAAGTGTGGAGTTTTGAGGAATTCGGCATGAATTTTCAAAGAGTTGGGCCGACTTCAAATCAACATCCCTGCGGTCACGGGTATTTCTCAGTCGCGGACGGCCTCCCCGCGATCGTGGAACATACACGATCGCGTGTCCCAAGTTGGGGATTGGGGGACAAAATCTACACCCTAACCCTAATTCACACACTCATCCTCCAAACCTCTCCTCAACCGCCGCCCCTCCACCTCCGCCTCCTCCATCGCCGCCATAGCTCCACTTCCGTCCCTTCTCCACGATCGCGGGATCCCCGCGCTTGCACTCTTTCATTTCTGTCCACGCTTCCTCAACCCCAAACTCCCCCAAACCCTACCGCCGCCACCTTCACTGTCGATATTGCACAACTGAACATCAACCACGTTCGAGGTCGCATTCTGCCACTCCCGCGACAGTTCGACGCTGGTCTCCTTCCCTGCGATCGCTCACTCCCCGTGTTCGATAGTGTCCTCCATTTCACGCGGTCGCGTGCTCAATTTCCTCGCTAAAAAATGGTTCGCACCAAGATGCCCGATAGTGATGTTGTATCAGACCCCTTGTAGACTTCACAGAGAGGTACAGGTGCCCATTTGAATTGAAATCTGATTGGAAGGGTCAAATTTATGTTAAGTTTTGTGAGCATGATGTTACATGTCCGAGATATATTGATTGAGCTTTGATTAGAGATCTTCAGATTAGTGCAAAAGTGGTTAAAATATTTGAAGGTTTTGGGTTTGGAAAGTTTTGCTAGAGATGGAGTTCATGCTTCTGCTTATGATAAATTGTTCCTTGAGTTTTTAACTTCACTGAAGATATCATCTGATAAAAGCAAGATTCATGTTAGAATGCAAAATAAGAAGTATATGATTAGTTTACAGAGAATGAAAAGTGCTTTTGGTTTTCCAACTAGTGGGGAACCTAAGAAACCAAGAGGTTTTAATCCCAATTTAGAATGGAAAGAATTGACTGGATATGATAATTAGAATCCTGCTAGTATGTCCAATGGGTATCTTGAAGACCCGGCTATGATAATTGTGCACAAGTTTATTGCCTATAATATTTGTGGGAAGGTGGAGGCAAACAAGGTGAATGCAACTGAATTATTTCTGTTGTCTTGTGCCAAGAACGGCATTGAAGTTTGTATTTCAAGCTTCACTTTTTCTGCTATGCATCAGACAGAGACTCGCCCTGGTTCTCATGCTTCATTCGGTGCAATTATTACGGGTTTTGCTCATTTCAATGGAGTTCTCTCTTCCAAAATGGGCCACCATGAAGATTATGAATAACTTGAGCCGTACTTCATTGATTCCAGTGAGCTGACTCGGTCTAACATCATTAAAGATCGACACACTTTTGTACCTCCGGCAAAAAGACAATGTGTTAGAAATTACCTTGCCAAGGATGAACCTTCAACATCCAATGTTGCTAATGAAGATGAAGCTAGAGAGGAAGAGAGAGAGGAAGAACAAGAGGAGGAGGACGAGGAGGAGGAACCGAGGCAGGATGTACCATTGGCCCCACCCGAGTCTCATTGTTATGGGAGTTTCCAGACTGATTTTCAGACTCTTCGAGATCATTTTGACTCCGCTTTTGGGTCATTCAGGCAAGATGTGAATCAGCAATTTACATCGTTTAGGCAGGATGTGAATCAAAGATTCGATGCTCAAGATCAACAATTTGGGGCATTTCGTGATGATGTCTACTCCAGATTCGATACTCAGCATGAGGAGATGGCAGCTTTACAAGCACAATGAAATGCTTGGACCGCTTTCTATCCGCCATCACAACCGCCACATCAACTCGATGAGTAGTGAGTTTTTCTTGTATTTTGTGTTTAAGTGTCCAGTGTGTTTAATTAATTGTCACCAAAATGTTGAGGTTTTTGCAACTTTATTCAAATGGTATGAATCTAGTTTCTTCACAAAATTTATTCTGTTCTGATCTTGTCATTGTTATTGCATCTACTAATGATGGTCACATAAAATATATGTAAAATCTCGCTTGATTATAGTTTTATGAATATACATGCATAAGATATCATATGAATATTAATATTTTGTGCTTGTGGTATCCTGTGCTTGCAAGCCACCAAAATGTTTTGTGATTGAGTACCATGACGATTACGGTAGCTGCTTACGTCTCGGCCTGTTAATGTCGTTGGGATATGAGTTCTATCTATAGCTCCAATACAGTCCTAAAATAAAAACAAAATACATGTCAAACAAAAAACTATAACATATGTAAAATGATCATGAGGATTCATACCTTGAAGAAAGGGTTAAATCTTAAACTTTCCTGAATTTTAGCGGGCATCCCGCTAGACGGCTTCACCATCAAGTCTGGAGCTATAGCGTTCAATGTATTCAAAGTCTTGTCGAAGTTCTTACTAGTAGCAAAATGCGAACGATTGAACTGTTGACGAACATTACAATATCGATCATTATGTCTAACAATAATAAAAAATGTTGCTACCATTTCTTCAACGCTTATGAATCTTGTATCTTCTAGTTGAGTTTTTTCTCTAATGAGAGAGCATAACGTCACAAACACATCTGGATACATCCTATACATTTGTCGAAAACTATGTGGATCCCCTTCCATCATATCACGTACAAAACATTCTCCTCTCTTACTAATTGGTCGTCGCTTCAAAGATGCTTCAATACGAGGAGGCATCGTAGCAAGCTTTTCTAATAAAACTATCAAGACCTTAATTGCCAACAACAACATCCTCAAGTCTTCTTCATCAGTTTCTTCTTCTGCATCTACTTCCATTTCTTCATCTTCTATTTCTTCTGCTTCCATTTCTTCATATATATCATCATGATTTCCATCTACATGATTACAAAATAATATTGTTAATGAAATTATGATTCCTTTCTTATATATATGCATGATGATATCATATATATACACATGCATGCGGCACAACCAGCGATGGTGGATGGCCAACGACCGTTGGGTAAGTGGATATCCAGAAACCACGGACACCCAGCGGTCACAGATTATGTAGTGTCCAAAAGTATGTATTATACACAAATCCAAAAATTTCAACCATTGGCAAAATGAAAAATATATAATATGAGTAACAACATCAACCTCAACCATTAATGATCAACATCCAGAATATAAAATAACTAGAGTAGCAAAAAAACTCCAACAATACATGGGAAAAAAAAAAACAGAAAACATCAGGTTCAGAACATTAGTAGCATCAGTACAAAATAATATCAGTAGCAATATCTTGTACATGGTTCAAATAATAACTAGCCTCTAAGCTTGTATTTTATCCAAGATGCTCGCTCCTCAATAGTCATCTTAAAGAAACCGTCTTTTTTGGACTTGGTGTTAAGCAAGTCAAATGCCTTAAGACGGGATTCTTTATCCAAATTTGGGACCTCTTTGATAGCATTCCAAGTAGTGTACGATCGTTCTTTTTCTCTCTTCTGTAACATTTGATGAACTTCATCAAAGGTGGTTGTTAGTTTGGTAATGGAGTCTGTGAGAATGGAGTGAGGTATTTTCAGTAGAACTAGAAGTTGCCTCGTACTGAGCTCTACTTCTTTTGAATTGAGATTTTCTTTGGGTGGAGATCGGAGGCACATCACAAGTCACAGAAGGTGGTGCGGAGTTTACTTGTGTGGAAGAAATGGGTGGATCATTTTGAGGCTGGGATAGTCCTATAAACATGTCAAATTCGGCATCATAACTCAAATCCTCTATGCGTACATCTCTGCTTTCATTAATTTCTACTGTGGATGTTCTTGCATCAGTAGTACTACCCAACCCAATCGAATTTTTCCCCACAGCAACACCATTTCCTATTGCAATTTGCAAAAGCTCATAATCAGGACAATCAACATCACGCAAGTTAACATCTTTGGGGTGACCCTAGCATAAATAAACAAACAAAAATTATTAACTACAGTCTCAAAATGAACCATAATATTATGGCAATATTTTAAGAAGCTGATGTGTATGTTTTTGGTTGTTCAGAACTTGAGGTTTATGTCATTTTATGTGGATATAATGCACGTTTAGGTGTTAATTTGTGCAGGAATCATAGAGTCCGATAGTGCAGAAATGTGGTTGCAAGGAGACGAGAAAAGATGGTGATGGAGTCCAAGGATCGTCGTTGGTGCAAGATCCGGTGCATGTTCCTGTTGGACCAATTACAAGATCTCGAGTTAAGAAGTTCAAGGAGAGCTTGATGGGTTTAATTCAAGAAGTTTGGAATCAAGAGTTGATGAAGAAACCCATTGAAGTTGGCGAGTTGAATGGCCCAAGTTATGTTACTCTTATCATGTGCGAGTGGGCTCAAGTTGAAAGACTTGTTTTGTTTTGAAGACTTTATTTATTTATTTTCGTTTTGTTGAGTCCATTAGTGTTAGTCTTATTATTTTCGTTATTTTGGGCTTATTTAGTTGATTAGTTAGTTGGTTATTATTATAAGCCCATTCATTAAGTTGTTTCCTTTTTAGACTAGGGTTTTGATTTCGTCTATATATAGGCCATGTATGAGACGCCTTTTGACACCTTTGATTAATATATTTCGTGAGTTACATTCTCTCTTGAGAGTTATCGAATTCCTTTAGGTTTTGCCAAGACGAGTTCATTATCCGGCGAATCAATGAGTCAATCATCCCTCGTTGTATGTCATTCAGCGTCCCCGAGTTGCTGTGTCGTCTTATCGTTGGGTTTTAGGGAATTTATTCACCTAATTCACTTCGAGAAACTGATACAGAGGTTTTAGGATTTCCATCATTTCTTTATCCAGTTCGAGTCTTCCGCGTGCGTGCCGAGATTCATATCAGATGGGATTTTGTTCGATCTTTGCTATGGAATTAAAGATGCAAGGATTATTGGGTTTAATTTTTTTTCGTTGAATATTAATTATAGTTAGTATTTCATTGTTATTAGGCTAATTAAAATTCTCTTAACTAAGCTCATATTGTTTTTTGCTTTGGACATCAGATTTTGTTAAAGGGTTTGAATTCCCTTAGATTAATTATTATCTTTTCCAGCCGCCTAGTAGGATAAAGAATAGGATTAGGATTAGAATATTTATATATTAGGAGTAGGATTTATTTGGAGGGAGTTTTTATGAGAACCCACGTACAGACTTATTTCTTCATTTTTCGGTGATAAATTTGGAGAAAAGGCAGAATACTTTCTAGAGTTCTTGAAGTTATTTTATATCGGTGACTATTTTTTTTTATCAGTTTTTGTTCCTTATTTTAATATCATGCATACGTTTATTTATTTGCTTGCGTTTAATTTTATTATGAGTAGCTAAATTCTTAATTCGGTGAGAATATTGAAGCATTAGTCTAATAATTCTGTGAGACCTAATTGTTTGTTAATTGCTAGGATTTCAATTTATTCCTTGTGTTTAGAGTTAATTCCGATTTTGTTTAAGCCTTATCAACTTAGATTAAATTGGATTACAATCAATTAGTTCCCCCAATCCGTAATTGTTGGAATAGGGCTAATTAGTGATAAAACTACCATGTTCGTAGTAGGAATAAATTGATAAACGGATTATTGCTTGCGTTCTTGGGTAATTCGTTTAAATCGGGTTCCTTCAAAGCTAAAAACTATTAGAGCATTAAATCTAGGACTAGCGTTTCCAACTAGGTTATGTTTTAATAAGAGATGCGTCGATGATCAGAGCCTAGACTAGTGTGGATTTATTCGAAGTCGAATTACTTTTCTTTTTATTAATATCTAGTTTGTAATTTAGTTAATTTATTTGTTTTCATAGTTAATAATTAAAAATTCAAATTTAAGGCGTGGTGGCTACACCGAATTTGATTTATAGGAAAAATAAGTTATTATCCCGTTCTCTATGGTTCGACTCTGATTTTGATTCTGAGCAGGATTTGCAGGAATTATTTGGGAGCATACGACGCTCACCAGAAGCTTACCGCTAAGTACGATTCTCATACTTCATCTGGAGCTGTGAACTTCTTAGTAATGGGGTCATACCCAAAACCCGAGCTAAACCGCATAAGGGTTGAATAGGATGTCCAACGTTGTTTAAACCATTTGAGCCGGCTTTGATAATCAGCATAGGTCCTATTACACTTCATTTTTTCATTAAGGATAGGAAGTATTCATTTTTCAACCGTTGATTTGCTAAAAATACCACTATTATCACGCCATCCCCGACGTGCACCATCAACCATTAACTCTAATAATAAGTGAGTTTGTTCCTTAGTCCATGCATCATAAGATGATGTCTTTCTCTTGGTATCTTCTTGTAAATCTCCCATATCAATAATACTAATAGAACACAAGTTCATAGAACAAATAACTCAAAACATATAAGACTGTTAAAAAAAAATCTATCCCAGCAACCACAACATGATGTATGCAATGCACATAACAATATCATGACCAAAATCCATCAATAATAACACACTATCACATACTTCATGCTTCAATACTTCATGCTCAACATTACAAATCAAAAGAGATAAGCTTACAAAATCAGAGCTTGCACAAAATAATCAAGACAAACTGGGTGCTACTTCAATGAAAACACCGTAAAGAAGAAATTAAAAGGTAAGAAGAGTACCTTTGAAGAACAACCAAATCTGATTCAGCAGTGGAGCTTGGAATAAGGAAGCTGGACAGAATGGGAATGGCGTGAATCTGTGAATTTTTGTTAAACGTGTCGAGACCTTTCACATTCCCCGCGAGCGTGGGACATACACGACCGCGTGAATATTTCCTTACCAGCGACCGCGGTATGGCCACGATCGCGGAAGTTACACAACTCCAGCGATCACGTGTCACCAATGCCCGCTGATACCAACTCCATGGAATTCCAAGGTCCAGAGGTCGGAATTGATCCTTTGTATTCTTCCTCACCAACTCCGTCGAATTCCATGAAGTTTAACAAATCCAGCAAAATCAACTTGAGATTGAATACCATGAGAATTTGATGGAGTAAAAAATCCAAGCATCCAATACCGCTAGAATTTGACAGAGTTTAAAATCTGTCAAACTCCGTGAATCCAATACTGCAGGATTACAGATTCCTTTAAAAAATTTCAAACTCTATAATCCAATACACCCCCCTTAATGTCTTAAATCTCATCTAGGGTTTATGCAATCTCCAATTTAAGAGTTTCTGCCGCCGCCGCTGCTACGAGAGCACAACCAAAAGAGTGAAGCACGAAGAGATGCAGCCATGGCGGCACCTGCACCCACCGCAACCGAATCAGTTCAGTGCTTCGGCCGGAAGAAAACAGCCATCGCGGTCACTCACTGCAAGCGCGGCTGCGAACTGATCAAAATCAACGGTGATGGTCCCGATACGAGTTCTGGTGTATGGGAGGGGGGGAATACACCAGATAGGAATTTTAAAAACAACCCCCGAAAAAAAAACCACAATTGAGTAAGAGGACTCAGCTGGAAGAGTGGTGTTGTGCGGAATGTGGTGGAAACAAAAATAACTCGTATAAAACAACTCACGCTCAGATGCAAGGTCGGTCAACAACCAAATCAGTTGAAATGTAAAGATATTGTTTTGAGTGCTGGTTAGTTGGACAGTTAGATATGCAGAAAGTAGCTGAACAGAAAACACAAAAGCACAAAGGAATTACGTGGTTCGAAGAGAACTCCTACGTCCACGGGGAGTTGTGAGTCCAAACAACTCAGTCAAAATTCTTTAGGACAGCTACCACAAAGCTTACGCGGGCTTTGCAACCGTACAGATAAGTTTGCGGGTACTTATCAACCTTTTTACTCAATTTCGGGAAGAGCAGGATCCTAACAACCTTTTTAAGGGATGTGTATAATGGTGGGTTTTCCAACTACTAGCTCTAACAAAGAAGTGAGCTAGGATCTAAGCTTGAATGAATGAAGACTCAAACTAAGATCGAAAACACCAAGACAGATTCTAACTCTCCATGAACTCTCAGCTGGTGATGTTCTTAGAAAGAGAATAATTGCAGTTTAGCTTGTGCGCAGTATATCGTCGTTCTTTCGCTCATCTGTCTCATCTATCTTGATGAATGAATGAATGCCTCTATTTATAGGCGGAGAGAATCAACTAGCCGTTGGAAGAGCCGTTGATCTCTGTTCTGTGAAAGCGATGGCTTGTCTCTCATCTCTGCAGATTTTCCCGATTTGGCAACTGTGAACTTCTGCTTTCCTTCTGAGACAACCTTGTGTTGGGCCAAATGAGGTAATGACAGAACGTCAAACCTTCACGTGACTTCCTATTTGAAGTTCAAATTTCAACCTTTGTCTTTCAACATTGGTTAGTCGGTTGAGACGTTTGATCTTCATCCGAGTGGTCTTCAGCTGATGTTCCATCTGATCTCTACCTTCATCTGACCTTCTGTCTGAAGAGGAACAGTTGAACCCTCAGCTGCCTTGAATTTCATGATGTCGATTTATTAGATTGAGTCCTGCAACTGATGTTCCATCTGATCAGGTGGATTGTCACATTTGATCAACAGTTGATTACTTAGATGTTTTCTTTCATCCGATGATCTATATCCGAACGGTTGGCTTGAATGCTCAGTTGTCTTTCTTACATCTGATATTCCATCCGAGTTTCCATCTGAAGTTCTATCCGAGTATAGCCATGTTATCGTCTTCAGCTGGAGTCCTATAAAGATAAAATCTAAACATTGTTCAAACAACGAGCCTAAATACTAACATTAGGATATGGCAACATCTACTCGGTTGGGGTCAGTTGGTTTTGGAATCAATCAAAACTTTTACTAAATTTCCCAACAATTTCCCCCTTTTTGATGATGCCAAAACCCTACTGATCTAAACCTCACTGACCTATCTATAATCTCAGCTGAAATTCTAGACAATCTATAAGATTAAACATCAAAGGGTTAGCACAGTTATAACATGGTATTGAAATAACTTTGCGATTCAGAGCTTGAACAACTGAAAAATTGTACGTCAAGATGAATCGGATATATGATGAAAGTTTTCATTACAACTGATGTGTTTACACAGATATGCATAGAAATCCAATACATCAATGGCTCAAAAACTCTATCTCGGCTAATACTTTAGCCCATACTTGCCGAAAATCCTGACAAAAATTTCTCTCTTGGCATCTGATTCCTTCGAGATATCCACTCCATGTTCCTGACAGACTTTTCTGGCTTCAGCTGCTATCTTCTGTCTGTTAGGATTTCTTGTATCTGGAATGAATGGAGGAAGATATGTAACCTTCTGAGGGACAGGGACGGTATTCATATCCAGCATTGCATCAATCATAGCTCGTCTGAACTGATTGAACATGCTCGGATCCCCAGAGTGAAGCTCGGTTAGGGCTTCTTTGAATGCTCTTCTTGAATCCTCAGTTGCGAACACCTTCCTGTAGTACAAATCATTCACAAATTCTTGTTTGAATGATTCTCAATCATCATTCCATTCTTCCGGCATCCATTTGTCAACATGCTTGAAGCGTCCCTGGAGCTTGATCTTTCCTGGCAGTCTTTGCTGCTTCATTTTTGCTTCAGCCTTCACTTAATGTTTCTCAATTCGTCTTCGGCTTCGGGAGACAACATTTCTATCCAAGTTATTAGTAACCTTGGCAAGCTCTTCCTCGAACTTGTTAACTCTTGTTGCTTGGTTGGCCGCGAATCTCTTCACCCATTCCGGATTCATGTAATCCTTCTCCGGGACATCCATAGCTTTAGCAGCAGCAATACACTCTTCGGTTGTAATACCGTCGAGTTCAGCATCGATCTCGGCTGCAATCTCGAATATGGAGTTGTAGGAGACTCCATACTTCTTCGCCTGCTCCATGTCCTTAGCCATTTCTTCTCCTCCGACAACAATAGATTTCAGCTGTTCTTGTTTCTTGTCGGTTGGCTTCTTCTTCGGAGCGGACTTCTTTGGAGCTGGAGCTGTCTTCTTCAGCTGAGATTTTTTTCCGGCTGTCATCCCTTCTTCAGCTTGCGTCTCATCTTCTTGCATCTCATCTTCCCCATTTTTGGCATCAGCAATAAGGCTTGCGACTGAGCCATCCAGAGAAGTGAGGTTTTGTTCAACTTGCTGGATCCGGTTGAAAAGTTCATCTACAGCACATTCCACATCAACCTTCTTCGCCAGTTCCTTATCACGACGCTCTTGATCAGCTTTTTTCATCGCAGCGAAGGTTTCAGTGACTTCTGTTTGAAAGGCGACGAACTCAGCCCATTTCTGTTCGAACCGAGAATCCCATTCTTTGTCTTGCGTCTGCTGAGATTTTGCAAGATTAGATTCTGAGATGGACTTGAACACGTTCAGGTCTGATCTGATTCCAAGAACAGTTGTCTTCAGGTCATTGATGTCTTTGTTGGTGGAAGTTGAGAAGTCATCCAGCTTCATCTTTATCGCGTCATGTTCTTCCAGCAGCTTCCTATGTTTCTCATCCTGAGCTTCTATCATCTTCTGTTGTTCTTCTCGGTTGAGCTGGATGTTGGCTATCATTTCCTTCCTCAGCTGATTGACTCTCTCAGCGATCAGCTCGCATATTTCATCCGTGGAGGGTGCTGGCTGATCAGATGGTGCTGGCTGTTCAGCTGGTGCTGGCTATTCAAATGGTGCTGGCTGTTCAACAGTAACCATGACTTGGTGATTGGCCATGTACTGTTGAAGTTCTTCTTCCTCCTGCTTTGCTGCTGCTGCGGCTGCGTCAAGATCATCTACGAATTCAGCAGACTTGGCCAGCATGTTGTCAAGGAAGGTGGAAAGTTCTCTATCTGCTGTCAACTCCTTTGTGTCTCTTCATTCTGCCTTGCTGATATCCAGACAGCGAGTCAGCAGTGCGATCTTGTTGTTGTACGCAACCTCGAGGTTGGTATAATTGAAGTATTCCCTCAGTCGGGACTAATCTGCCTTGAGCTGGTTCCAGCTGTGTATCCGGATGGTATCTTCCTTGACATACCAATGGCTGAAAATGATGTTGAATTGATACAACAGCTCGGTTCCGAGCGTGGCAAAGGTGGGCATGTCGCGCGCCTCTGGGAACATACCAATCAGCTTCTGAAAGCAATATGCCAACTTGCCTTCATGTTCCAGGCGACAGCTCGACGATCAGCTTCTTCGTCAATGGGGGAAGGAGAGAGATTTTCAAAGGGAATCGGTTCAACATTTTCCTCAACATTGGCCAAAGAAGAGGTCGCAATGTTGGCATCGAGTGGGGAGCTCGGAATTTCTGATTGGGTCGTAATGTTGGCATCGAGTGGGGAGCTCGGAATTTCTGACTGATCAGTTGTGAGAACCTATCTATGCTGTACGGCATCAGCTCCTGCCGTGGGGGAGGATAGAATATCTTCGGATTCCTTGGATGAAGAAGCTGCATCCGATGACATGTTCGGCTCATCTTGCGGATGGTTTCCACCCCTTCTATCCCATCTATTCCACTTACGCGAGGAACAATTTCGAAAGCGGCCGCTTCAACTGAGTGACTCGACTCAGATGGTACCTCCTCAGCTGGTTTTGCAACTGACTTTTTGATACGAACCTTCAACTTCTTCTTAAGAGGCTCTTCCTCTTTATCCTTATCTGACTCATCTCTGAGTCGGCGTGCAGCTGTCGATTTTGAAGAGTGGCCGACAGCTGGAGGCAACTCCTTAGCTGTATCTTTCTCCACAGCTGATTTCACAGCTTCCCTTTTGTCTTTTGGAGTGTAGACACTCCGAATCACATCAAGAGCTTTCTTGGCTGTTGGGAACAACATCTGCCTTTTAACTGGTGTCTCCTCACTGTCTTCCCACACCATGTTCTGATCCTTCGTGGCGAGAAGTATCAGGGCAGAGATTTTGACTCCAAAATTGAGAGTTCCCTTAACACTCAACAATTTTTCCCCGGAATCATTTATAGTTTCTGAAATCTTCTGCTTCTCCATTGTCAACTGGTCTTCGAAGTACTTGAACCAGTTGATGTTGTGCTTGTGCTCCAAAGCTATCAGCTACTTGAGCTTGGGTCGGCTGATATCTCCAAAAGCTCCGCTGTATCCAAAGATAACCTTGGATATAACATCGAACAGAAGTCGATGCTCGGGTTTCAACTTTGTTCGCTGCATGTTGCTCCTCAATCTTTCTGCAGTGATAAGAGCATTCTCAAGAAATAGATTTGCATCTGCATCTGTGATGTTCTCGATGGTGTCCGTGGCAGTCAGATTCGGTGGAATGATGGAGCGTAGCATCTCGAAAACCGGTAGGTGGAAGGTGACACAGCGGATAGTTCTGGCAGGGACGTCGCGCTGTCGACATGATATTTCTGAAACGAGGCCTACTCCCTGTTCGTGTTGCAGGTTCATGTAAAATTCTCCGACCTGTCGCCTGAGTAAGTGGGTGGGAAAGAGCGTTGCCCACTCAAGAAGATGATTATCCCTGAGAAGATCGGCGAGTGGGGATAACACCGGTGAGTCCAGTGCTTCTGTTGACAGAATCTGCTCGAAGTGGATTCTGGATATCATCATATAATAAGATTCCTCGTACGACGAAAGGACAAGAGCTGGTCCTGATGATGCCATCTTCTTTCCTTGAGATGAAGCTTTCGGTGCCATTTTGTATTCCAGAGAGGTTTATATATAGAGAGAAGAAAAGAAGAACTTAGCCGAAAATGGTGAAACAGAATTAGAGACGAAGATGAACAGTTACGCAGATAAACACAAGTATAGAAGGTAAGAAATCACTTCCTGATTTTCCGCCTTTTATAGGTCAGCGGATCGTTTGAACTAGATGGTCAAGATTGAATGGCATGAATCCATCAACGGATGAGATCTCGCGACTGTTGACTAACTCTGACTTGACGTCACATTCCGAGTTGCAACATGCGCGCGTGAGAAGGTGAACTGTTTTTGTGTTAGCCCAGTCGCACTATAAAGTAAGGCTATTGATGTTCAGCTGTACTTTACATTAAATGCGCTATGATGGCTATTTTAATCTATCTGACATGCTCAGGAATGTTTGAATTTATTTCAAACATTCACATTTAAGATCTAAACACCTTCAGCCATAAATAATACCTGCCAGCTGATGTCGGAATCAGTTGTGTTCCAATGTTGCGGCATGCCATCAGCTGACTCGAGTTCGTCTGTTCAGCTGACGTCTGATATCTTCGGATGGCGATCCGCATATGAGATTCCCCCTTCATCTGAGCTTCCCCCTTAGTTGGATATCTATCTCTTCACCTCGGCTGATTCCTCATCCGATGGATCCAACAATCCAAGGAGATCACATAACATCTTGAATCGTGCTTCGGCTAGAGGTTTGGTGAAGATATCAGCTCTCTGAATCTCAGTTGGAATCTTCTCCACATATACATCCTTCTTCTCAATATGATCTCGGATAAAATGATGTCGGATGTCAATGTGCTTCGTCCGAGAATGGTGAACAGGATTCAAAGAGATAGCAATGGCACTTGAGCTATCACAATGGATGGGAACCTGTCCAGTTGCTACTTCATGATCTCTCAGCTGTTGCTTGAGCCACAACACTTGCATGCAACAACTACCGGCAGCCATATACTCTGACTCGGTTGTAGAAGTGGCAACACATACTTATTTCTTGGAAAACCATGAAACTAGCTTGTTTCCCATGAACTGACAGTGTCCAGATGTGGACTTCCTGTCCAACCGATCTCCAACTAGATCCGCATCTGAGTATCCGGACAGTTGGATATTGTCGTCAGCTGGGTACCATAATCCAACATTAAAGTACCCTTCAGATACTTAATGATGTTCTTTGCTGCCAACATGTGTGCTTCCCTAGGCTGAACTTGGAACCGAGCACACACTCCAACCGCATAAGATATATCTGGCCGATTGGCGGTTAGATATAGTAAAGAACCAATAATCCCTCTATACTTACTGGCATCCACGGGTTTTTCCTTAGATCCGGGCTCAATCTTCCAGTTAGTATTCATCGGGATCCTTGTGGTTTTACTTGTCTGCAAACCGAACTTTGCGATGAGCTCCTTTGTATATTTGGACTGATTAATAAAAATCTCTTTTGTTGACTGCTTCACCTGTAGCCCAAGAAAATAATTCATCTCACCCATCATCGACAGCTCGAATTTCTCCTTCATGAGAGTTGAGAATTTCTCGCACAGCTCCTCCGACTTGGAACCGAATATGATGTCGTCGACATAGATTTGCACAACAAGTATATCTTCTCCAACTTTTATGGTGAACAGTGTTTTGTCAACTGACCCTCGTTTGAACCCCGAGTTTAGAAGAAAACCACAGAGAGTGTCATACCAAGCCCTAGGTGCTTGCTTTAATCTATAAATTGCTTTCTTCAACTTATACACTCTTCCATCACCAGTCTCAAAACCGAGAGGCTGTTCAACATAAACATCTTCCTTAATATCACCGTTGAGGAATGCACACTTCACATCCATCTGATAAACCTTGAATTTGTGAAATACGACATAGGCTAGAAATATTCGGATGGCTTCCAACCTTGCAACAGGCGCAAAGGAATCCTTGAAGTCAATTCCTTCTTGTTGGCAATATCCCTGAGCTACCAACCTTGCCTTGTTTCTCACGATGAATCCAATAGCGTCTCTCTTGTTTTTGAAAATCCATTTTAATCTAATGACTTTAACACCATGTGGTCTTTCTACCAACTCCCATACACAGTTGCGTAGAAATTTATTCAGCTCTTCTTGCATGGCTGTTGTCCAATGAACACAGTTGAGAGCTTTCATAACATGCTTCGGCTCTGGCACATCAGCTACGAAATATGAAATCATGGCAACATCTCCGGCTTGCTCGAACTCCTCAAGAACTGCCAACTCCTCAGCATATTGGGCGTAAGTGCTGGAATCTTTCTCGGCTGAATCTGGATTTGCAACTCTGCTCCTAGTACGCACACCTTTGGCTGGATCTCCGATGATGTTGTCCTTGTAATGATCTTCATACCATCTCTTGTTGCGTCTTCCTTCTTCTTCCAACAGTGGCGGTTCCGTGATTTCAAAGGATGGGATAACCTGAGCCGTGGGAGATGCTGGGATCTTCAGAACTGGTGATTTATCTGTTGTTGAGTCTGGATCCTCAACATGGATAATATCTCGAACTGGGCTAGGTTGGGCTTCGGATGCTGATGCAGTTGGAGTAACATCAGCTGAAGTTCCCCCTTGAGATGAGCTGGGGTCCTCACATTCATCTTCAGAGGAACAAGGATCATCATCCTCGGTTGCTCATACCAATGGTTCAGCCAGATTCTTCTGCCTTAGAACCTACGATCTGGTGAGAGCTGGTGGAACATGTGGATCTACTTGTTGTCCTTTAGTCTATTCCCTGCACTCAAAAGTAGATTCATCAAAACTAACATGAGGTGTTATCTCCACAACACGAGAGCTGTTGTTAAAAACTCTATAAGTCTTGATCAGAGCGGCATATCCGAGAAATATGCCCTTCGAAGCCTTGGCGTCAAAAGTTTTTAACTGAGTCTTCCCATTGTTGTGAATATAACACTTAGAACCAAAAACGCGAAAATATGAAATATCAGGCTTCCTGCGTCTCCATAGTTCATATGGAGTCTTTCCCAACCGCTTGGTCAGAAGAGACCGGTTCTGGGTGTAGCATGCTGTGTTGATTGCATCAGCCCAAAATCTCTTTGGCAGAGCTGAGCTTGTCAACATGGATGTAACAACATCCTTCAGCGTTCGGTTTCTTCGCTCGGCTACTCCATTCTGCTGTGGAGTATGAGCAGCCGATGTTTGATGAGTGATTCCGTGCTTTTCGCAGTATTCGATGATGATTTCATTGAGGAACTCGGTTCCACGGTCTGATAAAGATAGAAATGATTTTCATCTCTTGTTGGTTAGATATCCGATCCATCAGCTTGGGTAGCTCATCTCGGGTTTCACTCTTGTGACGCATGAAAATGGTCCACGTGTACCTAGAGAAATCATCAGTAACAACAAGTGTATATTCATTACCATTCATGCTCTTGGGAGTAACAGGCCCGAAGAGATCCATATGGATCAGCTGCAATACTCGGTCGGTTGATGGAATCGTTTTCAACCGAAAGGAGGATCTAACGAGCTTTCCCAGCTGACACGCACTGCAGATATGTGTTGGTGAAAATACACGGTTCGGAATACCCTTTGCATGTTCCTGTCTTGCAAGGCGGTTCATTGTCTTGAAATTCAGATGGTTGAGCCTTTTGTGCCACAGCCAGCTCACATCTGAACTGCTCTTTGATAAAAGACAGGTCTCAGGAGGACTACAACTCCAATCTGCATAGTAGACATTCCTGGTTGGGGATCGATTTCCCAACAATATGACTTGCTTTGTTCTGACATTTTTGACCCTGCAGCCCTGCGCATCAAACTTGACAGAGAAACCATTATCACAGAATTGGCTGATGGAGAGCAAGTTATGCTTCAATCCATCAACATATGAAACATTTGAAATAGACACGTGATTGGTTTCAAGGGTATCGTAGCCTTTGGTGTGACCTTTTGAGTTGTCACCAAAGGTAACAGATTGTCCTTCCTTCTCCACGAAACTCCCAAGCAAATCCCTCAGATTTGTCATGTGTTTCGAGCATCCACTGTCCATCACCCACATGGTATGTGATGATTTATTCTTCCTCAGCTGTTCCTCCTGCTCTTGCACAGAGGAACACGCTTAGGTCCCTAATTTTAGTTGGGTCCTGGAGGGTTAGAACCAGTTCCCCCTTGAACTGTGGGTCGTTTTTCCCTGTAGATTCGGATAGATTTGTCATTCCAAATTATCTTTCCTTCTCCATCAACTATAACAACATCTCGGTCATCCTTAGGCTTGTTGTTATTGTTGACGTTCTGTTTTTTGGGAGGAGATTGATTTCTCCCGTTGTGGGCTTTAGGAGGAGAGGCGTTCCCCCTGTTTTGTTGACGTTTCTGACCCTTTTGGTTTTGCTGATGAGGTCGGACGTCATTTTGGAATCTTTGTGGCTGAGTCTGATTCCATTGTCCTGGCTGTCGACGACAGCTGTTCATGCCTGATTGTTGATTCATGTTCTGGCATGAATATCTACAGCTGTTGAAACTGTTCCACATTGGTTGACTCTGATGGAACCTCTGGTTGTTCTGATGATGGAACCGATGCTGATTCTGATGGTTGAATCCCTGTCAGTTCAGTTGATTCCATCCCTTTTGAAGTCAGTTCTGAGGTCGGTTCTGATTGTATCTCCGATGTCTCTTGTTCCTTTTCTGAGTTCTGGAACATTCCCCCTCGGTTGTTATCCCAAGCGATGGATTCTTCAGTTCTCCAACCACAGCTCCTTTTCCTTTCTCAGTTGCAGTTCCCTTAGCAGGTTGTGCTGTAGGTACTTGCTGTGACGTGAAGGTTGGATTAAGTTGGGGAGTTCCAGACTCAACAGTATTTGGTTTGGCAACTGTGACATCCACAGCCTTCACAAAGATTGCGGGTGGAATTCCAGTGTCCTTGACCATGTCGTAGTCGAGTCCAGACACGTCATCCATTTGTCGTTGGTAACTGATGAGATTCTCGATGATTTTGGATGATTGATATAGCTTTATCAGGTTGTCCTTCTCAATTTGTAGATCCTTGAGAAGAACAGCTATATGCTCGGTCTGTGCGTCTGACATCTTCATCAGCTGGTCGATCTGTACCTCTTGCTTGTTCAACTGCTCATGCTGCTCCTTGATCTGCTCCTTCAAATCCTCATCGGTTGGAGCCTTAGTTTGGTTGGCCACATTCAGTTAACTTTTGAGATCATCAATCTCTTCGATTTGATTTTTGATCAGATCATCCTTTTCTGTTAAGGATTCTTCAAGTCTGGCAAACTGTTCTTGAAGATTCTTAAACTCAACCGATTGCTGATGCAATTCCTCACTGAGTTCTTGGAAGTCATCCCAAGAGGGTTCCAAGTCTTCATCTAATGTTTCCTGCATGTTAGTAGCATTGGAAGAATTTAAATTAAATGGACTAGAATGTACCTCAGCATCATCCTGGTCGGTTCCAAATGCCATGAGACATTGATCATGTCCGATAGCATTGTTGGGGGAAGTCAGCTCGTCCACATCTTCGGTGTCGGTGAAGATGTCCATGTCATCAGCTGCTTCTTCTGCAGCCATGGCCTTGTTCTTTGCATTTTGCTTGGCCCTCAGCCCATCTCTATCTTTCTTCGAAAGATCTGGACAATCAACTTTGAAGTGTCCCTCTTTGCCGCATTTAAAGCAACCGTTGTTCATAGGCTTTGAGTTATCTCGAGTTCGGTTGGATTTATAGAACCGCTTGTATTTTCCGAACCGAGTATCCATGTCAGCCAGCTTCTTTGACAAGGCGGTAATACTCTGTTGCAGCTCTTCTCTGCTCGGCTCCTTCGAAGCTGTGTCCGCAGATCTTATTGCCCTTGATGTTCGCGGCTTGGAATAGTCGGCTCGAAGTGCTACTGTCTTTGTTCCGGAACCAACATCCTCTTGTCGACTCGTCTGCACCGAGGACTGAGTTGATCTTCATCGGTTCACCTTGTACTCGTTTCCTTTCAGAATTGAGAACAGTCTGTCCGTTCCCATCTCTCCAAGATCAGCTCGGCTTTCATGAATGTTGGTGAAGGTGTCTCACTCAGCTGGTAGGGCTTGTAATACTATGAGATTGATCTCTCTCAAAGTATATTTTCCTCGTCGGATAGACTGAATCCTTCGGATGATATCCATGAACCGAAACTCCAACTGATCAATGGTTTCATCGACTTTTAGACAGAAATTGTCAAAATCTTGACAAGCATGAGAGAACTTGTTCTCCTTGGTTTCGTCACTCCCTTCACTAAGAGATGCCAAAATGTCCCACATTTCCTTAGCTGTGTTGCACTCTTCTATCCATGGAAGATAGTCTTGTCCAACTGTGGACATGATAGTGCTCTGAGCCCAGATATCCAGCTGGCTCACTTTTGCTTCCTCAGGAGTAAAATCTTCTGGCTTCTTCTCGACTATCACCTCAGTTGCATCCCCATCATTGGGATTTGTAGGAGTGCGAATGACTTTTTCCATGATGATGATCGGTCCGGATGTAATCACTTGTTGCATTCGATGATGCTTGGACAGTAGAATCTTCTTCATCCGAGTTTTCCAGGATGTATAGTTCACAACCGAGAACATGACAACAATCTTGTCTTTAACATCCATCTGCACACAACAAACAGACGACAGATACAAGCAGAAATGCACTAGCGTGAAACAGATCTATTCAGTTGACCACTGAAGAAAAACACCTCGATTCACACCTCGTGAAACAGAGACAGCGGTCTTGTGAACCACTGCTCTGATACTACTTGATGGTCCCGATACGAGTTCTGGTGTATAGGGGGGGAATACACCAGATAGGAATTTTAAAAACAACCCCCCCAAAAAAAACCACAACTGAGTAAGAGGACTCAGCTGGAAGAGTGGTGCTGTGCGGAATGTGGTGGAAACAAAAACAACTCGTATAAAACAACTCACGCTCAGATGCAAGGTCGGCCAACAACCAAATCAGTTGAAATGTAAAGATGTTGTTTTCAGTGCTGGTTAGTTGGACAGTTAGATATGCAGAAAGTATCTGAACAGAAAATACAAAAGCACAAAGGAATTACGTGGTTCGGAGAGAACTCCTACGTCTACGGGGAGTTGTGAGTCCACACAACTCAGTCCAAATTCTTTAGGACAGCTACCACAAAGCTTACGCGGGCTTTGCAACCGTACAAATAAGTTTGTGGGTACTTATCAACCTTTCTACTCAATTTCGGGAAAAGCATGATCCTAACAACCTTTTTAGGGGATGTGTATAAGGGTGGGTTTTCCAACTACTAGCTCTAGCAAAGAAGTGAGCTAGGATCTAAGCTTGAACGAATGAAGACTCAAACTAAGATCGAAAACACCAAGACATATTATAACTCTCTATGAACTCTCAGCTGGTGATGTTCTTAGAAAGAGAATAATTGCAGTTTAGCTTGTGCGCAGTATATCGTCGTTCTTTCGCTCGTCTGTCTCATCTATCTTGATGAATGAATGAATGCCTCTATTTATAGGCGGAGAGAATCAACTAGCCGTTGATCTATGTTCTGTGATAGTGATGGTTTGTCTCTCATCTCTGCAGATTTTCCCGATTTAGCAACTGTGAACTTCTGCTTTCCTTCTGAGACAACCTTGTGTTGGGCCAAATGAGGTAATGACAGAACGTCAAACCTTCACGTGACTTCCTATTTGAAATTTAATTTTCAACCTTTGTCTTTCAACATTGGTTAGTCGGTTGAGATGTTTGATCTTCATCCGAGTGGTCTTCAGCTGATGTTCCATCTGATCGCTACCTTCATCTGACCTTGTGTCTGAAGAGAAACAGTTGAACCCTCAGCTGCCTTGAATTTCATGTTGTTGATTTATCAGATTGAGTCCTGCAACTGATGTTCCATCTAATCAGGTGGATTGTCACATTTGATGAACAGTTGATTACTCAGATGTTTTCTTTCATCCGATGATCTATATCCGAACGGTTGGCTTGAACGCTCAGTTGTCTTTCTTACATCTGATATTCCATCCGAGTTTCCATCTGAAGTTCTATCCGAGTATAGCCATGTTGTCGTCTTCAGCTGGAGTCCTGTAAAGATAAAATCTGAACATTGTTCAAACAGCGAGCCTAAATACTAACATTAGGATATGGCAACATCTACTCGGTTGGGGTCAGTTGGTTTTGGAATCAATCAAAACTTTTACTAAATTTCCCAACAAATGGCAAGCCAATTGAGCTGGTGGAGCCGGAGATCCTCCGGTACAAGGTGTTCGAGCCGATCCTCCTCCTCGGCCGCCACCGCTTCGCGTGAGTGGACATGCGCATCCGCGTGAAAGGCTGCCACACCTCGCAGATCTACGCCATCCGGCAGTCGATCACGAAGGCGCTCGTCATCTTCTACCTGAAGCATGTGGACGAGAAGCCGAAGAAGGAGATCAAGGATATCCTCGTTATGTATGACCGTGTTGGAACCGATTATTGAAAACCGATTCATTTTCACCCATGGATCAATTACGGATATCTAACAAACACATACAAAATTGATACCTAACATGCTCCTATAAATTTAATTACAATCATAGGATGTTTATTCGGAATACCTGCAAATTTGATGCACAACAACTCTAGAGTTGACCTTCCGAACTGTTCCCGGCTAGAGCACGACGATGGATGGGATCGACTTCGAACTCTCTCTCTCACAGTAGGGTGGGGCGCCGGTTTTTTTCTCTCTCTCACTCTAGGTTTTACTCCCTCCGTCCAAAAATTATATGTCTATTTGGGTCCTAGCACGCGGATTAAGAAAAGCTGAAAAAGTTATTTTGAGTGGATAAAAGTTAGAATGTAGGAGAGATAATGACAAAATAATAGTGGTAATGGCAAAAAGATGGTGGTATTGACCAAAAAGTAGGAATAAAGTTGTTGTGTTGACTAAAAAGTTGGAATAAAATTATTGTAAGGTGGGGCCACCAATGGCAAAGGGTAGTAAATAAAGGAAAACTAGGAGGGTATGCTTGTACAAAAAGATAAATAAGCATTTGATTTGTGGATAAAAAAATATGGGTAAGTAGGCATTTAATTTTTGGACGGAGGGAGTAGTAGCTTAAAATGCACGTAAGTAATGAGTCTTATGAGCTTTGTATTTATAGATAAATAACTGCTCACATTCATTAAACCTAGACGACCCTTACGGGCCGTAGGAGAGTAGGCGCCTAAGCCCACTAGTAACACAGACCATTGGGCCAGTTCAGGGATCTACTAGCTTAAATAAGATTGGCCCGATAATATCCGATTTAATCTATTCAACCCAGAAATATAAATCAGATATAAATATTAATTCATTCCACTAAAGAATTAATACTGACTTACCCTCTTATCTATTTAGTTGAGTCGGAACTAGTATTAAACTTAATTAATCTCCGTGTTTAAGACTATCGAATATCCATTAATTAATTGAATACTTCTGACAGCAATTAATTAATCAATTAATTATTTACTAATAAATAATTATCTCGAGTGCTACCACTTAAACTTATTATTATACTGGAACTAATTCCACCTGCAGGGTTTAGTATAATAAACTTATTAAGTTCCTCGAGAGGATATCATCATCCTATTATTCATAGGACACGGATCCTTATTGCAGCCCTATCAATATCAAATAAGAACTGCCACTGCTCAAAACACGAAATTTTAAACCACTATCAAGTTCTCATTTATAATAGATCAAAGCAATAGTCAGACACTTATTCATACTGATAAGCCCAATTAAGGTTAAGACTATTTAAGTCACCGAGATCTTTAATTCTTAATAAGTTAGAACAAAGAATTAATCTCACTGTGATCCTTTCAATACGATTAACGTTCTAGAATAAATAAATAGTCAAGATAAACTATTTAATACTATTATGCTACAATCTAAATCAACAACTCGTCCATGTTGTCTCGATTGTGAATATTAGTTTATATCTCATAAGATGCCGATTATATAATCTTCTGTGATCTACAACACACTATATAATCTTTAATATTAAGATAAATGGACAGATAATTAATATGCAATAATAAACATTTCAGATAAAAGAATTATAGTAAAAATAAATATCAATTGTATATAAACAAAAGTCTTGATTTCATATACAACCCTTCAAACCGGACTCTGCTCGTCACCGATCCCAGACGCTGCGAGCCAAAGAAGTTTGAAACTGTTGCTAACAAAGAAGCTCCCGTAGAGAGTCCCACTACAGCAACATCAAATAAAAGTGGCCCCAAAAGAAAAAAGTCATTGGTTTGGAAGCATTTCACTAAAGTTGAAATCAGCCCCGGAGTGTTCAAAGATGCAACGTGTGATCATTGTAATAAGACACTGAATTGGAGTAACACGTCAGGTACTTCTAGCTTAGGGAAACATCTTAGAGGCCCTTGCCCGAATTTCAGGCTTGATGATTCTTCTACTAGTTCTTATCGAAGTCCTAGAATTGAATTCAAGTTTGATCAACTAAAAAGTAGAAGGGATTTGGCAATGGCATGCATTAAACACAATTACCCATTCAATATAGGTGAGCATGACTATTTTGAAGCATTTTTGAATGGTTTGAATCCTGATTTTAAGTTACCCTCTAGAAATACCATTAGAGCTGATGTGATTAATATCTTTGAGGAAGAAAAAAAGAAAATCTACACTTTATTAGATAATCTCAACTGCAAAGTGTCATTAACTACAGATCTTTGGACTTCAGAGCATTCTAATAAAGCTTATTGTTGCATGACTGCTCACTTTATTGATGATTCTTGGGAGTTGCACAAAAAAATCCTTGCATTTAAGTTGCTTGAGTATCCACATGATGGAGATAAGTTGTTTAACTTCATGAAGGATAGGATTCTTGAGTGGAATTTAGATAAAAAGGTGAGTTCAATTGTTGTTGACAATGCTTCTGCCAATTATTCCATGATAAATAAGCTCAAGTTGTGGTTTGTTTCTGGTTCATCACTTCCCCTTTCTGGAGATTTGTTGCATGTGCGTTGTAGTGCACGCATCCTAAACTTGACTGTGCAAGATGGGCTTGGGGAAATTAGAATATTATTAGATGATATTCCAAAAATTGTCCGATACTTGGAAAGAACTCCTTCGGCAATGCAAAAGTTTGAAAGGGCCAAGCAACAATGCAAGCTTCAAGATAGAAAGGCAGTGGCTATTGATGTGCCAACAAGATGGAACTCAACATTTGAGTTACTCGAGACAGCACTGCCTTTGAGGGAAGCATTTGGCCGATTAGAGCAGATTAATCAGGGTTATCTTCACAATCCTTCGACACAAGAGTGGGATACTGCTGCAATTGTTGTTGGGTGCTTAAGGACTTTCTATGAAGCTACCAATCTCTTCAGTGGTAGTAAGTATCCAACTTCAAATGTATTCTTTCCAGCTGTGTGTGATATACATTTGAAGTTGATTGAATGGGAGAAAAGTGAGCACGAGTGCCTTAGGAATATGTGTATTCCTATGAAGAGAAAATTTGACAAGTATTGGGAAGAGTGCAATCTTGTATTAGTTGTTGCAGTTGTGTTTGATCCTACTTGCAAGATTCATATTGTCGAATATTTCTACACACAGATCTATGGTGAGGATGTCGCATCTCGACATATGAGGAGGGTTAAGAAAGTATTGGATGACCTATATGTTTTGTATGGGGGTAGTCTTGTACCATCTTGTCGGGTTGCTTCTGGTAGTTCATTAGTTGGTAGTTTATCAGTTGGGGCACAGAGGCGTGGTTTTGATAGTTGGTATGATAAGTCTCATGCTTCAACTTTACACCAGTCGGAGTTGGAAACCTATATGAATGAACTTAAACTTCCTCAAAATGATAAGTTCAACGTTTTGAATTAGTGGAGCATCAATGCTACGAGATTGCCTATTTTGGCAAAGATAGCGCGTGACATATTAGCTGTTCCAGCTACCACAGTTGCCTCAGAGTCTGCATTCAGTATAGGTGGCCGTATCATAGACGAGGCTCGTTCTAAGTTGAGCTCAGATACTGTTGAAGCATTGGTACTTGCAAATGATTGGATTCGACCGCTTAAAGAGAATGGTATGTATTTATTTAATAGTAATTGTTTCTTAAATCATTTACTTGTGTTTTTATATTAATTATTTTTTAAATGCTTTTGTAGTGCACCGAAGGATTCCTCATCGTGAAGTGCTAGACTCAATCAGCGAAGATGATGAAAGTGAGGCGTAAAATGGTGATGCATTGTAAGTTTCTAGAAACCATAAATTGTTGAAATTACTTTTAATCTTAATACTTATTTTTGTTTTCATTTTCTCTTTGCAGCTTCTTGTTTAGGTTGGTGGCTCTCGATTTGGTCATTTCAAGTGAAGTGCTTTGAGCTACTTTAGGCTATTTGACTTTTTTTTATTATGCTTAGTTTGTGGAATTTTTCCTTGAATCTTTATGCTTGAAATATGTTGATATTCGTTATAAGATTTAGTATTTTTTTATATTTATAGAGTTTTTAAATTTATTGAATTATGTTATAGGGATTAAACTCTTAGTTCAATCGTACCTTTTTTTGAAAGATTTTAATGCATTGACAATTAGGTAAAAAAAAATGAGACGGATCTAGACTAGAACCGGATCCAGCGGGCCGATTTGGGTTACATTTGTTCGATTTCGAGTCCAACCAGTTTGTCCGATTATAACTTCCAAGAATAATATATAAGATTTGACAAACATGTATAAAAAAAATGTGACGGGTCTGGACCAGAACCGGATCCAGCGGGTCAGTTTGGATTACACTTGTTCGATTTTGAGTCCAATCGGTTGGTTTGGTTCCAAGAATAACATATAAGAATTGACAAACAAGTTAAAAAAAATAGAGAGAGATACGGGTTTGGATCGGATTCGGATCCAGCGGGTCGGTTGGTTCGGTTCGAAGAATAACATATAGCATTTGACAAACAGGTTTTTTTTTTTCAAAAAAAAAAGTGGCGGGTCTGGACCAGAACCGGATCCAGCGGGCCGATTTGGGTTACACTTGTTCTATTTTGAGTCCAACCAGTTTGTCCGATTCTAACTTCCAAGAATAACATATAAGATTTGACAAACATGTAAAAAAGAAAAAATAACGTGACGGGTCTGGACCAGAACCGGATCCAGCGGGTCAGTTTGGGTTACACTTGTTCGATTTCGAGTCCAATCGGTTGGTCCGGTTCCAAGAATAACATATAAGAATTAACAAAAAGGGTATTTAAAAAAAAAAATTGGCTGGTCTGGACCAGAACCAGATCCAGTGGGTCGGTTTGGGTTATACTTGTTCGATTTCGAGTCCAACCAGTTTGTCCAATTCTATCTTCCAAGAACAACATATAAGATTTGAAAAAAAGAAAAAATCAAACGGGTCGGGTCTGGACCGGAACCGGACCCAATAGATCGGTCCGGATTATATTGGATCGGTTCCGGGTCCGACCGGTTCTGGAACCGGAACCGGAATCGAAGCTCTGCTGGATTATGGGCTTTATGCGGTTCTGGGCTTGGGCCGGGAAGAACCGGCCCATTGACAAGCCTACTTACATTCATTATTAAGGTGGCAAAACCTTTCGGTTTCCGAGAAGAGTAGTCATAAAGAGAGATTCGAAAAATAAAAAAAGGCAAGATTGGAGGATATTGGGGATATATTAGTTGTTTTTTTACCAGCCAAAATTATGTATTAAATTCACATAATCTATATCTATGTCTGAATCTAATCTAAGTTGTATATACGGTGGTGCTTGATTTCTATACTTCCATGCAAGTAAATAGAAGGGTAAACAAAAATTCCACTATTTAAATCATTCCTTATTTTTCAAATCTCTACTTTCCTTAACCACAAGGAAGAATTGAGGAAAAACCTTATAATCCTATATATATATATATATATATATATATATATATATATATATAAGCAACAATAATATCATTATGTTCCCGCCAAAAATTATTACACCATTTTTAACAGATTTTTCATTTTTATAGTTTTGCAAAAATTCTACTCAATTGGATTGACCACTTTATTTGAGAAGTGCAACAGACTTCTCGATTGTAGACAATATAAACAATACTCATAATAATAATAATAATAAAACTCAATAATATAACTAATTAGATTTGGTTACTCCAAGTGAATATATAAAACAAAAGACATAAGAGTACCCTTAGCAGAATTTTTAAAATTTTGCTCATAAATTTTCTTTTTAAGAATTCCCCCTATTTTTTTTATTAATTATTTTATACAAATTGTGGGCCCAATTTATATTTACATCCCTAGTATGTGCATCTAACCTTCTGTTAATTGAAAGTTGAAATCACGTCCTCTTTTGTACAAAGCAATATCGTAATATCGTTTCAGCTATTCAATACAATTATTAATATGTATTGCAAGATGAAGAATGACCAATACCTATTTGTAAAATAGCCAACAATTTCGTTAAGCCAAATAGAGACCACCACGCACATCCAATGGCATAGTAAAGTTCGACTAAGTTCGGAATTCAGTTATATGAGAAAATTGCACCTTGACAAAAATTGGTGTTAGGAAAACCAGTGTAAAAGTTTGTACTAATTCTTAAAAAACAGTGAACTCAAAAGGATTAAGAAGAAAGGGTATTATGTATAAAAAAATGTTAATAAAGTGTTTTTTTACTCAATAAAATGTTGATAAGGTACATTAGATTAAAGTATACTTTAATTATTTCCATAAAAGAAAATAGGCAAAGTTGAACGACACGTCCAAAATGAAAAATAAGCCGTATTGAATGGGACATGTGCATCTGCATGAAAGGCGACGGCCAAACACCTCGTAGATCTACGCGATCCGGCAGTCTATCACGAAAGTGCTCGTCGCCTTCTACCAGAAGTATGTGGACGAGCAGTCGAAGAAGGAGATCAATGATATCCTCGGCAGGTATGACCGAACTCTCCTCGTCGCAGGTCCCAGACGCTGTGAGCCAAAGAAGTTTGGCGGTCGTGGCTAGTGACGGAGCTACGTTGGGGCATGGGGGGTCCTTGGTCCCCCCACCCCCAAGCCCAACCACCATATAGTAGTAGTATATGTTTGAATTTTTATATTTTTTAATTATATTATTATAAAAATTATATAGTGTATTAAATTTTAAGCATTTTTTATTTTTATTTATAATATTCTTCTTATAAATATAAATATTCCTATAAATTGAAAATTAGTGTACGAAATTTATTGCTTGGTATTAATGTAGTTCTATTTGATTTATTTATTTCTCACCATGATAATCGAAAGATAATTTAAAAACATGGAAACAATAGAAAACTATTTGAGATAATCATGTTAAATTATTAATTTTTTAAAGAACGCAATATGTATTACAATATTTTAGTCGTACTAAAAGTTCTATTCTTTTTCTCAAATTTACCTATAATATTTAAATTTATAATTAATTTTGGTCCCCCACATTAACATTTCTAACTCCGTCACTGGTTTCGTGGCGCTCGTGCCAGGTTCCAGAAATCTTACCGTTGAAATGCTGCTAATTATTGCCTTTTCAATTTTAATCCTTTCTCTTTTGTAGATTTTTTTTTTTTTTGTGTGTGTGTGTGTGTTGTTGTTGTAGTAGATCTACTGAAGTTGAGCTAGTGCTAGTGATAGAATTTACTTTTTTTTTTCTCCTTTTGGTTTTTGTTTTGTTTTGTTTTGTTTTTGTTTTTTTTTAATCCGTTCTTTAGATTATGGTTATTACTTTCTACGTTTATTGAAAATGCTGTGCTTTTGTTAGATCAGATGAAAGACGATGATCATATCATGATAAAGTACTTGTGAATTGTGAGTGGAGGATTCTCATTTTTTGCTTGTACATTTTTGTGTTTTGTTTCGGTGCTACGTTTGTCTTGGGCCGTTAAAAAAAAGGATGTTTGGGCTTTACTACATAGGCTTTATAATCAAATAAAACATCTAGATTAAAACATGATTAACTTTCCAACTTGTATGACATCACTATGAATCGATCATTAATTAAGAAATGTGTCAAATCTCATTAAGGTGTTAATTTTTTTTTCATTTTATAAGAGTTTGTCTAATTATCTAGTTTGTTATTAATATTGTGGTTTATATAGAATTATTTGTAATCTTATGAATTTAAAACATACTACACAAATATTTAAAACAAGACTTTAGTATTAAATTTTTAAGCAAAGTAATGAAGTTAGACAACCAAGTAATGGTTCTCAAAAAAAAAAAGACAATCAAGTAATGAGAAAAAAATTGGTTAGACAATTAAACTTGCTCAATTTTTTTACCAATACCACCAAGCTCGAGGTATTTTCTACTCAGAATTCAGATCTTTTTTTTATCGAGCTAAATATTTATTGATCTACCTCTTATTTTGTTTTTTCGATCTATTCATATTAATCTATCGATTTCTAACTAAATCAACATTTCTAAGGTGATGCGTAGCCAAGTGTTAGCCTCATTTATTAGAAATATGGACCATATCATATGGTACAATTAGTCATCAAGATCCCATGTGCTTCGGTCAGGTAATTCAAATTCAACCTCGTGGATTGATATAGTGTTATATATTTATTTTTATTTTTATTTGTCAATTTAAAGCATGCATGTGAAATATGAAGAAAATTGTGAAAACACTTTGCAAGGGTCAACAACAATAGTTATTTTAGGATGCAAAAAGTTTAAAGTCCCCCGACAAGGGTCAATATTGTCCTTTTGCCTAACAGTTTTAACTCCTGCCCAGTACACGTGGCATGCGTTAGTCGATAATATTATTTGCTTTAGTTTCTGAGACTGAGAGGAAATATGATGGGGCCATACCTACCTCTGTTTCGAGAGGGGAAACAATCTCTCGCTATTTTTAGATTCTTTTTAATCAGTGATTTTCTATCTATATACATTGCCATCTTACTGCCACCGGTCCCGAAAAAAGTTCTTTGATCATACATACATAAATAATGTGAGGATCGATCCCCAAGGTTGATTGATCCCTCTGACTCCATGGATCGACACACCGGGGTCGATCCCATTGCAAGTTGTGTCGTGGGAGGGGGTCGAGTGAGGATCTTGCAGCTCTTGGGGACACGCCCCATTCGTCCATAATTTTTTTTTTTAATTTCAGAAGATAAAAGAAAAAAATAATCAACGGCTATTTCGTTCACCAGCGGCTAAAAACTTATTTTTCACCTATAAACACCCCTTCAATTCATTCATTCTTCACACCTTCTCCACTCTTCGCTCTCAATTTCTTCATTCTTCAAATTCTACTTCAAATTCATTATTATTGTTTATTAGAAATACAAAAAAAATTAAAATAAAATAAAATTATTCAATTATTGTCAATCATTTGATAGACCTAGGTCTATATATCAACCACACTATCAAATTTTCTACCTAAGCCTATTCAATCGTTGGGACCTCACCAAAATCACCAAAATCAAGGATGGACCTAGGTCTATTTTTATACCATAGTGAATGCTCTTAGGAGGGAGAGTGACACAAGAATTAAGGAAAAAATTGTTGTGAATGAAGAAAAAGTAAGTTTATGAGATAATATTTTATTAAGGATGTAATAAAAATAGATAGAAAGTTATTTGGAGTCTGGCCCAAAAAAAAAAGAAATAGGAAATTATTTGGAGATCGGAGGTAGTATTTGTTTGAGGGTGCGCAATGAGTAATAATTTTAATATCTTATAGTAGTATATATCTTCTTTGTTTTGATATAATAAAAAAATTGGACAGAATACTAAAATTCAGGCAATCTTTTTTCTCTTTTTCAAAGTATCATTTTATATTTAAGAAATTGAGTGATAATTTTATATCATATTTTACGTATTTTAGACATTTGCTCTTTTACTATAAATTTCATGTGAAATGAACAAGATATAAAAAATTTCTCTTAAAATTAGAATAAATTACAAATATTTTGTCCGGTCTTTTAGAGATAAATTATAGTACACTATTATATTAGCAAACACACCCGTGTTTACTTGGGAGTATAAATTAATACTTTTAAATTTCATGTGAAATGAACAAGATATAAAAAATTTCTCTTAAAATTAGAATAAATTACAAATATTTTGTCCGGTCTTTTAGAGATAAATTATAGTACACTATTATATTAGCAAACACACCCGTGTTTACTTGGGAGTATAAATTAATACTTTTAAATGGAGGAATTATATAATGAGGTATAAATTTATACTTCATTATGGGGACCACAAATTTTATATCTTGTTTGGTTGGAGGAATAACATACTTATTTATACTCTGGGGGGGAGGGAGGGGGGGAGAGCACAATGTTTACTTGTTCACTTGGGATGAAATTGATGGATAAAGGAAAAAATATCTAAAACATATGGGAGGTATAATATTATACCTTCATTTTAGAAGTATAAATTTATACTCCGGGCAAGGTAAAAGGGGTTGCTCGAAAATTTATACCTCCTGTCTGAGTTTTTCTTAAATCACAACCAAACAAAATATAAGGGAGTAAAATAATATTATACCTCCTTTTACCTCTAAGTGAACACACCTTAATAGCATAATTATTTTACGTGATGATCAAGGATCATATTAGCAAGTAAATTACTACTCTATAAAGTATCCATCTTCTTAGGTGGTATACCGCATACATAGTACCATAAGGGGCGGATGCGGATCAAGTAGTGGCAAGGAGGGGGCTCCAACCCCACCAAATAACTTTTTTATATTTATTTATGTAAAATGATGAAAAATATTGATATATGGTATGAATTGCTGTAAAAAAAGCCCCCGTCATTAAATTGAATGATCATATTTTCGAACTCGAATTAGAATACATAAATTGATGATTGCTATATAATTAATATCATACATTACTTTTGGAAAGGAGTTAGATATTTAGGAACAGACAAGATATTAAAATATCAATCATAAAATAATATCTAATAAAGCACTTATCACTCGTAACAAATGAGACTTATGTGTCATATAATACAAATTAATATAATAGTACACATGGTTATGAAATGCGATATATAATATGAAAAATATGAAATATAGCATCTCTCAGTCTCGAAAAATATGCATAGTTTTTCTCATTTATCTGTCCCAAATTATGCATTTTTCATTTATAGTTCTCCACTTATTATTGTTATAATGTGAGATCATTTCTCCATTCATATTACACTTTACAAAATTTATTAAAACATGTATTGTTTTAACGTATGCATGTTCAAAATATAGATTCACTGCGATTCATTGATATTGTCATGTTACTGTTCGATATGGAGATTAAAAATAAGGATAAAAAGATAGAAAGTTGATGGATCCTATCATTTTTGAAGAGTTAAAACTTTGTTATTTGAAATATAACAATATGAGTGTAACACCTAAATAATTAAATGATGACAATATTAGTGAGTCGGGAGGAGTATTGCAACCTATGCATGTTTATGAGATGGAAAAAATGATAATGTATATATCTAGTAGTATCTAGTATGGCTGTTTCGTTTGATTGGGCAAGGGGGTATATTCTAACATTGTCGTTTATCCATGGTTTTAAACTTTTAATCAAATGGAGTTAATCATGTTATAATTCATTTGATTAATTCATGATATCCCATCAAGTCTTTAGCACCAAAACTGACAAATTAATCCTAAAATTGAACCTGACATATTTCTCTTTAGACTTTTGAAAACCCTTACGATGAAAGGAAAATAAAGTTGAATTTGCTGCTCCTGGGTAGGTGCCATAAGAAGTGGGGCTATTAATTCGTATATTTGTATCGTTTTTCGTGTTGCATGTTGATACGATAACAACATCATATGTATACTGTATTTAATTAGATACGAATATGCTCAAGTTAATTATAATCTCTTTTTTTTAGAAGAAATCAAAGCTTTATTAATCAAACCAAATCTGAACGTGAAGATCAAATTATCATGCCACAGGGCAGTTAAATCTGAATTGTTAGCTAGACTGTGAGCGGTCATTAACTTTCACTACATGTCGATTGTCGAACATAATTCACATTGAGCTTTGATTTTGTGTAGGAAAAAGAAAAAAAAAATCTTTATTTGGACATTGTGTATATATGAACATATAATGACATCAAACTAAAAATGATAATCAATTAAATAAAAATAATAATTAATACTCCCTCCGTCCACGATAAGTGTAACCTGAAAGAAGTCACACATGTTTTAAGAAAAAAGGAGAATGAACGTGAGTGACTTATCGTGGATAGAGGAAGTAATTAATACTTATTTTAAGAACAATAACATTAACATATGTTTTCCCTCCCAAATAAAACATTAACACGTGTTTAATTATTATGTTAATAGCAAATACTATATCGTGCCCCTAACATGTCATTGTCATGTGCCTAATAATATATTTGTTGCGTTTGATGTTGTTTAATTACGAACTAGCATATAACCCGTCGAAAATCGATGGGAAATTATATTTAAAAAAATTATTAAAATTATCATATAGTAATATGTGATAAATTAAAAAAAATATTACTTGTTAATTATTTTTGCGTTCAATCGTTCGATTATGCAATCTACTAAATTTGCTTAGAATTTATATCTACTTAAACATATCTCAAATTCAATTAAAAATTAATTTTATTATATGTTTACGTCTCAAACCCATATAATAATGTCTGTTAAAAATTCTAATATAATCTATCCTTATTTCTTTAATAATTTCAAAGCTCTATTCTTTCCCAAAATCGATATGGGTAAAAACATATTTGACTCTCAAAGAGATTGTCCTACGTCGACTTTGTATGAAAATTGAGATGGATCCTTTACATTGCAAATACTCTTTGTCCACATTGATTTAGAAAAGAAAATAATTTTGAAGATTGTCTATAAGAATGAGACCTATCATAAATACCCTACATTATGAGTTCTACATAAGATTAACAAAAAAAAAAAAAGTTGAACCGCCACTTTGCAATCATCCCGTCTATCCACGGTTCCAATTCGGAACAGGCCCGTTAACTACAATATTGATTTTGTAAAAAATAATAGTTAAGATAAAAAGTT
Organism: Schizonepeta tenuifolia; assembly: GCA_029490685.1. Classification (NCBI taxonomy): domain Eukaryota; kingdom Viridiplantae; phylum Streptophyta; class Magnoliopsida; order Lamiales; family Lamiaceae; genus Schizonepeta; species Schizonepeta tenuifolia. The sequence goes on along the minus strand of CM055960.1, from coordinate 90,340,664 downwards.
AAATTTCAACTATAAATTTGAATTGCATAATTTATTAAACTCGTTTAAAATTTATTAGATCCAAATTTAATTTAAAGTGAATGTAATGTTCATTCTCTTCCTTAATTTGTATATAGAACAATATTCGATAATTATTTGAACTCGTTTGAATTTATAAATTATATAAAGAATCAAATATTATGATTAAATTTATTGCAATAAAAAATCAAATACATGTCACACAACATTTAACAAATTAAAACTCATATTGTAAATTGAACTGTTGGTTGGAATTGGACCAGCTACCCTCACAGTTTCAAGTCGGAATCCTCCCGTTATGTTAAAACTGCCACAACTAAATCGACCTGTTTACTCCACGGTTCCGATTTAAAGATTGTATATAAGAATGAAGATGATCTTAAATATCATACATTATGAGCTCAATATAAAATTATTAAAAAAATAAGTTGAATGTCAGTTCTGAACGGGTCTGTCTTCCCCAATTTTCGATCCCAATTTATCTTTATTCTCGTATTTTTGACATTATTAATTCAATATAATCAACATATCTATATAAAATATCAAAATAAATACCGCATATATGTATCATATTTATTAGGGGTGAGCACGGTTCGGTTAACCGACCATTTGCCCCACACAAAAACCGTCCGTACGGTTTTTATTCGGGTCGGTTAACCGTTAAAAAATAGAAAATAAACACCAAAAACCGTGACAACGGTTAACCTAAAAAACGGTACGGTTAACCGTTATTCAACGGTTAACCATGACAAAAGAAAGTTTCGATTTTTTTATAATTAATAGCATCAAAAGTTTTTCATATAAAAAATTTATATTCAAAATATACAATTTAAAGATGTAATAAATTAATTATAAATTGAACTCTACTATGTTTTTCAAGAAAAAGTGGTAAAGGTAAATAATTATCATAACATTATAACATATAAATAGTAAAATTAGTAATTTTTGTTGGGTTCGGTTCGGTTCGGTGTACCGCCGATTTTTATATATAAAAATAAAAACCTAACCGGTACCCTCGGTTTTTTAAAAATAGAAAAATAAACCGAAACCGCCGGTTCGATTAACCATATTTTCGGGACGGTTTCGGTACGGTTCGTCGGTCGGTTCGGTTTTTCGATTCGCTTTGCTCACCCCTAATATTTATCCTTTCAATTCGTTATATATCCCCTCAAGTCATATATCCAAATATACGTACTGTTAATAATCATATGTAATCACCTAAGATAATAGGATTAAATGAAATTGAGCCATAAATCTTGATATATGGAAAAGGATAGAATTTTGGAAATTTTTATTATGGTATTATTTTATTAAGGAAATTAGTGTTTAATAAATTAAAAAAATTGAGAATTTAGATAAATAGGAATGGAAGATTAAAAGGGGTGCCATATAAATTTTTTTTTTTTACGTAAAATTTTTTTTGTTTATATAATAATAGATAGATAGATATCGCACTTTTTTTTTTTTTGGTTGATAATTTAAGCACAAAAAAACATTACGATTTAAATGTAAAATAATTCATACCGTAGAAATGAAAAAGTAAATAAACTGTTCGATATTATTATGCAAAAACAGTTGAAGCCAATAAATCCCCCAACTTCCCACGAAGCATATATAAAAACAAGACGACGACATTATATTCTTGATTAAGAAAATCCTATAAAGCAGAAAAAGAATAAAAAAATGAAAAGCTTACCGGAGTCCGACGCGCCACCCCAGATGGAAGAGACCGAGCAGCCGCTGTCGCCGACTGGCCGCCTCTTCGTGCAGCCGTCGTCGGACCAAGTCATAAACTGCATCGTCGCCGTAAAAAATCCCATCGCCCTCGACTCCCTCAAATCCGAAATCTACAACTCCCTCATGCTCAAGCACCCCCGCTTCTGCAGCCTCATGATCAAGGACCGCCGCGGCCGCGAGCACTGGCGGCGGACCGACGTCGACGTCGGCCGCCACCTCATCATCCACCGCCGCCGCCTCCCCGACGACCCCTCCGTCTCCGACGACGACGCCGTCAACGACTACGTCGCGAATCTCACCGTCGCGTCGCCGCTCTCCGCCGATAAACCCTTGTGGGAGATACACATCCTCGCCGCGCACAAGGCCGCGGTGTTCCGTGTGCACCACGCGCTCGGCGACGGCATCTCCCTGATGTCGATGCTGCTGCTGTGCTGCCGCCGCGCCGACGATCCGACGCGGCTGCCGACACTCGGCGGCGGCGGAGGCGGGGGTGCGTCGTCGCTGACGAGGAGGAGGTGGAGCTTGTGGACGGTGTTGAAGGTGCTGTGGTTTACTTTTGCGTATGTTATGGAGTTTGTGATGAGGGTGCTGTGGCTGAGCGATACGAGAACCGCCGTGAGCGGCGGATCTGGAGTGGAGCTTTGGCCTCGGCGGCTAGCGACGGCGAGGTTCCGGCTCGACGACATGAAGGCTGTCAAGCGAGCTGTGGCTGACTCAGTGAGTTGATTTTAACACATTTCATCTTCTTCATAATGCATTTTTCTTAAGTTGAACCCTACGGAATTTTGGTCACCCCGTTCTCATTAATTATTTAATAATTGTTTTTAATAAAATTAAATCTTAATATTAAATGATTAGCAATATTGACATTGCTCATTAATTTAAAATTTGATTTTGAAGTTTCATTATATACCTAATGTTTTGAATAATCAACCCTACGATCATTTATTAACTAAATCATATCCACGAATTAAATTCAATTAAATAAATATAGCCGCTAATTAGATTGATAAATCTTAATCAATAGTCACAAAACTAAGTTAAAACAAAATAGATAGAAATTGAAGAAGAAAATATAACCTAAAAAATTGTAGTGTAGCATGGGATATGACACAGACACTGAGATAGAAGATCCAAGTGAACTTGAACAATGCTTTATTATTTGTATAACTGTTTTAAATATATTATCTTGTCCTCTATTTTACATTTTGCATAATCATTTCTTGCGTTCAAGGATTTTAAGTTCATCAATTTCATATCACTAGTTAGTCGTCGTATACTCTCTCCGTCCCGTTTAATATGGTACAGTATGTTTCTTTTCGGCACGAATACTAATTAAGAAGGAAAAAATTATGTATAATAAGTGCTAATAAATTGCAATTTTAGTCAAGAAATTGCTAATAAAGGACCTTTAAGCTCTAATTCTTTTCATGAGAAAACTGATTATATTGAGTGGGACAATCTAAAAAGAAAAACATGTTATATTGAAATTGATAGAAGAAGTACTATAGTTTTTTTTTTAGCAGAAGAAGTACTATAGTTCTTTCAAAAAAAAGAAGTACTATAGTTACTTATTAATTGAATATGGAAATATATATATCGAAACTATTCCCTCCGTCCCGTTCATAATGCAACATTTTTTTTTGGACACATGTATTAAGAAAAAGAGTATTAAGAGTAAAGATGGTGATTAATGTATTAATAAAGTGATATAAAATGTTTTTAAAGTAAATAAAATGTTGTTGATGTGATATAAAGTAGTTTTAAAGTGAAAAAAGTGTTACTGATATGATATAAAATGATATTAAAGTGAATAAAATAGATAAAACGATTTTTTAATTATTTCTATAACATAAAATGTTGCAAGATGAATGAAACACCCAAAAAATAATATGTTGCATTATGAACGGACAGATAAATATTATAAACTAATTTCTCATAATAGCCTGGCAGTTGATTGTCCTTTCAATTGCGTGTGGTATCAATTAATGCCTTATACTGTTGTGAGTACATTAGACTTTTTAAATCTTATGCACATTTATTGTTAAATTCGATAAAGATTAATGCTAGCTCCTCTCTCTCTCTCCCCTCTCTGATCAACCTTCCAAACCAAAACGTGAGAGCATAAATAGGTATGAAAATAAATACATCTACCGCCTCTTTTGAAATATTTTAATGATGCAGTAGCAACGTGTGCATTTTGTTGTTGTATTGAATATATTGTTTTTATGTGCATTATTGGAGTTGCTTGTGTAGTTGTGTAATAAAATATTTTACGTTGGAGTATATAATTAATATGACTTAGCATTTATGTGATTTTATGATATTTTAGAAGGTCCATATGATTGACTATTCTTATCTCTTCAATCTCATACGTATAGTTCCAAATATAAATAATGATCATGTGCTGTAGATATTCTTAAATCTAGTCCTTAAAAGTAAATACTTAATCAGTCTATATTATTTTTATGTATTTGATTTATCTCGCTTATTAAACGCCCCCTAAATATTCTAAATTGAAATAAATGCTAAGTTACTGATAAAAAGTGTTTGCAGACCATCAATGATGTTCTTTTTGGGATGATCTCAAGCGGGCTCTCTAGATACTTGGAGCTCAGAGAAGCAAAAGGTAAATCCATTGTACAAGAGAATGCTTTTCCTTTCCGGAATAAATATTCGAACCATCAAAATAGATGATACTAAGATAGTGATCAAAATGATTTTACCGTTAATTATTGCATTGAAAATCAAAAAAGTTAACTATTGTACTTTGCCAGAATTAAAAGGTATTCCCACGGTCCTCAAATAAATATCATCAGTCGTCAAATTGCGAATATCAAGATGATGGGTAAAATAATTCATTTTACCCCTAATTATTATGTAGGAAACAGAAAACGTGAACGTTTTTTGTCACAATTCAAAAGGTAAATATGACAATTTGACATAACTTCGGCATAGAATTTGAAATATAACACTTATTTTGGGAAAAAACTTTAGGAGCTTAGAACACTTATTCGGAGACCGAGTGAGTAAATATAACAAAGTTGACCTTGCAAATATGACTAAGATTTGAAGTAAAAATTATGTTGGCTCGGAACACTTATTTGAAGATGGAGTGAGTATTACAGATAGATGCCCAAATTACCATTGATCCTGCCATAAATAAATCAAGATTAACTAATACTCCCTCTGACCTACTGCAATTATCGTGTTGATGTTTGGCAAGGAGATTAAGAATAAGAGTAAAAATATAAAAAGTGGGTAGGCCCATTACTATTAGAGGATTTTGAAGGGTTAAAACTTATTTTATTTGGAAGACGACAATATAAGTGGACAACTAAATAAGGAAATGATGACAATATGAATCGGGTAAGAGGGAGTAATGTATTAATTCTGCAGCTCTGCGAAATGGTGTTCAAATCACAGGCGTAGCCATGGTTAATCTCCGACCACAAACAGGACTACAGGTGAATTGCACATGCATCATTTCATATTCTCCCTCTAACAAGTCATCTCATCTTGTAATAATTTGGAGGTGCTGATTAATTTATTTCAGCAACTGTCGGAGCTGATGACCGGCGACCCCTGTAGCCGGTGGGGCAACAAGTTTGGGGTGATTCTGCTGCCGGTTTATTACCACAGCGGCGATTCCGATCCTCTCCAGTTCGTAAAAAGATCGAAAGCTATGATTGACACGAAAAAGCTGTCGTTGGAGGCTCCATTCTCTTACAAACTCATGGACTCCATCATCTCTCTCTTGGGCCCCAAGGTTCCTTCCTTTTCCACTTAATTTCAACACTAAATGCATGCATGCATGCAGAAATATCTTGTGACATGATTAATCTTGCTCGTGTCGTGTTCGTGTTCGTGTTTGTGTTGTAGTTCGCCAGCATGCTCAAGTACCGTCTGCTCTGTAATACTACGTTTACAATGTCGAACCTGGTTGGCCCTTGTGAGGAGATCACGCTTGTGGGGAACCCGGTCGAGTACATTAGGCCCACTTCCAGCAGCCTTCCTCATGTAATTTCATGTTTTGAATTTTGTTTATTTTTATTTATTTATTTTGAAAAAGAGGAGCAGTAGAGATTGAACTTGATCTGTATACGAGGTTTTGAAGTGCAGTTTTGTGATGCATGCAGGCGATCACGATGCATATGATGAGTTATGCAGGAAATGCAGACATGCAGATATTAGTGGCAAGAGATGTGATTCCAGATCCAAAAGTTCTAGCCAAATGCTTCGAAGACGCGTTGCTCGATTTGAAGATAGCTGCAGATGCTGCCCTCAGATCTTGAGGGGGAAGTGGTTGTTTTAACATAACTGTTTTTAGCAGAAACAAACCTTATTCATCTGTCATTGTTCTGTTTTCTCAGCCTAATTAACAATAGATTTTTCTGTTCAATCATAATGCAGCATCATTATTTATTACTAAACCAAGTTAACAAAGGTGAAATTTCTACAATTTTGTACATCTAGATTGGAATCATGGAATGAAATAATTATTAATGTTCACACACAAAACATCAGAGAAAGTTCAGCTTTAAAACTGTAATTTTTGCTCTGCAAAAATCTAGTTACTTACCAAAGTAAATGGTGGTGTTCTTGCTGCTAGCTTTCTTCCTTCGAAGGAGAAGCTTCCTCAGAAAGCCAGTTCCTCCTCCTCCTCTCTTTTTGCTCGGGACGATGACTAGAGCTCCGGAGTTTACATTCTTCTTTTCATTCTTAATCCCAAGATATGTTGCTGGTGTTGAAACTTGGCCGTCTGGGAAAGATATGGCCTTGTAACCGCAATTAGGAATGACAGACGGTGCACTTGCCTCTGTCGTGCTTATAATTTCTTTCGTCTTGGGGGACTCCTCCCCGTTGTCTTCAGACATCATCTGATCGAGCAAAGATGACCTCTGTTTCAATGACTTGTTGTCCACAACCGATGTTTCCTTTGACGAACCTAGTGCTTTTAGCTGCTTTCCCAGCTTCATCATGGTTGCTTCACACTCTGCTAACTTAGCAGATGCTTTAGTAATCTCTATCCCCTGCCAATTTCAATTAAAAAAAAAATAGCAAGAAATAAAAAAAAATATGTCAATTTGCCAATTATTATTTCTCTTGTTACAATTTCATGCATGCCAAAGTTTATTTTGACAGTAAAATAGAAACTTACAGTTTGTAGAAGCCCTTCTTGGTTTTCATGATTCTCCGAATATCGGCTGTTTGCAATACTGTTGATCACAAATTATTAACAAATTTTCTGCTAAAGAAAAGAAATAGAATCATTGAAAAGGAAAAAGGAATTATACCTTTCAAGTTGCAGTTGAAGCTCAAGGCAGGTTCCTTCCAATTCTTCACAGCATTGGCTTTTACTATCCAACTCTACTTCTGCAGAAGATAATTTCTTCAGAAGTTGATTCAGCTTAGCATTTGCAACACTGAGCTGTGTCTCGAGTTCTTCGTTTACGACCTTCAGATCCTCAAGGTGTTCCTCACTCACTCTCTTTGATTCTTTTAAATTTTCCATTTCCTTTTGCAGGCTTGCAATGCCTTGTTGTGCCTGCACTAGTTTATGCAGAATCGCCTCATTGTTCTGTCTTCCCGACTGCAGACCGATATCCAAATCTCCACCCGATGATCTGATAAAACTCAGCTCATTCTTCAACCCTTTGATCTCAACTTGGGATACTGAATGCATCTTCTCCATTTCAAGCATGAGATTTTGCACGGATTCGAGCTCTAGGGCCGTTCCTGGCCCATCACCACCGAGGTGCTTTCTGAATTCTTCTTCGACAGTCGAGTTTTCTTGGAATGAGATGCAACTGTTGATGATCATTCCAAGAACATAAGCCAAATCCGAAGTGAATTTCTCATAACTGATCTTCCCATCTAGGAGCTTATTACAACTGTCGATGAATTCTTGTGAGACTGCGGTTATGTCTCCCTTTCTCCATCTGAAAACATGCATTTCGTAGGTGTTTTGATCGTTGGCTAGCAAGTCGTCTCCCGTCTCTGAAGGCGATAAACCAAATGTGCCGATCAGCTCTATCAGTTTGATGATAGATCTATTCATGTCAGGAGATGATTCTTGGATCAAAGTCGGGGTTGGAGACGAAGATGGTGATTTCCATGTGAGATATCCACTTATTGGAGACGTCTGAGGATGTCTGATCCTGCACGAAGACATCCTCACGTCTTCTAGAAGCTCGTCAATGCTTCTTCTAGAAGCATTGTGTTGCTCTAAGATCATGTTAGTCACAGTTTGAAGCCAATCATCGGTTTTCTCGGGCCCCACCACAACGAGCTCCTTTGTCGTGGAGCTCGTTTCGTTGTGAGGCGTCTCATCGACAGCAACTATAGCAAGTTTCTCCATTTCAACAAAATCATCCATTAGGCTCATTTCCTTAAACTTATCATGCTCGTTACCCGAGACTAATACAAGAGCTCTCGAGCTGATGTCACCGTGATCATCTGAAGTCGAAGAAAATTCATCCGGGACAGCACGATTAGACAATGTATGTTCAAGATTCTTGAGTTTCTGCAGATACAATAGCTCCTCATCTTTCTTTGCTAAAAATTCTTTAAAAACCTCGTTCTCTCGCTGCAAGTCCTGCACTTGATCAATCAAGAAACTGATCTGTTTACTCGTGTTGGTGATCTGATTTGCTCGTTGTGCCTCCATGTCTCGATGCATATTGGCCAGCACAGACGGGGCAGGGAGGCGTTTACGTGTCAATGCACGTAGTCTTTGGCACTCGCCTTCTAATTTCTTGATTTTCTTGACATTTTCCAAGTGATTCTTGTTGGAAGCTTCAGCAGAACGACGGCTGTATCCCAGCTCGTCGTTCCTGAGCTGAAGCTCCTTCTCAAGACCCCGGAACTCATACCTAAGAAAAGCATTTTCCTTCTCCACAGAATCTAATCTAGTCATCAAAGTTTCAAGCTCAGATTCTGTTTGAATCTTCACATTGTTGAGATTCTCAATCAATCTCTCTTTCACAATTAGAGCCTTGCTGAGATAAGAATTCTCAGAAGCTAGGCTTGCTACCCTCTTGCTCGTCTCCAACAGCTTCTCCTCGAGCTTCTTGTGGGATTTCTCAAACTCTTGAGATGTTTTCATTACAGCATCGTGCATTCTCCGTTCCTGCTCTTGTCGGACAAGATTCAGCTGCTCCATAGACTCCTTCAACGTCGAGTTTAATTGACCTAATCTCTCATTTGCAGCCGATCTCTCGTGTTGAGCCACATCGAGCTCTTGTTTAAGACGAAGTATATCTTCGTCTGCCTTTTGCTTCTCTGGAGTGGGATTTCGAGAGCAAGACGCATATATCATCATGTCATTCGACATCCAAAAACTACGAAAAATAAAACTGCGAAAAACAATAGAAATGTTGTGTATGTTATACATACCTGCTGCAGCAACTTCAGCCTCATTTTTGTAATTCTCAATAAGTTCTTCTTTGGCTGAACACTCATCAACAGCAGAAGCCAATTTCTCATTCAAGATTTTCAATGAATTCTCGAGATCTAGTTCTTTTCCATTAGAAACTGATTGTGCCTAAATATTTTATATGTATAACAAATGTCACAATCACAGCAAGAAAGAAAATATTTACTGCAGATTAAGTTGATAAGTAAAAAATTTGACTTACTTCCTCTAAAGTAGCAAGAATTGTCTTCTCAGATGATTTTCTCCTCCACAGCCAATTTTTCTGATCCATTAGTCCCTATAATCAAAAGTCCAAATTCTGGAAAAACCCAAAAAAAAAAAAAAAAATAGAAAAAATATTAAAATGCTAAATTAAAACATTTCATCAGAACATAACTTCTGACATTACTACCCTTTCTGCAAAAGCTGTTAAAAGGAACAACACAAAGCCGTGTTAAATTTTCACAATTTTCAGACAGAAAAGTTCACTTCCATTCTGCAAAAACATATGATTCCACTAATTTAGACAGAAAACAACAACCTTTGCTGCAAGGGGCAAGAAACTCAACTTAATTTTTTGAAAAACAGAGTAACTTTAACTTGGATGTCATTGCTACATATACTTAAAATCTGGTTTTTTATAGAGAAGCAAAATAAAGGAACAGAAAAGAGATAGTGCATGCTTGCAATATGGAGAAAAATATATTAGAAAGAGCAAAAAACCACAATTGGGAAGTTTAATAGAGATGGCATAAAAATTCAGACAACTGAAAATAAGATTATGCTTGAATTAGATAGCTTGAAATATTTTGGTGCAATACTTACTTGAATTAGAACTGCCTATGCCTAATCCCACTTCTCTGCATTCATGCTTTACTCACCAACCCACCATCACTACTGAGGAGTAAGGCCACACACACACACACACACACACACTAACACTATGTGAGTGTATAAATTATATTATATATTATATATTATATAAATCAAGAGAGGGGAAGCATGAAATATTAAATGCAGCAGCACCGCAGGCTTGAATTCTGGAGATGAAAAAAATATTAATGGAATTTTTGAAGTTATAAAAAACACCAAGAACCTTAGACTTGGAACAAGAAAACAGAATAGTAGGATTAAATTTGAGTAAATAAATGCCTTAAAACTTCCACCGACAATGGCACTGAGCTGGAAATAACAAAGAGTGAAATGTGCATCAATTACAGCAGATATTTAATAATTAGTAAATGAAAAAGAGAGGAAAGAAAAGGGTCGGTAAAGAAAGTGGTGAAAGCATAATCCATCAATGGAACTGAGTGACCGTTGCAAGATTCATTGAAAAAGAGATGCAACAGAAATTGATTACTTTAATTGTAAAATATTTAGCAATATTATGTACATGTATATATAATGTTTTGTTTTGATATTGATTGACGGAAAATAGAAGGTGCAACAGTTTAAGAAAATACAACAAAGACATGCATGATGCAACGTGTTGGGAGGTTTGTGATAAGACACTGCACCTTATTTTTAGCATATCCAATTTCAGAATTTTGGGCCAATTGTTTGGATCCACCATAATTGTAGTTTTCCTATAAGGCTATAACTATGATTATTTGCAATTAATTAATTATTCCACATTTATGCTCATTATATATTGTCTTATGTTACCTCAATTAAAAAAAAAAAAAAACATATTGTGTCTATGTGGCATTCTTTATTATTTTATAGTATGTGTCTATATATTTTGGGTTTAGCTTTTAATGAAGGGAAAAGATGGAAAGTAGTATGTAAATAAAAAAATAATTCTTAAATTTTTATTAATTTATTATATGTGTCAAGTAATGTATTTTCTTTCTTGTGAGTTCGTTAGTTACTTCAAGCTTCTCCCTCCATTATTGAATTTATTAAAGATGAGATTAAGTCATAATATATTTGTGCAAAATTTGAATTGCTTAACATTCATAATAAGGCTATCTGTATCCGGGCTCGTGGAGGGGTGCTCGAGGGGGTGTCGAGCATGGTGGAGCTCGAGCACCCCGCGTGGCAAGCCGTGCAGCTTTGAGACGTGCCCGAACGCTCGAGCAGGGCTCGAGTTCAGCGCGTGCATGCCATGCGCTCCCATTTTCGATTAAAAAAAAATGGCTCGTGTTTAACACGCGCCTAACGTTAAAAATCTAAAAAAATTCGACCGTTTGGCTTTTTCAACGGCTATTGCCGATTAACTTTTTCTTTTTCTTTTTCCTCCACTATAAATACATCCTCACAACACTCATTCATCTCACACCAAAAATACATCCTCTTTCTCTCTCAAATTCAACTACAAAAAAATGTCTTCATCTTTGTTGAGTTTTTCATCTTCGTCGGTGGAATATATCGAGGGCGGCTCCGACGACGAGGTATTGGAGATGATGGCGGACGTGGATCGCTACATACGTGAACACTTAGCGGCGCAGAAAAAGAAGAAGAAGAGGGCGCGGGGGTTCGTCGACCGTGATCGAGAAGCGACGTGTGCGGTTCTACACGCCGATTATTTCGCCGACAACCCCACGTACGGCGAGCATTTTTTCCGATGCCGTTTTCGGATGCATAAGCATCTGTTCTTGCGCATCTGCAGGACGTTGGAGGAAAACGTCCACTACTTAATGCATTGACAAGATGCACTCGGACGATGGGGGCTGACGTCGGTGCAAAAATGCACGATAGCGGTGCGACAACTGGCGACCGGTGGTGCTGCCGACACGTTCGACGAGTACCTGAAGATCGGAGATAGCACGGGCCGCCTTTGCCTCAAAAAGTTTTGTCGGGCAATGATCGACCTCTTCGGCGAGCGGTACTTGAGGAAGCCCAACGCCGCCGACACCGCACGTCTGCTCGAAATGCACGAGGCGCGACATGGGTTTCCGGGGATGTTCGGGAGCCTGGATTGCATGCACTGGGCTTGGAGGAACTGCCCAAAAGGGTGGGCGAGTGTCCATACTCGCGGCGATCGAGGCGTGCCTACCTTAATCTTGGAGGCAGTGGCGTCGCAGGATTTGTGGATCTGGCATGCCTTTTTTGGGTGTGCCGGCTCCAACAACGACATCAACGTCCTCAATCAGTCGCCCTTGTTCACCGACGTGCTTGAGGATAGAGCTCCGCTGTGCAACTTCACCGTCAACGGAAACCGCTACGACAAGGGGTACTACTTGACCGACGGGATCTACCCTTCTTAGCCTACACTGATCAAAACGTCGAGGGTTGAAAGATCTATGGTAGACGGAAAAACAAGCATGGCTGACCCAAAGATGGCGAAGTTCAAGAAGATGCAGGAGTCGGCCAGAAAGGACATAGAGCGGGCCTTTGGAGTGCTCCAAGCCCGATGGGGAATAATACGTGCTCCGGGTCGGTGCTGGTACAAGAAGCATCTCCGAGACATCATGTTCGCGTGCATTATTTTGCACAACATGATCATCGAAGACGAGCGGGAAGATGTGGAGAATTGGAGGAGACGACTCCGATTCTCCGTCCATTAGCGGGATATCCTTTCGGACCACTCCGATCGCCTTTAAGACCTATCTCCAACGGGAAGCCGACTTGAGAGATCAACGAAAGCACGTTCGGCTTACCAATGATCTCACCGAGCATCTTTACCAGAAATTTAGACCTTAGTAGTCGAGCATTTTTAATCAATGTAATTTTTTGTAATTAATGTAATTTTTTTTAATTAATGTAAATTTTTTTTATTTGAATTAATGTAATGTTTAATGTTATTTTTATTAATTAAATTTTATGAATTAATTTAATAAAAATGGGGAATTATTTAATATTGTGCTGGAGTATCCTTTGAGCATCTTTAGGATGCAGGGATAGAGATCTCTAAAAATGCTTTAGTGCTGGAGCACCTCTTAAAACACTCTAATGATCTCCAAGGGACGCAGATAGTCTAATACCCCTGTAGAAAAATCAGAAAGTTCCAAATAAAGATTCTAGCGGAAGGAGAGGGAGAAATTAAAAGCCAAATACCTATATTTTAATATTTTATTGCACTATCAACACAATGATTACTGGCATTTCATTTTCTTCTAAATTTATTCTAAATCGACATTTGTCCTACTATGGTTTGAAACTTCGACTGGGATTAATTTCACCTTTTTCCTAGGATGGGGATCAACTGGGCCTGCGGATAAACCCTTTTTAGATTATTTTTATTTCTTTTGCTTTTGTGCCACTTTCTTTACTCATTGATTTAACTTTTGTTCCGTCTCTATTAATTATTTTTTGAGAAAATAATAATAATAATAATAATAATAATAATAAAGAATTTTAAGTTCTTAACCCATATATATGCATAATTATTTCGTCAGATTTATATAGTTGAACTAACTATATGCTTTTACAGCTCATCTCAAAATTTAGATAGTACATGAATTTGCAAGAGAGTGTTTTAAGACCTAAAATATGAAAATCAAGAAAGCTTCATTTGTATTATTATTTCATAGATGATAATATTATCTACTCTCTCCGTCCTGTTGATTTTGTAACATATTTTTCGACACATGTATTAAGAAAAAGACTATCAAGAGTAAATTTGATATTTAGTGTAGTAAATAAAGTGATATAAAAGTGTTTTTAAAGTGAATAAAGTATATAAAATATTTTTGATATGATATAAAGTGGTTTTAAAGTAAATAAAGTAAATTTTTAATTATTTTTATAAAAAAATATTACAATATAAGTGGAACAACCAAAAAAAATATTACAAAATAAACGAGACGGAAGGAATATATATTATAAGCCAGAACCCAGTAAAAGTAGAGAGAATAAAAGATGTGGTTTCTCCAAAGTATGAGATAAGTATAAATTAATGGGGCGCAATAAGCATCTCCAAACAATACTGTTATTGATTTTTACTCGATTTTTTTTAGGAAAATACTCAAATTTTCGTTACCACTAATTGAATAATATAATCCGACAAGTGAGTCCCACATATTTTATAATATATTCCACTTATCATATGAACTACTAAAAAAAAGTGATATTCTCGTTGCAGCAGAGTGCAAAAACCAAAATGGAATTCCTAAATAACCGTGAAAACATTTGGAACTCCCTATTGAAATGATGTAACGATTTAATAAGTTAGAGATTTTGAGTTCAATTCTATTGGAATGTAGTATAGTATATATATCTATCTTTTTTGGTGGTGTTATTGGTGTAACGGTCGTCTGCGTGTGAAGTAGTGGTCTCATATTTGTGTGTAGAGATCCCACTTATACGATGGTTAAATATATATAACTTGCTGTAATTCTTAAAAAATTGATTGCGCATAAATTATAATCCATCATTTGTGAAGAAAAATGTTGATTAATAATGATGTGAAGGCTTAATTAATTAGTGGTAGGAATTGGTGGACAAAAGATGGATGATGAATATCGCACCAACTTTTTTGAGTCAAAATAATCAATGGTAGTAGCTGTGGACATTATTATGAAATTAATTGTTTACTCTACAATACTACTATTACTTTTCCTTTTCTGGAATGTGTTTCCGTGATGTTATAAACTAGTACTAGATAAATACACAATACTATATAACATTAATGCACATAAAAAATTTACATCAGAACTACGGTTTGTATGTAAGTACTTGACAAAACTTAGAATAAATAACCCATATGTTTGGAACTAAAAATTGCAACTAAAGAAAATAAACCTGAGTTAAATTGATTATATCAACATAAGATGATGTTTTAACGATTTAAAATAAAATTGCAACTTTTCTCCTTCATATTTCAACGATTATAAGGAAAGATAACATAAAGTTTCTCTTACATACCATCACTAATAATCATTGTTACGTGAGCTGCCAAAGCAGAATTATTTAAAACTCCATATATTTATTATAAACTAAATTCGAGATGAAATAAATGATTCAGATTGACAGATATCCTAATATTACTCTATATAGCTAATAGACAGTCAATTCCAATTAAACTTCAAATTACTATAAAATTTGGTTATAGATTCATAGGCTCAAAAAATAATGTTAGTCTACCTTCAGTTAAGTGGGTTGATAATTGAATTTGTTGCTCTCTTTCTTTCAGTTTCAGAAATTATAATTCGGCATTTAATATAGTGGGCCTGGTAGCGGTGGGTAAGCAATAAAGGGCCGGTGCAAATAGTTTGGCCCATCCCTTAATTAATTAATTATTTAATCTAAGAGTAATGATATTCGAACATACTGTAGCCAGCTGCACGCGTTAAAAATGATAATATAAATTTTGAAAATGGAAATTTACCCTAATTAGGAGCATAAATCTTAGGGGGAAAATGTGATTATTTCTATCTTTACAGTCAACTTTTATTTTTTTCATACGTGTGGTTGGTTACAGTGTGTCCGAATATCATTACTCTTAATCTAAATATGATAATGTAATCGACGTTTGCAGTTATTCCTCACACTTTTTTTAGGAAGTTATTTCTCAAACTTTTGTTTGAACTAGTACACCCTCCATCCTATAATAAGTAGCGTGTATATCAGATCGGACCGTCGCGCAACAAATGGTTCGTTCAAAATAAGAAAAAAGTTATATTTTCAAAGGATGTAAATTGTACCACTTTAAAAAAAATTACACTTAATTTTAATAATTATTATGTCCATAAAATATGAGCTACTTGTCGAGGCCTTAGGGGGAAAGAGAGAGTACAACATTAATGCATTTGGATTTTGTATTGAAAAGTAAGTAAATGTTTTTAGTAGAGTAATAAAGTAAATAAATATTGAAAAGGAATGAAGTTAAAAAAGTAAAAAACGTGTAGCGTCATTTTCTTTAATGGGAAAATTATTCATGGACACACCAAAATGAAAATCCGACTCTAATTTTCGTAGACGGAGGCAGTAGCATTTTAATGCAAACACAATTATATAATGAAAATAATACCAAATCCACTCTTTTATATTGCTACTTCTTTCAAAAAAGAAAATCTCCAAACACATCAGGAAAAGCAAAGGATAAAATTCTACACACAAGATTGTATTGTTAAATTGTTAGATAATAACAATCGCCATATACTCATTTTCAATCTCAGAATTCCAAGATAGAAAGTTAGAGTTCCAAACACAAATAATCTGAGGAAGGATTTAAGTACATTCTTTTTGTAATCATACCCTTACAAGTTACAAGTTACAACCCCTCTAAATAAACTAAACTATTCCTTCTAATCATATTCAATCTCGAAGATCAAATATTTAACCCAATCCAAAACAATGTTGATAATAATTAAAATAAAAAAAATCCTTAAATAAGTAAAAAAAATCTCGTTAAATCTACTGAGAAATCAAACCTTCTCACTCAGTCAGGAAACATCTCCTCAACGCGGTGGACCAGACAAAATCTAACGCGGCGCCGCCGCCTTTAATCACCAAATTCTCAAAATGCCCCTTCACTTACAATAATCGAGGACCACAATACATGGGTAAATCGGTCATATCACTCCACCTCCGTTCTTCAACCATAACCTTTTAAATTAAATCAGTAGCTATCGCCAGCGTTCAATACTTCCGTTTCCCAATTTCATAAATTTCACAAACAACCCTCGTTGAAAGCATTTATTCCCACACACCTCCCAAAAATCCAACCCTCATAATCCACAAATTCCACCAACCCTAAGAGAGAGAGAGAGAGAGAGACGATCCACCGGTTCCTCCACCGACTCGATGGAGATCGGGCCGGAGACGACGGCGGAGACTGAGAGGCTCCTCTCTTCTCAGGCGGCGCCTTTGGAATCATCAGCGTCTTCGATCGGTTCTTCGCCGGGAGAGAACAGTAGCGGCGGCGGCGGCGATAATGCTAGGAGCAGGTTTGATTTGTTGGATGATGACGAGGAGGGGGATGTTTGCCGGATCTGCAGGAATCCTGGCGACGCGGATAATCCGTTGCGCTACCCCTGCGCGTGCAGCGGCAGCATCAAGTTCGTTCACCAGGATTGCCTTCTTCAGTGGCTGAATCACAGTAACGCTCGCCAATGCGAGGTTTGAACTATGAGTGTCGTGATTGATTTGAGCGATTTTTTTTTTTTTTTTTTTTTGACGTGATTTTGTTATTGTGATCTCTTGAATTGGTTGATTGATTTGTGAGCTGGTTTGGTAGAGATAGCATCAAAGTATCAACTTAAGCGGATGATCTGGTTAATTCATGCAAAAGTCAAATCTTACGAACCCTTAGCTGAATTGTATTGAGTTCTTAGAAGGCTTTGTGAAATTCCCTCCACCAGCATGCTTGAACAGCTTAACAGCTTCATGCACTTGCTAGTAATTTTAAAATTGCCTTCTCTTGTTTTTGGGGGGTTTTTAATATGGTGATGGTTCTCTTATGTTTGGGGCTTATCGAATTGTTTTGGTCAAGAGAATTTCTAAATGGACAGCAGACCTTTGATGACATTTTGTGCATTGCAGGCTGCAACTTCTGTCTACTTTTTCTCCCATTTATGCTGAAAATGCACCTTACAGCTGACCTTCACTATCATTTTTTGCATTGCAGGTCTGCAAACATCCGTTTTCATTTTCTCCAGTGTATGCTGAAAATGCCCCCGCAAGGCTTCCATTTCAGGAATTTATTGTTGGGATAGCTATGAAAGCCTGCCATGTTCTGCAATTCTTTTTACGTCTCAGCTTTGTACTGTCTGTTTGGCTTCTCATCATTCCATTCATCACATTTTGGATTTGGAGGCTGGCATTTGTTAGAAGTTTTGGAGAAGCTCAGAGATTATTCTTGAGTCACTTATCTACAACAGTCATTCTCACTGACTGCTTGCATGGGTTTCTGCTGTCTGCTAGCATTGTTTTCATTTTTCTTGGTGCCACTTCCTTGAGAGATTACTTTAGACATTTGAGAGAGCTTGGCGGACAGGATGCTGACAGAGAAGATGAGGGAGATAGAAATGGAGCTCGTGCTGCAAGAAGGAATGCAGCTCAAGCCAATAGAAATATTCCTATTGATGGTAATGGTGAAGATGCTGGTGGAGCACAAGGAATTGCGGGTGCTGGTCAGATGATTCGACGTAATGCAGAAAATGTTGCAGCTAGGTTGGAAATGCAGGCAGCTCGTCTTGAGGCTCAGGTCGAACAGATGTTTGATGGTTTGGATGATGCTGATGGTGCGGAAGATGTACCATTTGATGAACTGGTTGGCATGCAGGGACCTGTGTTTCATCTGGTTGAAAACGCATTCACAGTGAGTCTTCTGATTTATTTGCAGCATGATGAAAAAATCAAATTTCATCTGCACGATTTTTATTCATGAGATAGTGTGATATTTCTGTTCATTTTTTCAATGCAGTATGATTAAGAAAACCGACCTTTTTCCTTTTCTTTTGTGCAGGTTCTTGCAAGTAATATGATATTTCTTGGAGTTGTAATCTTTGTGCCATTCTCATTGGGACGTGTTATAATACATTATTTATCATGGATCTTGGCATCTGCTACCAATCCAGTGTTATCCACAGTTATGCCATTTACTGAATCAGCACTTTCTTTGGCCAATATCACGCTAAAATCTGCTCTGACTGCTGTTGTAAATCTGACGTCTGATAATCAAGATAATAGTTTGCTTGGCCAGGCTACAGAGATATTAAATGCAACGGGACAGACTATCACAAGCAACGTAAGCTCCACAGTGGCAACAGACATCTTGAAAGCGCAGTCCGTGGGGGCGTCACGTCTCTCTGATGTTACTACACTTGCTGTTGGCTACATGTTTGTATTTTGTCTTGTCATCTTCTACCTTGGGATTGTTACCTTAATCCGGTACTCAAGAGGAGAGCCTTTAACAATGGGAAGGTTCTATGGTATTGCTTCCATTGCAGAAACTATTCCATCCCTCTTCAGGCAGTTTGTGGCTGCAATGAGACATCTAATGACTATGATTAAAGTCGCTTTCCTTCTGGTAATTGAGCTGGGCGTTTTCCCTCTGATGTGTGGTTGGTGGCTCGATGTTTGTACTATAAGGATGTTTGGGAAGTCAATTTCTCAGAGAGTTGAGTTCTTCTCAGTCTCGCCACTGGCAAGCTCCTTGGTTCATTGGGTCGTGGGAATTGTTTACATGCTGCAAATAAGTATCTTTGTCAGCCTTCTTCGAGGGGTATGAGTTGCCAAAGCTTACAATTGTTGTTTTTCAGCACTAACTTCTCGTTGTAAAACTTTAAATGAATGTCCATATGTTGCAGGTTTTGCGCAATGGGGTTCTTTACTTTCTCCGAGATCCTGCTGATCCTAATTACAATCCATTCCGTGATCTCATTGATGATCCTGTGCACAAGCATGCTCGTAGAGTTTTGTTGTCTGTTGCTGTCTATGGGAGTTTGATAGTGATGTTGGTATTTTTGCCAGTTAAACTTGCGATGAGGGCGGTTCCATCCATTTTCCCACTAGATATCTCGTAAGATTGCTTTTGACGTTTCTATGCAATACTTTCTTCTTTTTTCAGAGAAATTGCTCTGCGGCTTTTTACTGAAGTCTGTATGGTTTTCTTTTGTATCTGCTCTAATTTATGGATGCGCATTTCTTTTTGCAGTGTATCCGATCCATTTACTGAAATCCCAGCTGACATGCTCCTATTTCAAATATGCATTCCTTTTGCGATTGAGCATTTCAAACTACGACATACTCTCAAATCCCTTCTCCGGTATTGGTTCACTGGTGTTGGCTGGGCTCTTGGCTTAACAGATTTTCTACTCCCAAAGCCAGAGGATAATGGTGGACATGAAACTGGGAATGCTGATATGGGCAGACATGATAGAGGACATGGTCAGGAACGAGTAGGAGCCCTTGAAGATGTACACAGACCCAGGCATTTGGCTACAAATGTCAATTCAGCTGATGAGCTGGATGGTGATGACTTAACTGACACAGAGTAAGTTCTAACAGAGATCATTTGTGGGTATTCTTGTATGAAGTTACTCTGACATTCTCAGTGTTTTGGTTAATAATGGCACCACACAAGAATTCTACTAAAGTGAGTCTAGGGAGAAGGAAAAACTAGTTTTTTTGTCATATTAGAAATTGTATGTAAAATGATGTGGTTTTTAGAAATATGTCAGCGTTCAAATGATAGAATCTAATAGTTCCGAGATTCAGAAGGCACATACTGAGTGAAAGATCTTTTGTTCTGTTTCAAGTAGTACATATAGTTCTGTTCTTGAATAGCTCTATGGTCCCTTGCTCTTTTGTGTTGTGTGTGTATGTATTATGATGTTGTGGTTTAGGTTGATTGGCACTAGGCAGTAAGGTATTTGGTTGATTGTATTTCTCTTTTGGTTCCTAAGAAGAACTTTTCTACACCTTATTTGTTTGGAAGTGAACATGGCATTCATCCCCATGGTGCTTCTCATAAGTACAGTCTTGGAGTCGCTGGGTGGTGTAATCTTGGCTCCTTACTCAGTTCAGCATTTATTTTTGCATCTTTTCATCAATTTATTACTTAGTTATTTTTCCTTTGCAACCTCAATTTTTTTAATATCACTTCTTTTGTCTTATGGAGTGTCATTACTTTCTGCATGTGAAGCTGTTTTTTTTCCTTCTGGATAGCTTAAGGATGAATCACTTCATAGCTTAGTTTTGGTAATTTTGTGGTGTATTGTCACCTTATATTATATTATTGGTCCTATAGCAGGTGGGCTTTTGTTCTTCGGATTGTGCTATTGTTGGTGGTTGCTTGGATGACTCTGCTTATATTCAACTCTGCGTTGATAATTGTACCGATATCACTTGGGCGAACACTCTTCAATGCTCTCCCAATTCTTCCAGTGACTCACGGCATTAGGTGCAATGGTAAGGAATTGAATACTAATGGAGACTCAATTCTATTTACCCCGGAGTTAGTGAAGCTTAAATTTTTAACTTGGGCGTCTTTTCCAGATTTATATGCTTTTGTCATTGGAAGCTATGTCATTTGGACTGGTTTGGCTGGAGCAAGGTACTGTGTGGACCTCGTCAGAACAAGAAGAACTAGAGTATTGCTTAACCAGTTATGGAGATGGTTTGGCATTATTTTCAAGAGTTCTGTTCTGTTGTCAATTTGGGTAAGAATCTTGTTGGTTGTGCAAGAATAAGATTTACTTAGAAAATGTATTTTCTACTAACATGCATTATCACTGCCAATTGCAGATATTTGTGATTCCAGTGTTAATTGGGCTGCTGTTTGAACTTCTCGTAATTGTGCCAATGCGAGTACCTGTGGATGAAAGTCCAGTTTTCCTTTTGTATCAGGATTGGGCTCTCGGACTAATATTTTTGAAGATTTGGACTAGAATGGTGAGCATCTGTATCCAACCTCTCCCACCCCCACCCATAAAAGTAGTAATAAAATATATGCGCAAAGTTGGAAATAATGCCATGAAATCTGTTTTGATAGTTGTATTGACATTTCATTAATAAGATGAATCATGGAAATCTCAATCGTTTGGAATTTGTGATTGATCTGATAGGTTATGCTAGATCACATGATGCCACTGGTGGACGAGAGCTGGCGTCTAAAATTTGAAAGGGTGAGGGAAGATGGTTTCTCAAGGCTGCAAGCCTTCCGCGTTCTCCGAGAGATTGTGTTTCCGATCATTATGAAGCTGCTTACAGCGTTATGTGTTCCGTATGTTCTGTCGAGAGGCGTGTTTCCAATATTTGGGTACCCATTAGTGGTGAACTCGGCCGTGTATCGATTTGCCTGGTTGGGATGTCTGATCTTCAGTGTGCTGTATTTCTGTGCCAAGCGCTTCCATGTTTGGTTCACCAATCTCCACAACTCGATACGAGATGACCGTTACTTGATTGGGCGCAGGCTCCATAATTTTGGGGAGAGAGAGAGTGCTGCGATGAGACACAGCCGCGTTATTCAAGAAGAGGGAGAGCGTCGTCTTGGGCCGATACGTAGGTATGTTATTCCAGAAGAAGAAGAGTAGAAGGCAGAATGCCCCTTTGATTTTGGAAACACAAATATATGACCCTTGAATAGGAGTGTCACCGCTTGTGAATATATGACTCGGATTGTTTTTTCTGTAGCACCGTAATTAAATTTACTCTCTTTTTTAACTTATGACTGTACTTGCGAGGATAATAGGACGAATGTTTTTACTCCAAATGCAAAAGCAGTAATTATTATACTTTCCTCTCTCTATTTCTTGTTGAATTCTCAGCTGTCTATATAAAGTTGAAAATTGGAACTCAATGGCAGAATTTAATATTTAAAGGTTGAAAATTGAAATCGAAATGGTTTAGGAATTGAAATGGCAGAATTCTAAACACCATCATAATAATAATAATAATAATAATAATAATAATCATCCAAGACTATCTGGTCATAGAAGTGAATAATGAAGTGCTCGATTTTTATTAGCACTGATCCGGACACATTGAATTGATCATAAATAAAATCTGTAAAAGATGAAGCTCTGTACGGTCGGCTCTCTTGTCAAGATAGATAATCAAAATTATATGCTAGTCTACGATGGTGACATGGCTTTAGAGCCATTTCTTGCTTCCACACGACCTGAGAGAAATGGTTCAATCAACGGTGGCCGACGAGACCCATCTTGGTAGGGACAGGATTGCATAAGCGTATATGCGGGTACTCTCCACAGCCCCCAACCAGAGTTCTAGAGCAGAACTCTCCACTCCACATGCTCGTCGCCTTAGACGTTGAGGCGGCAGCGGCTCAATATGCGGGTACAGTATCTCGTCCAACATCTGTAAGAAGAGGTACATTATAAAGGTGTCGCCTAACAGATCTACCAGCAAAGACCAAAAGAGACTATGAATTATACTTACCTTCCTCTGTTCAAAGATGAGGCATTTGCAAGCGAGGATGCCAGAGCTCCAACAGGAATTGATTGAGATATTACCATATCACATAATTGCGTACGACCCCTTTCATATTGGACAGGA
This sequence comes from Schizonepeta tenuifolia, assembly GCA_029490685.1. Taxonomy (NCBI): domain Eukaryota; kingdom Viridiplantae; phylum Streptophyta; class Magnoliopsida; order Lamiales; family Lamiaceae; genus Schizonepeta; species Schizonepeta tenuifolia. The sequence goes on along the minus strand of CM055960.1, from coordinate 90,317,587 downwards.
AGCATGCCTCCTGTAGGAGAATGATAGTCATGTCGACCTCTTGGAAGCATCTGCACAGAACGAATAGCTAGTTAAGAAAATGTCTGAAAGAGGAAAGTACAAGTTAAAGAAACACGAACTTTATGTTTCGTTGCTGCAGCTGGCCGTAGATATGTTTGCATCGAACCAGCATTAGTCTGCCTGCTGCCACCAGAATGCAAATCTTGCTGCTTGTTTTGGATTAGGGGAATAGACATACTGTGCATTAGAGGTCTAGCTTCATAACCAAATCCAGGCTGACCCTAGCGATTGAAGCATGAAAAATATATAAACATTTTTCGACCATTAAAAAAAATGTCCAGATACCATGACATTTAACTTGGATCTCCGGTGACATGATTAATTATTGACATAATGTTCTACGCATGGAAGAAAAAAAAAATATTTCAAAATGAGAATGGGTAAAACAGTAGTAACATATAATCCTCTTTTCTTTTTGTTTAACGGCTTGTAGATGATGATACACCAGAAATGACAAAAAACTGGTAATTAATTAATTACCTGTAACCAAGGTCTTCTATCTTCCTTCCTTTGGGATTGTGCAACATGAAAAGAATTGGAAGAAATTTTTATACCGTTCTCTTCAGGAAGCTACAAGACAAAACAGTTATTCAAGCTTCATTAATCAAGAGAAATTCGCATGATTAAGGCAGATAATTAAACCCACAGATTCATAAGCCTGTTTCGGTGGTGATAATGTAGTGAATCCACGTTTCCCGCTTACTCCGTTCATATCAGGCTCCATCTGTATAGATATAAGAGCATATCGAGTAAGCTTGAAATATACTGATGTGATTAAATATGTGAATAATTAGTGCCGAGATCTAACCAAATGAAAAGTGCATCTACGGACCTTGTCTGATTTGAATGATCTAATTGGAAGGAATACTTCGCTAAGCTTTCCATGAGAAAAGCTATGATTAGACCCCTTATCAACTTCTTCATTCACACAAGACTCAGATTGGTGTTTCTGTTTTAGCTCCTTTCCTTCTACTTTACATGATCCAAATTCCATTGACTGATCAGTAGCATCTGTTGCTACTTTACATGATCCAGCATCCACAGAGGATAAAAGTGCCTCGGGTGGAGCTTTGTGGTTAACTTCCTTGTCCAATTTCTACAGCAATCAATGACATATTAATCCACGAGAGGGGGAAAAAAAGACAATACTCCAAGAAGTATGTACATCAACAAAATTCACCAAGAGCACCACATTTATAGACAAATTGAAAATGCTGTGACGACTACAGTTAACCTAATATTCCACTCCATTAGGATCATACATGTTAAGTCAGAAGCCCAAACAAAGAGAGAATATTTCTAGTACCTGTAATTGGGCTTTACTATCTTCCTTCCTTTGAGCAAGTGCAACATGAAGAGGCTTGCCTAAAAGAATTCTACCATTCATTTCACCAAGCTACAAAGACAGGAGATTATTGAAGTTTAATTTCCTTAATTGTGAGTAAACAATGTGAAAAGGAAATTCCTATAATGTAGAGAATAAAACCCACAGCTCTGGAAGCCTCTTCAGGAGATGAGAATGCAACAAAGCCTGATCCTATGCTTCTTCCTTCCCTATCCATAAGAACCTGCATCACATGAGATATCGGAGCAAACTAAGTAATAGCCCACAGACACGACGGATTTGAGAATGATTAGTGCTGACATCTAACCAGAAGAAAAAATTCATCAACCAACCTTGCACGATGTCACTAAACCAAAACAAGAGAACAGCTCCTTAAGGTTTTCATCACTAATGCTGCCATTCAGATTCTTGACATATAGATTTTTAGAATGTTTATCAATTTCTTGTTTCACACAATGCTCAGAAATGGTTTTCAGTTTTAGCTCTCTCTCCAATTTCTTTTGGACTCTCCAAGAGTGCATTTTCTTTTCATCAAATCTCTGGCCATTGAGAGATTCAACTGCTCTAGTAGCATCCTCGGCATTCTTAAAGTTCACAAACCCAAAGCATTTTGAGGTTCCATCTTCATTTCTCATAACCGCTGTATGTGTTACCAATCCAAATTCACCAAAGATGTTCTTAAGATCCTCTTCAGTAGCTGATTCACAGAAGTTCTTTACAAATACAAAAGTAAATTTTGTCTTGTCCACTAACAACTCTATCTCTTTAGTAAGAAAGTGTTCCATATTTACTTGCTTTCCTTTCAATAGCAAGCTATTGAGCTCCCTGACAGTGCCATTGAACTCTCCAATAATGCCACTAAGCTTCGTGATGACACCATTGAACTTTCCAATAGTTCTTTCAAGCTCCCCAATGGCTTCCTGGCCAGTCACTTGACCAGAAAATTGCACAAAGCCATAGCCCTTTGAACGACCTACTTCGCATGAGAGAATGTCTCTCCTCGAATTCTGCATAGACCAATTATATGTTAACCAGTGAGAACTACAAAGGCAATCCACCACAAAATGATGCAAACCATAAAGTATAAGGATCAGTAATGCAATGCAATTGAATACCAGAAAACGTAATAAGTGTTAAGCTCATTTTCTTGTCACTAGGTTCCTACATGATACATCAAACACCCTGAGATAAAATAAAATAAAACCTGTAAGTGAGCTCTCCTATCTGCCTTCCTTTGAGCAATGACAATACAAAGAGGCTTGCCAGCAAGAACTTTACCAATCATCGCAGAAAGCTACAAAGACAATTGATTCTTGAAGTTTAATTCACTCAGAGAATCATGTGAAAAAGCATAAACTAGGAGAATTAGAGAATTGAACCCACAGCATCACAAGCTTCTTTGGCTGATGAGAACGCAACCAGGGCTCTTTCAGTGCTGTTTCCTACCTCATCTCGCAGCACCTGTAGATGTATCAGGGAAAATAGAGTAAGCTATAGCCTAACAACATGACTGCGCGTGTAAATGATGGTTGCTGAGATCCAGTAAGGGAAAAATGCATTAACCAACCCTGCATGACGTCACTGAACCAAACGGAGAGAAAATTTCCTTAAGCTTTTCTTCATCAATGCTGCGGTCCAGATTTTTGACAAGTAGATTAGACCCATTATCAAATGCATATTTTACACACTCTACATCGTGTTTCAGTTCTTGCTGTCTCTCATATTTAGTTTGGGCTCTCGCAACAATCCACTTCTTCTTACCAAATATCTGGCCGTTAAGAGACTCAACAGCCCTAGCAGCATCTTCTGCATTCTCAAAGTTCACAAATCCAAAGCATTTGGAGGTTCCGTCTTCATTTTTCATCACCACTGCACTTTTTACCAACCCAAATTCACCAAATGTGCACTCAAGATCTTTCACCGTTGTTGATTCACACAAATTCTTTACAAACACACTAACAAAATTTGCCTTGTCATTAGGCTTAAAATTTTCCTTGTCATTGTGCTCCTTGATATCTTTCTCGGTTAACTCCTCATCAGATCCATAGCCCATTGACTGATCAGAAGCATCTAGGCTGCATGACTTCTGCAGAGACCATTACATATTAACTCATAAACTGTTTTGACCTACCACTCAAAGCATATTATCAAAAAATGGAAAAGTAAGATATAGGAATCAGTACCTTAATATATTCACTCACAGGATCACCTTCACTTGTGCTGGGCTCTTGATGAAAATGCATTATTCTAATAGGTTTTCCATTGAGAGGAGTGAAGTTCAGCTCCACCAAAGCTCTTTGAGCTAACATAAGCATGAAAAAGGAATAGTTAGAACATATTTTGAACTTGCACGAGGATTTTTATGCCTGCAGGGCAGCCTGGATTACACAATGAAGCTCCAGTTTTTAATCTGATTTATCTCCACTATACAATTCCGAAAACATCAGGTTGACTTCCAACATGAAAATTGAACATGAGTATGAGATAATTGTACATGAATTAAGCCTGCTATCCAAATTTGAAAATCATCTACAACACTTGAAACACCCTCTTTCACATACTTTCGCCTAATACGCATAAAATGACCCCTCTTTCAAATTCAATTCCTATGTTGGGTTTCTTTAAAGATTTGATGGCGTTGACATCTGCAATTTGAAAATTCAGCTGGCATGCCTAAATTATTTGTGTTTATAATGATCCTATCTAGCTAGAATGGTTTCACTGAGTAATTCAGATAGTTAAATAAAAATAACACCTCCAAAGCAATCACCTTTGCAGTGACAAACTAACATTTCCAAGCTCTTCCATTAACAAAGAATAAAAAGAAATTATTAAGCTACTGAACAAACAAATGAGATTAGGTCAGGATTTAAGAATACTAACCGCATTGAGGGTTTCTGTAGTGTACGTAGGCATATCGAAGCGACAGCCCAAGACTCGAATCCTCGCAAACCTCAACTGACTTCACTTCCCCAATCTCGCTGAACAGATTGTACAGATCAGAATCTGTGACATTCGCGCCGAGACCGACAACATACAGTGACGCTCCGACCGCCGCGCCACCCGGAGCCGCCGCATACCCCGCCTGCGCAGCCATCTCAGTGAGTTCCGTTTTTTCTGCTCAAAGTAACTCGGTGCACCCGAGACTATATCTGGTTGACTCTTTGTAATATATTATTAATAAAATATTACTGTAAATTATACTCCCTCCACCAAACAAATTTCTATTTGGATTGGACACGAAAAATAAGAAAGCTAAAAAAGTTATTTTGAATGAGATAAAAGTTAAAAGGTAGGGATAGTGGGATAATGACAACAAAACAGTGATATTAACAAAAATATAATGGTATTGACCAAAAAGTATGAATACAGTTGTTATGTTGACCAAAAAGTAGAAATAAAGTTGTTGTAAGGTGAGGTCATCAATGACAAATGATAGTAAATAAATAAAAAGTATGAGGGTATAATTGTACAAAAAGATAAATGGAGATTTATTTAGTGGATAAAATTTTGTGGTAAGTAGAGATTTATTTGGTGGACCAAGGAAGTATTTTTAATTTTAGTTGAATAAAGTTCCTGTTTTTTTTTTAGACAAAAAAAATTATACTCTCTCCGTCTACGAAATGTTTGCCACTTTAGCTATTTAAGTTTGTCCACAAAATGCTTATCACTTTTGCTACTCCACTCATATTTATTGAGGTACCCTTACTCCACTCACAACAATACTCACTATAATACACTATTACCTTTTTCTTAAAACTCGTGTCTACCACAATGTAGCAACTATTTTATAGATGGAGGGAGTATTATTCATAAAAGTGAGGTGTATTCATAAATTAATACAGAGTAAAAAATAAAATAAAAAATAAACTCAGAAATGTATGTTGGATAAAAAAAAATTCCATGTTCAAGTAGTGCTAAAGTGTGTTTTTTATCCCTTTTTTGTGGATATCTAGAGGGTGTATTGGATGTGAATTTCTCTTATTTTAAAGGTTTCAGAAGTATGGGTGTATCGAATGCAGACTTCTAATGGATTTCAAAAATCCTCATGTATTGGATGTGAATTTTATTAGGATTTCAGAAATCCTACAAGTATAGTGTATTGGATTAGGATTTCATTCGGATTTCTGAAATCTTGGTGTATTCAACTCTCTCTAGAGTTTGAAAAACATGACTTTCGTTGGATTTTGAAGGCCAAAATACACAAGCCGAAATCCACACAAGAAATATCGGATTTCTAAAATCCAATAGACCTCAGCGCCGGTGAGCTACAACGGTCGCTGAGGCGTGCCCAGCCGGCTGTAGGGGCCAGCGGTCGCTGGGAACAACTTAACTTTAGCCTTCCACACAGAGAACAAAACGACAGTACTTCGATCTTTCTCTCTCTGTATATATTTTCTCTCTCTTTCTTTTGCAATCTACGTTGGCATATGTTGAGGATGAGACTCCTTTACATCTGCAACTGGTTTTGTGCTGTTCAATTGCAAAACTTTTGTGGTCTATCAATCCTAGAATTTCATTATATTCACGTACCTTTTGCAGATGTGCTTTACTGTTCATATTTTTTCCCCGGCCTTGGGTGGATGCTTTCACGATCTACTTGGGATGAACTTTCTCCTAAATCAAATAGATCTGCCGCGACTTGGGAATCAAATAGATTTAAAAATTTGTTAGTTAAAATCATCTTCTTGATTTCTAGCAGTGAGTAGGTGTGTTTGTGTGTGTGTTCATGTAATGGACATGGGGTTCATAGTGTGTTTTGAGAGAGAGAGAGAGAGGTCCCAGCGGGGGCTGAGCTCCAATGAGGGCTGAGTGCCAGTGAGGGCTGGGTACCAGTGCCTGCGCAGTACATTGAGCGAGTGCTGGGGTGATGAAATTCAACTCCAACAAAAGCCGATAAAAATCCATCCGAAATCTATTACAAATCCCACAAAACTTCACCCCAAATCCCAGAAATCCATCCTCAAATCCATATATTTCCCAAATCTATAGACTTTTAAAGTCTACAAAGTTCAACAGAAATCCACATCCAATACACCCCTAATTGCTAAATTTACCCAGTTATGTTAGATGATTGAATTAGACGAGTAAATTAGATACAAACTTAATAATTAAACTATACAGAACAAAATTTACATGACTACATTCCATATTCCATATAAAGTTGGGATAGATGGTATGAATTGAAAGTTGTATGAGAAAAGTATTGGAGGTATTTGTGTGATGTGGATTTTTTTTTTATAGTTAGCACAACTATTTGAATCGTTCGAGTCATTATATTTAGTGTACCTGATAAGAGTTTTAAAATATAACTACAGTTGAATTATAGTTTTTCTTCGTCAATACAAGTGACAGAATTGATATTAGCATAATGGATAGTGAAATAGAGCGAAGGCGATGGATACAATCATACAAGATCGATGTTGTATTTACGCGATGAATAGAGAAGTTTGATGAACTTAATGCTTTGATGGAGAATGAAGTGTAAGAATTCGAATATGATTACAGTAAAACCTCTATAAATTAATATAGTCAGAACTGAATAAAATTATTATTTTATAGAGATTATTAATTTATCGAGTTGAAATTTAAAAGATAATTTTATAGTCGGAACTCGGAACCATAAAAAGAGGTAGTATTATCTTAGAGAGATTATTAATTTATCGAGTATTAATTTAAGGTGATTATTGTGTCTTTTCTTAAAATTATTTCACAAAAGTTTGATCAACATAATAGAGACAGAAGTGGAAGTATCCAAATATGATTATTTTCTTAAAATTATTTCACTTTGCCAAATTAAATGAGCATAGTTTTTTTTTGAAAGGTGAAATAGAAAGATATATAGATGGAGCTTGCGTGTGTTTCCATAGCAACTAAATGGATAAAGCTTGCGTGTGTTAATATACTTCTAAAAATATATTTAAGTTAACAATTTTGTACAAAATACGGAGTACAAAGATAGGCGACCTAGGGCCACCAAGATCATAAATTCATAATCATGCTAATTAAATTGCAATAACTGCAGAAAAAATCGTTTTCTACGACAATTTCGCAAGTAGTGCATTATTTAATTTTGGAAACTTAATTAGTTTCACAAGTCCCAACATTAATTTCATAGTACTCACAAAATGGAAAAAATAAATGAAATGTAACGTCGTCATACTAAACGGGTAAATACGATCGAAGAAATTTCCCCAATTGCCACCGACCATCTTTGGCGGTAGCAGAAATACAAGGCACAAGAAGCACGCAAAGCCAGAAATTCAACCGTTAAAACACACAGTCACGCACCAATCACACGACGAATGTAAAATATCTTACTCCCTCTCTCTCCTCCCTCTCTTTCTCTATCTCAATTTCTCGATTTTTTTCAATACCGACGGCTACGAGCTTATGGACTCAATTTCCTTCGCCGCCGATTTCCTCGCCTCTGTTCCACGTCCGGAGGTAGTTTCGCCCGTTCATGGCCGCAGTTTACCCTGCACGCTCGCGCACTGCAGCAGCGCCTTCTTCCTCCGCGCGCCCGCCGCTGCAAGTAGCTCCAGCCGGCGGAGTCAGTTTACACAGTTTCGGCGGCCGGAAGCTCTTTCATTCGCATCCAATGGTTCCACCAATTCCGTTCCTGTAAGTAGTCATTGTCTCCTTTCTCTACACTTTTGGTACGGTTTATTCAATCTTCTTGATGATTAGGCGAGAAATTGAACAAGTGATAGTATAATTTAGTTTTTCTTCGACTAAAAGAGAATCGTAGAAATGTATATTTACTTGCTGGTTTCTGGATAGAGGTTTTCGTAGTTAGATTGGACTGTAGGATCAATTGATAAACCTTATGGTTTTAACGAAGGAGTGATAGAAAGCATATGCAACTATCTGTAGATCCCTTGCCTCCTACATAAATGAAACCATTATGTAATCTCAATCCTAATTCGCTTGGTATTCTTGTCACATACAGACGCGAGAAGGGATCTATATCGTTAGTGATTTTATGACAGGAAAAGATCAGTTGCATGTGGTAAAACCTACAACCACTGTCGATGAAGGTATTTTTCACTTCTATTTGTTTAAAATATGTCCTGATATTTACTGTTTCACTAAGATGTTCTATATTCAATAACAGCTCTGGATATCCTTGTTGAGAAACGAATCACCGGATTTCCTGTAGTTGATGATGACTGGAAGTTGGTAATGTTAGATCTCCTATATATTATATTTTGCCTGAAAGAACCTGTGCTTGAGTTTTAACTGGTTATATAGATGGTCTGACCTGTAATTATTGGCTGCATTTGCATTTTCCATCACTGGCTTGTAAGGAATTATACTGGACTTGGTGTCACAAAAATGAAACAGTGCACAACCAGAAACAATATGGGGGAATTATGATATAGGTAGGTGCTGATGAGACCACATCACAATAGTTAGACTGGGTAACACTGTTGGCCAGAAATAATATGGGGGAATTATGATATAGGTAGGTGCTGATGAGACCACATCACAATAGTTAGACTGGGTAACACTGTTGGCTAAGTTTACTTGTGTGTGTACCTTTGGAAAAAGAGGGAGAGGAAGGGGGAGAGTAATTGAAGGCTTAAATTAAATATGAAGTCAGTATCCTGCTTTTGCAGAGTGATTGCTTTTTTTTTTTTTTTTAAATAATTTAAAAGAACTAAGAGCTGTGGATAGATATTGTTTGCTCATTTACTTTTTCTGAAGTAGTTCTCATCTTGTTCCTGAACTGGATTGCCCTGTAAAGTGGGTCTCCATAAAAGTTATCAGATCACCACTGATATAAAAGCTGTTGTCGGTTTACTCAGATCAACAGTGTAATTCTATAGCTGCATTTTGCAAAGATAAATTATTCTGAGAGGGAAAATTTGTAATTGTTTAGATTTTGTTGAATATACCACAGTTATAATTTTGGATATGCTTTATCATTAAATTGTCTTTGCCCCCCTTAAATTCTATTTTTTGCGTTGGTTATTTCGATGAGTTGTTGGATATGCCCCAGTCAATGACTTTGTGGTAAAGATTCTTGAGACATGGGGTTGTTTGATGCAGGTTGGTGTTGTTTCTGACTATGATCTGTTGGCACTGGACACTATCTCATGCATCTCAGGTATCATTTAGGATGTGAATCCTAAATTTGTCACCTTTTGTTTCTATACGAATTTGGAGTTTCAAGAATTGCTTTGCTAGAGATGATGATTACTGTGATCAAGTTATGCATGGTTATTTGATGATTTTATACTTTATTTGGGTTCTAGTTATACCATTTAGAATCCCTTGGAGAACATGCTTACATGAATCTGTATGCGAATCAACTTTTTTTTTTTTTTTTTTTCAAGCTAGAAGTAAATAGAATTACAAAGAGACATATTTTCGTTGACATGTGTGTTCTGGTCGATCAACGTCATACATAATTTTAAGACAACACAATATGTAAAAGTATAGAGGCTTGTACAGATCACTGTCTTCTACTTCCGTTTTTCATTTTTTTTTTTTTCATTTTTTTTTTTTTAAATGACTTTTTATCTTTGCTACATTGTACAATAATACTAGACTATATTAGATTTTTCCATTATTACAAGTTTTATGGAAAATGTCTTTCCTTTTAACAATAGGTACTAAAATTTCATTGTGAAAACTTAATAAATATTTTGGTTATGAAGATGATGTAACTATGATGCCTTTGTTTTAGATAGGTGTTTTGGTTTTTCACTGGTCTTTTCTGTGCTGCCCTCAAAGAGGCATATCCTGCCTTAATTTATGTGGAGTGACCTGGAGTGGAATTCTTATTGGTAGGCTAGTACGTTACTCGAGATTACCTTATGTTTTATCATCTTCGCTGTCAAATTTAGGTGGTGGACAACCTGAAACAAGTATGTTCCCTGACGTTGATAGCTCCTGGAAAGTATGTATAATTTTTCCTTGCCATTAATCTTTTGTTCTAGATAAAATCAGAACTTTTGGTCTTGGTTTTTTATTCTTGCCAACAAATATGGGCTATGACAAGAAGTCCTTATTTTAAATTGAAAAGGTGATCATATAGTCCATCACTGCTGAGGGATGCTTAGAGTTCATTTACACTCTCTTTCTGAAAAAGATTTCCTGGAATTTACCATTCTAATAGTCATGAAATTCTATGTTTATGATAATTGCATTCTTCTGCCTTTGTTAGTATTATGTTCTTATTATAATGAACTGAATAAGTTGATTAATCAAGGGCCTGTTGTTTTTATCAGTTCTAATCGTTTCTATCATGGCAGACATTCAATGAAGTCCAGAAGCTACTCAGTAAAACTAATGGGAAGGTTATAAGTGACGTTATGACTGCTGCTCCCCTTGTTGTCCGCGAAAATACAAATCTTGAGGATGCTGTGAGGTATTTGACCTTTTCTTTGTCCGTTTTATGCTTAATTCAGATTTTGACTGATATCATTGCTTGCTGATTAACTTTTATTTGTAAAGAGAATTCCTTTTAGTGCGTGCACAGAATTTCCCCTTTCTCTGAAAACATATTATGTTATCTGCAATCAATTTTGTTGTCAATCGAAATCCAAAAAGTATGGAGGAATCTACCTTTTTCTTATAATTAACCGGGCGCAGTCCCTTCAGGCTTATGTCGCTTTGTCATGCATACACTTCTCCGATGGATTTGAGATTGAATATGAGGGAGATAATTTTGTTTTTTTTATTTATCACATTTTAGAGATAAATAATCTCCTCACGTAGCTCTTTAAAGTCTGTCTCAGTCTCAGGCCTTTTACTCTATTAACTGGTGCGACCTGAGTCAAACGAGTATCTCATGAAGACCACACAATTAGATAGTTGAATTGGTATGAGTTGACTAAGCATTGATCCAATTATCCAAATTGGAGGAAGTTGGACTAAAGAGATAGATTTGTGGGGCTTTTTTGACTGCTCTCACATGGAAAAGGGCTGTTGACTACATTGTGAGTGTCAAAGATGTTGCACCACCATACTCTTGTCCTCTAGTAGTCCCAATGAGTAAAATCTCTCAGTGGTTGTCAAAGAAAAGCTGCGGGAGTCTCCAGTGGGTGGATCATGCTAGATTTGGGTTCTGGTTAAGGCTCGATAGATTCCTCAACACCAACCACCTAAAACCCATTTTTTTTTACCTTCTATCAGTGATCAACACTTCGTAACCACAAAGGTCCAATAGCCCCATTGCTGTCAGATTAATCTGGTGGGCTTGATGGATTAAGCCAAACAAGAAATTTGGGTGCAGGGAACTCGAATAGAATTTAAGATGGCCAAGTAGTATTTAAGAAATTACAAGAGACAATGGATATGCCCAAGCTATTGAGAGCAGATGTTGTATGCATGCAAGAGTTCAGTGCGAGGACAAGCATGGGGACTTTTTGCTACGTGGATGAGATGATGTTCTGGCAGGGCTTATAGTTGCTTACAATGCTGTCGGGGTTGTTTCGTTCAGTGCTTTTTTTGGGAATTTTTCATTCTTAGAGTTTTGTAGCTTTTTTACTAGAATGATTTCTATCCTTATTTATTATACCTTTGAGTCTATGGTGGGTGAGTGACCAATAGGAGACTCCAACACTATGAACTGTACTAGCAACTATGCTTATCTATCCTGGTCTTGCCAACCAGTTTGTCCCATGATCAATGTTTAGATAAATAATTTGCTCGATTGAGTTCTGATTCAATAGTATATTGGTGTTGTAGGATATTGCTTGTAACAAAACACCGGCGACTACCAGTTGTTGATGGTGAAGGAAATCTGGTATAGTGACTACTGCTTTCTCCTTTCTGGTTGTAGTATTATATACTCTTCAGAAATTATTCATAAAGTTTTGCATTTACCTCTTCATAGGTCGGGATTCTTACGAGGGGCAACATTGTTAGAGCTGCTCTTCTGATAAAGCAGGCTGCTCAGGAATTGTGATTGGTTGTCCATATTAGTTCACGTCATCACCTCGACTGAAATTATACTAGATTCATGCTTCTCCTGCCATTCTGTTGCGCATGCAACATCAAACTGTGTAATATTGATGACTGCTACCTTCAAAGTAAATCGTTGGTAATCATGAAGACTGTTGACGAGCGCTTTATTCTGGTGCAGCATATTCCTGTAAGTTTGTAGTCATGTTTATATTTTTGGCTGTTGTTTGTTAGTTTATAGCATTCTAGTCGAGATCAGAAGGCGGACGGGGATAATGTGATTTACGTCTCGTGGTCTTCTTTTCTGGTTCGTTATGCATTCTGTGATGAACAAACGTACGGGTTTTTTACAAGATGTCTGAGATAGTCATCTGATTAAGCTCATAATTGTTTAGAAGTTGTCTGCAATTTCTGCTTGTTTGATTGATATTTTATAATGTGCCTTGATCTTTGCATGTGTCATGTACAGAGGTAATGCAGAAGCTGATCTTGATTTTGATTTCGATTTCTTTGCCTAAATTATTAATCAATGAGACCTTGAACGCCAAACTTTTGTAAGTTCATCTTCAATGGTCTAGTATGCGAATTTAGTGGTTTTAGCAATTTTATTAAATCTATCTTAAACATGTCGAAATCAATTTTGTTCTTATCCCCTAGTAACTTTTGGGTGCTAAATTAATAATGTCGGAAAAATCACGAAAAGTGTAATATCACTTATCGTGCCATGACAATTTTGTTCTTGTCATAGTTTTTTATTGTCTGTATCTAGAAAAATAGTTTGGTAATCAGTAGAAGGATCATGATTGAGATTAAAATATTGAAGATTATTAATGAGTTCATGTGACAACTTTTAATCTCTCAATTGAAAAAAGACTTGCATGCTAAAAATATATTTTTATGAAAAGGCTTAGGCACAGCGATTTGGACAGTTTTGTTATTGAAGTTGCTACTTTTATATATTTAGTAAACAATAAATTTATTAAAATATTCGGTTCGTGCTTCGACGTTGGTCCCCCGGAATCCGGACTCGGTTACTGATATTACCAATACTAAATAATGTTTGCACTAAAAATTTTAAAATGACGAAAGGGCTTACGTCATATAGCAATGGAAATTTTACAATTTTACTGTTTCTTTCTTTTTTTACTGTGAGACTAATGGAAATTTTACCGTTCGATAAAGCAGTTTGATAATTTCACTGAACTTTATTCTAAGTGACTGAAATCCTCGTATTACATTCGGTCATTAAAAATGATTCATTTATGCATATCGCAATCATCATTTTCAGGAAAAAAAAAAAAAAAAAAAACTTAATCTCCCTTTTTTTCTATTTAAGCCGAAAATAAAAATCTGGAATGGCAAAAAAATTAAAGTATCAATTTCTTACGCCAGTGATTTATTTTAGGGATATGGTTTTTGGACATCATGTCCTAGACATAATGGGGTTAAATTAGTCAAAATATCAATTTAGTCATTTTGGAAAATAAAATTATACCTATCTATTCTATAATTAATTTCAAATATTCTATAATTATTTCATTTAATCAATAATTAAAGAAATAAATAGAGTATAATATCATTCATATTTTATTTCAATTTTTTTTTTCAAATTCATTAATTATATATAACCATAAAATAGAGAAATAATTCCTACGTATCTTGAAATAAAACTATACATAACAAAATGCAACATTAATTTTCTACTCATGAAGATATAAAATGCAAAGATTTTCTATTCATTTGAATGGTACAATGTTCATATACAAAGATTTTGAAAAACATTTGAGATCAATTACCCGTTTGAAAAAAAGTTGTCTCATTTGAAAATTTATTTAGTTAGCTAATTTTAAGGATTCAAATTAATATACACCTTATGTTGATAATTAAAACATTCCAAAATAAACAGAGTAAATTAGAGAAAAGAGAAAAACTGAAAACCAAAAATTATGAAACCAATTTTGAGAAAATCAATTTTTATATAATATAGATAAAATAAATTGATTATGTCTAGAATATTATGTTTCATTGTCCCTACTTATTTTATGCCATGAATTTGATATTGATAATGCATCTTTTGATTAGATTGGGAGAGGGACCCGAGCTTTAACTTTATAAACACTTCAAGATAAAACAAACTTTCCAGCAAACCATCGGATTTTTTTTTTAATTTTTATTTCCTTCTTCTTAAATTCAAGAAGAGTCGGTCACGACATCAATCATGATTAATAAATCATGTAGCATAATAAGTTAAACTTGTATGAGATTATATGCATGAGTAATTTCCTAACTTCTTTTTTTCAGTTTGACTCGAGGGTGAAGAGTTTCATTTTTGCATCCCAACAAGAATTAATACGTCATCAACTACGTTCTTCACTTTTCTACATTCATCCTCTCTTCTCTTATGTTACCGCCACTCAACATTCTCTCTCATCAACTATTCGACTCATCTTGACCTCCGACATAAGGTATGACTTCTTACTCTCCAAGAAACTCTTCTCTCTCTCTCCATTCGTGGGAGAGCACTATCGCTATTTTTGGTGCGTTCCGAGTAAATTTATATTCTTGTGCAATAACCTGTAAATGAAACAAAGCAGGTAAATCACACACCTTTCAAGTATAAGTGTGACAAACTCGATCTATAAAAGTGTTATAGAAATTGAACCTGAGACATGAGAAGACTCAGACAGCCAACTCTACCACTAGTTCATCCCCTCTTTCTGATGTATATAAACACCACGATAAGTTAGAACTCTTTCATCACTCATCACACACATTCTTACTACCTTGATAACTCATTTCCAACTCATACATAGTTTCATGCAATGGGAAAGCAGCTGCATATCGTCCTATTCCCAGCCATGGCCCAAGGCCACATGATCCCCATGCTAGACATGGCAAACCTCTTCATTTCCAAAGGCCTCAAAATCACCATCATCTCCACCCCCGCCTTCTCCGGCCCTGTCTCCAAAGCCCGGCCCGAAATCAACCTCGTCATCACCCCTTTCCCTCCTCCTTCCGCCTCCTTACCCCAACACATCGTCGCTTTCGACCAAATGACCCTGGACCTCCTCCCCGACTTCCTCCGCGCCATGGAGCTCCTCCAAGCCCCACTCGAGGCCATCCTCGACCAACTCCGCCCTGACTGCCTCGTCTCCGACATGTTCCTGCCGTGGACGGCAGCCTCCACCGCCAAATTCCACATCCCGCGCCTCGCCTTCTACGGCACCAGCTTCTTCGCGCGGTGTCTGTCGGAGCAATTGGAGTTGCGCAAGCCTTTCAAGAATGTCAAGTCTGATGACGAGCCTTTTCTGGTGCCCGATCTCCCGGATAAACTCGAGTTCGTGAGATCGCAGCTTTCTCCGTTTCAACTGCAGGAAGCTAAGAATCACTTCACGGAGCTGTTCGAGAAGATGAACGAGGCTTGGAAGAATACTTACGGAGAGATTGTCAACAGTTTTTACGAGCTCGAACCGGCTTACTCCGATCATTACAAGAATGTTATCGGAAGGAAGGCGTGGGAGATCGGCCCTCTTCTCCTCTGTATGAACGAAGAAGAAGGTGAGAAGAAGAAGGTTAAATCACAGAGAGGAAAGGAATCCGCCATTGATGAGCACGAGTGCTTATCTTGGCTCGACTCGAGAAACCCTAATTCCGTCGTGTACGTCTGCTTCGGAAGCGTAGCGAGCTTCAGCGGGGCCCAACTGCATGAAACTGCGGCGGGGCTGGAGAAATCCGGTCAGGATTTCATATGGGTGGTGAGGAGAGGGATAGAGAAAATGAAGGAGAAAGAAGAAGAAGAAGGCGATGAGGAGGATTGGTTGCCACGTGGATTTGAGGAGAGGGTGAGGAACAGAGGGTTGATCATAAGGGGTTGGGCCCCACAGGTGATGATTTTGGATCATCCGGCTGTGGGGGCCTTTGTGACGCACTGTGGATGGAACTCGACTCTGGAGGGGCTGTGCGCTGGCGTGCCGATGGTGACGTGGCCAATTTTCGCGGAACAGTTTTTCAATGAGAAGCTGGTGACGGAGGTTTTGGGGACCGGGGTTTCGGTGGGGAATAAGAGGTGGCAGATGGGGGCGAGCGAAGGGGTGGGGCGGGAGGCGGTGGCGGAGGCCGTGGGGAGGGTTATGGGCGGCGGAGGGGCGGCGGAGATGAGAAGCAAGGCTAAGTATTATAAGGAAATGGCGAAGAAAGCTGTGGGAGAAGGGGGGTCGTCTTATAATAATTTGAATGCTTTGATAGAGGAATTGAGCAATTAAACATAAATTAGGACACTTTTTTTTTTTTCCCTTGTTTTGTTTAACTTTCCACGTTTGTTTTGGTTGAAAGTTTTGCTTTTTCTAATCTTTTGTGTTTGGTTGTGATGGTTTGAAAATGGAATTTCAGGTTTACTGTTTTAACATGTGCTAAATTTGGCATTAGTTCGAATTTCTACTGTTTATAATTGGCAATCTTGTGTATTTCAAGATGTGAATAGTTTGGACAATATATGCACTTGATATATATGATTATGATCTCCCACCATGTCTTGTATCCTATTTGTGTACTTTTTTTTTTTTTCATTTTATTAGAGTCGATCTCCCATGTGACCGGATCCTCTGCGATCGGATCGATGCCACCAGATTCGGGTTGACCCGGCCCAGTAAATTCTTTTTTAATTTCAAATTTTAATTTTTTTTCCAAGTCCGCTTTCGTTACGATTACTAATATAAAGATAATCTTAGCGGCAAAAATTTGGATTTTCGGCACACTCCAAGGCCTTGGGCTCCACTCATTCGACTCTCAACCAAAAGAAGAAGCGACAAACAAAAAAATGAAGAGGCAAAAGAAAAAAGAAAGGGAAAAAAATATGGAATTATTTAAAAAAAATCTGAAAATTTAAAAAAAAAATTACCCTACGCGCCGAGTGTGGGTGCTAGCGCGTGCACTCCACGCGCTGTCGCATGGAGTGCGACATGCCGCATTCAAGTTATAATTGCTTATTATTGCTTTATACTACTCGAATATTTAGTAAAATACTACTATCAAATAAAATTCATTACTACTTTACATTTTTGTAATAAATATTACTCCAGTCGTCCACGATAAGTGTGGTAGAAGGGAGTGATATGAGTTTTGATAGTAGGAGAGTGGGTCAGAGTGGGGGTCGTACAAATATTGTGAGTGAAAATGTGAAAGTATCTTTTTATGAAGAATCCAAATAAAGAGGGTACGAATAAAATAGATAAAAATACCACACTTATCGTGGGCGATTTGAAAAGAAAATCAGATCACATCCATTGTGGACTAAAGGCTATTAAGAGTTTTAAAAGTCTCATCGGAAAAATGTAGGGACAACAAATAGCTCATTATAGGTCTTCTGCATAATAAATAAAAGAGTTTATTAATGTTTATGGACCCCCTATAGATAAAAACAATAAAGTTGTACCCCAACTTTATTTACAATAAAAGATGTCAACTTTGACATGATGAGACCAAAATACCCTTATTTTTCACCAACCATCCACTTCTCTCTCTCTCCTACTTTATTTCTCTCTCTTCTCTTTCTTCTCTCCCTTTTTTCCTGCAGATTTCAATTTCAATTTTTCTCTTCTCTTTCTCTTTCTCTTTTTCTCTCTACGAATTCTCTCAAAAAAACAACAATTCTTCGCCGTCGCTCCACTCCTCTCCTTCTCCGCCACTGCCCCGCTCCTCTCTTTCTCCGCCGCCGCCTCGTCCAAGTCATCTTCTTCTAGAATTCTTCATTAGTTTTGCTGTTTTTTTTTTCTTGTGGGTTTCGATTTTGGAGTTTTTCGTTTTTTTTTCTCCAAAGCTTGTTGTCAGAAGTTTTTCTCTGATTTAAACGATGATGGAGGTACAATAGTTTGTTGCTGTAATAATCAAGCTTCTCCGTCTTCTTCATTGTCTTCGTCTTCGTCGATCTTGTTTTGAACTTTTTTTTTCCGGCGCCGGTAGTTGGACATGTTTACCCGTTTGTAGACGACGATGGAGATACTGTATATTATCCCGATCGTTTTTATGTGATTTTATGTTGAATCTCGCTTAGATCTGAGGTTTCAGATCGTTAACATTTTTGTTCGTCGAAATTGTACGATTTACAATCAGTGGCTGTACGATATATGGTATATCGTAACATCATTAGATTTGTTCGTAATCTGATCGTGTCATCGTATCAATGTTTGATTGTGGCCATGCACGAGGTTATATTTGTACGAAGTTTTGTAGATCGTACAAACATATCTATAATACGAGTGTACGATTATATATTCGAATCATATATTGTGCTACGAAATAATAATTCTGTGCTACGATATATATTAAACTTGTAGAAATGTGATTATAAATACACAGTTTTTGTGAATGCATGTACATAGGTTGATACGACATTTATAATCTCGTACACGAGATTACAAATTGTATATGTGCATGTTACGATATTTCTAAAATCGTACTTGAATTGTTACGATTTTGCTTAACTCGTACATGATTGCAGATATTGTAACTGATTTGTGTTACAATATATATATATATATATATATATATATATATATATATATATATATATATATATCGTAACTTATATTTCATGCTCATGCAGACGAGGCATTCTTGTTTAATTGTTGCTCGTGGTCACGTATAGAATCACAATATGTATGAGGGTGGAAGCAAAATAAGCGGAGGTATCATGTTCGATGTAAATATGAAGACAAATCATGTATCATGTTAAGGGGAGGTATGATGTTTGATGTATTCATGTACGAGTTAAGCAAAATCGTAACAAACAAAGTACGATTTTAGGAATATCGTAACAACATGCACACATACAATCAACCTCACGTACAGTTTTTACAAATATCTTAACAAACTACACACATGCCTTCGTATTTCGTGCCATAAATTGGACACCCTCACATACGAGATTAACAACACCGTAATATAGCAAGTATGATATTGGGAATATCGTAACAACATATCCACATGCAATCACCCTCACGTACGATTTTATAAATCTCGTAACAATCTACACACGTGCATTCTTATTTCGTGCCAAACCTAAACCATGAACCTTAATCTCGTAACAAACTACAAACAATTCGTATTTCGTGGCATCAATTGTTCACCCCCACGTACAAGATTAACAATATCGTATCTACAGAAGTACTATTTTTCACACATGGTATCCTCAAATCTCAAACAAATCTCAATTATACATGCAATCGTAACATAGCGCAAGAAGTATATGACATGATTGTACAATTTATTGGTCACCGTCATGTACAAGATTAACAACATCGTATCTACAGAAGTATAATACATGCTATCCTCAAATCTCAAACAAATCTCAATTATACATGCAATCACAAACAAATGATTTTAATTAAACTTGTAAAAATGTGGCTATAATTATCACTGATCTCGATACGAGAAAACATGATATTGTACAAAAGATGTAATAAAGTTGCTACGATTTGATGCAAAGTCGTAGCAATCATACATACAAATAAGGTGTTTTAGATTGTACAAACATATCTCTAATACGAGTGTATGATTGGATATTATCGTATTATATATTGTACGACATACATAATATCGTATTTGACGATCACGAAATATGGACATACACAGCTACGATTTTCATTTATTGTTACATTATCACTACGATAAATTGTATGCTGGTCATCACTTGAAAACCCTTGACACAAATTGTACTATATCCTAGAGCTCATAGCTTCACTGCAGCCTTTGCTTCGGGCCTGAAAAAGTCGAGCACTTTGTGGATATCTCCAATTAGACCGTCGTAGCCATAATATTGGACTTTGTGGTGGGGTGGTTTAGTCAACGGTGGTTGGACAAGTGTCCACGCAACCTTCAAAATAATTAGATACAAAGGTGTCAAATATATATTCATGTACGAGTTAAGAAAAATCGTAACAAACCAAGTACGATTTTAGGAATATCGTAACAACATACACACATGCAATCACAAAAATACAAACAATACGTATTGTCGTGCCATCAATTTCTCACGCTCACGTACGAGATTAACAACATTATAACGGACAAAGTACGACAACATCGTAACATACGAAGTACGATATTGAGAATATCGTAACAACATACACAATTGCAATCACCCTCACGTACAATTTTACAAATCTCGTAACAAACTACACATATGCTTTCACAAAATCACAAACAATTAGAATTTCGTGCTATAAATTGGTCACCCTCACATACGAGATCAAAAACATCGTAACATATCAAGTACGATATTGCGCATATCGTAACAACATACACACATCCAATCACCCTAACCACACACATGCATTCATAGATCATTCGTATTTCGTGACATCAATTGTTCACCCTTACGTACGAGATTAAAAATATTGTAACTACGGAATTACTACTTTGCACACATTCTATCCTCAAATATCAAACATATCTAAATTACGTAGTCAATGCCGGTAGGACAGGTGTCCACGCAACCTTTAAAACATTGAGAAACAAATGTGTCAAATGTGTATTCATGTACGAGATTGACAAAATCGTCACATAGCAAGTATGACATTGGAAATATCGTAACAACATACCCACATGCAATCACCCTCACGTACGATTTTACAAATCTCGTAACAAATTACACACATGCATTCTTAACAAAATCGTACGAGTTCCCCAAAATAGCTACAAAACATGCATGAATAGGTCAGCCTTGAGTACGAGTTTAACAAAATCGTAACTACAGAAATACGATATTCCAAATATCGTAACATCATATGCACATGAAATCTAAAAACACAAATAAATCGTAATATCGTATCAATTTTAAGCAAGAACACGTGCACAAATTTATCAAATCGTACCAAATATGTAACGATATTCATCAAAGTAGCTACAAAATATCTTTGAATTGATTAGCCTTTAGTACGAGTTTAATAAAATCGTTACCACAAAAGTACGATATTTCTAATATCGTAACATCGTAAAGACATGAAATTTCAAAACACAAACATATCATAATATCGTATCAATTTTAAGCAAAAATACATGCACGAATTTATCAAATCGTACCAAATATGCAACGATATTCCCTTAAATATCTACCAATCAAGTACGAGTTTAACAAAATCGTAGCAACAAAAGTATGATATTCCGAATATCTTACCTCATTCATATGAACAACAAACGTTGCTACGACTGTACGACTTTAATCAAAGTCGTGCATCTGTACAACTGCGAAAATTTTCGGATGAGAAATCACGGTGGGTGATCGAGGCGGCGGAGAAGGAAAGGAGCACGACGACGGAGAAGCAGTGAAGCGGGGCACCAACGGAGAAGAAGAAAAACGAGGCGGCGGCATAGATCTGATTTTCTAGAGAGAGAAAGCAAAAGGAGAGAGGTAGAGAGAGAAAGAGAAGAAATGGTGGTGGTGGTGGTGGTAGTGGTAGTGGTTGGAAAGAGTGGCGGAGCGGTGACGGAGCAGCGGCAGCATGAGAGAAAGGGTGGTGGTGGTGGGGGTTGGAGAAATCTGCAGAGAGAGAGAGAGAGAGAGAAATGTAGAGAGAGAAAGAGAAGAAAGGATGGTGGTGGTGGTGGTAGTGGTTGGATAGAGTGGCAGAGGGGTGGCGGAGCGGCGGCAGCGTGAGAGAGAGGGTGGTGGTGGTGGGGGTTGGAGAAATCTGCTGAGAGAGAGAGAGAAATTTAGAGAGAGAAAGAGATAGAGAGAGAAACAAATTTGAAAATGATTTTGAAATATGGTAATAGGTAAAATTTTAAAAGTAAGTCCAAGGGTATTTTCGTCTCATCATGTCAAATTTGGCCTCTTTTATTGAAAATTAAGTTGGGGTACAAAATTATACCCCTTAACTCTAAAAGGGCCTCTCTACTAGTTAACTCTAAATAAAATTTAATTAGCGATAAATTTGAAATTCTGTTGATTAATAATTTGAATGCTTTGATAGAGGAATGAGAAGGTCTCATGTGAAGACATCTGCGCCATGCAGATTGGGCCGACCCCGCCCCGACCTGCCTTGGGTTCGATCCGGTCAACGCCGGGTGTTGACCCGGTTAAAGCTCCGTCTTTCCTCCGATTATTAATATAAGGATAATCGTCGGACAATAATTTGAATTTTTTCGGCTCGTTGTGAAGTCTTCGGTTCCTCTCGCTCGAATCTTGACCCAAGAAGAAGTAGGAAATAAAAAAATGACAAGGCAAACAACAAAAAGGAGGAAAAAAAAATCTGGAATAAAAAGGCGCATAGATCTCACGCGCGGGTCGGGCGGGGCGTGTGGGTCGGGTCCAAATCTGCACCCAAATTTTTGCCTAGAGAAATTGAGCAATTATGTTCATCCCAGAAACAAGCTAGACATAATTAGGGGACTTTTTTTTCCTTGTTTTGTCTAAATTGAGCAATTATGTTCATCCCACGTTTGTTTTGGTTGAAAGTTTTGTTTTTCCTATTCTTTAGTGTTTCGTTTGAGATGATTTGAAATTGAATTTTCAGGTTTTACTGTTATAGAGATCATCATAGCTCATGTTATTGCTGACATGTGATAAATTTTGCATTAGTTGGAATTTTCTATTGTTTGATTGGCAAATCTAGTGCATTGCAAACAGTTTTTGATTAGGACTGTATATGCACTTGATATAATTATGATCTTCTCCCACCATGTCTTGTATCCCATTTGTGTACTGAAGTTATTATTATTATTATTATTATTATTATTATTATTATTATTTTTTGTTACAGTTTCTGTCTCTGATGTCTTAATTAGCTTTATGTATATATATATGGGATGGGTTTTAGTGAAAACTCTCTTAAACTAAGAAATAGAAATAAATATGGACTACCAATTTGCAAGGGATGTATGGTCAAGATTAATATTAGAATTTTATCTAGATTAAAAAAAAAGGGCGAAAGGGTATTTGGGTAATTTAAGTAATTTTATCTTCCAGAAAATCACACACACATCTCCTTTGTTGTGTGCAACTCTCTCTCTCTCTCTCCCCCCCACGCCTGAATCACTTATCGACGCCACCATCCCGTCGACGATATTGTCCTCCACCGCCTGAATCACAAAGCGGGATTCTCCAACCCAAATTTCAGAATATTCTACAACGAATTTTCTCAATATCAGAAAATTTTCTTCCAATTTTTTCAAGAATCTATCCGATAGAAACCACAAAAGAGAGAAATACAAGTGAAATCCAGTTCTTTGAGCATCAAATCGATCTATGGATTGGTTAATTTTTTAGCAGAGACATCTGGTTTGGAGAAAGAAGAGATCAAATTGAAGAAATATTAATGTCTACATCAGAATCGAACAAAGGTTAGTGATTTTTTTTGGTAAAACTTTTGATTTTTCGTATTACTTATTTCCAGAACTCTTTGTGCACGTTTATGAGAATTTGAGAATTTGGGATTTTTCAATTATCTTTCAATTAGGGTTTAGGGTTTAGAGATAACAAAATAATTAACAGAAAATAAGTGTTTTCACATTACTCTAATTCAGTGTTTTCACATTACTACATTATAAAGCATTGCATTAGAATTGAATTCATTAAACAAACACAAACTAAACAAACACAAAATTATACTAATCAACACAAGCAGCCTGTTCATATCATAAACACCAGCAGATAATATAAACACCTGTGCGGTCTTCTAAATCCTTCGAATCCAGACAAACACCAGCACATAATATACTTTTGATATTGTCTATATCATCATACCTAGCAGCCAGTTCATAAAATATAGATAAGAACTAGAAAATGGGCCAAAAGGATGGCATGTCCAATATGAATCTTAATTAAAAAAAGGGACCCAGAAAAAAAATTAAAAATTTAGCATTATAATACAGCTCTACATGATCAGTGTCATAATCTGACTACAAATAGAGAAAAACACCAAAAATCAATGAGTCAAAGAGCCACCACCCCTGCATCTCTCTCTCTCTCTCTCTCTCTCTCTCTCTCTTCAAACACAACCAAACACTTCTTTAATTAATTTCTCTACCGGCCTATTACTCTAATTCCTTCACTCACAACCATTCCATTCTTTTACTTTAACTCTACTACTTAAGATTAACTCCCTTATTAGAAGCACCACAATTCAATAATATATTGTTAATTTGTCAACGTAACATTAATGTCTTCACTTCACTAATTCCATTTCTACTTACTTTATTGCATGCTATTAATATTCATATTGACTATTTTTTTATTGCTTTCATCCTTTTCTCCATCACTCAAAATTAAAATAAAAGCGGATCGATCGGATACATGTAAGATATAGCTTCAATTCTCAACTTGAAATTAAGTTCTAGTAATAGATAGGCAGGCATGCACTCCTAGCTAAATTTACATAATTTAAGTCAAAACCTACTAACTGCATGTTTCACTGTTGCAGATTAAATTGCCCAACCTTTCTTTTTGCTCAAAAATCAACCCTTGCTAGATGACGAGGAGGGGAAACAAGAGAAGACTTCACTTATCTATATACATATACCTTTATTTATTCATTGAGGAAATGTATATATACGTATCTTTATTTAGTAAGGCAACTTTTCTGTGCGACTTTCCTAAGTGCTCCATTTAATTTATAAGAAGTCTCTAAACATATAAGTGCCCCAAAATCTGCCGTTTAGTAGTAGTGAGCCAAATATAAGATGGCGTAGATCTTCAACATAGCCTTTGTTGGGACGAAGAGTAGGATCCCTAAATACTAAATGAGTAAGTCTTGTGTGCAGACATATGCACAGTACAAAACTTGACCCGCCACGCGCCTGACTGACCCGGCGCTACAGTAATTTTTTTTTTTTTAATTCTAGATTTTTTTTTTCCGGCGGAGCCGATTTTACGGCTCTGCTTTCGCTCCGATTACTAAAATAAGGATAATCGGCGGACAACATTTTGGACTTTTACGGCTCGCTACGAGGCCTTCGGCCCTCCTCGCTCGCGTCTTGACCATAGAAGAAGCGGCAAAAAAAAAATAAAAAAAAAAAATAGTCAAAGGAGGTTTGACCGGGTCAAACAGGTCGGATCGGGTCAAATGGACGGATGTTCTACGGTGGAACAGTTGCACTCAAATTTTTGTCGTACTAAATTAGTGTTTGATACCTTGAATAACAGAAGTAGAACTCGGAAGGTGAAATAGTCGATGGACGATGACGGTGTCGATCCGGGCCTGAGAGGACAAGCTTTTTAAGATAAAAACAATAGTATTAGGTTTTCTGAGTTGGGCTTAAAAAAAAAATTATCGTGGGCTTGTAACCAGAAATTAAAAAAATATATACATTAAAAAAAATAATTATCTTGGGCTTGTGACCGGTGCCCCTTGAATAAAATAAAACATACTAATAATTTAATTTAGTGTGAATCGTAAAATAGTGCTCCTCCGTATTTTTTCATTAAATTCATTTTACTTAATTTTGATGTATCATTTTATCAAGTCAGGAAATAGAAATGCATCATATGATATATACTGCACTATAACTCATAAGTTGCCACTTATCATATCGTATGTCATTCAAAAGTTACTAACTTTATTCTCTATCCTACTTGATGTGAAAAAATTTCTCCCAAAAAATTATTTTATCTTTTCAATTTTATTATAAATAATTCAATCTTTAACATGTGTGTCCAACTAAATTAATTTACTGAAAAGATACGGAGGAAGTAGTAGCATTGTTATGAATATAAAAATAATAATTATACTATCAATTGGAATATGTGTCCATGAGCTAGCTATGGAATATGTGGTGTGTCTAAATAATTCACGGACTACACGCTAATTCAAACTATAATGAAACTAGAGTTATTACTAAATTCTAGCAGTTTTAAAGATTAAAATATTAATTATAACAACAACTTTTAAAAGTATATAATTATAGTAATTTAAAAGTTCTTTATCCTTATTTTTTAATTATTACATTATATCTAAATATAATATTTATGAAACTAGCACTCTTATAAATCTTTTAAAATTTAACACTTTATGTCTTTTTTCACTTTATTTTTGTATTTCCCATCTTGTCCCTTTCTTTTTTGTTACTCTACTTCTTCATTCTTTCTCCTCACCTCTCGCTCTCTCTCGTCCCTCCACCCTTCTCTCTCCTTCTCCCCTCTTATCCTTCTCTCTATATTAAGATCTCTCGTATCTCTCTCCCTTACTCTGAAAAACCCAAGCCTAGCTTACCGCCGCCACAACCTCCTCGCCGCCTTAGCTTACCTTCGTCGTCGCCACCTCCAGTGGCGCCATGCCGTCATCCTCTCTCTCTCTCTCTCTCTCTCTCTCTCTCTCTTTCTCATCTGTAACTTTCGAGTTTCGGCAGATTTGGCCCTCATCACCACCACCTATAGGCGCGAAACGATGAGGCGAAGCCAATGGTCTTGGTCTTAGCCATAGATTCAAAGTGTCGTAGCCAGAATTCGGAAAAAACTAAACGGCCGAAATTCTCGAAAAAAAACAGATCTGAAAGATCTATTATTTTTAGTTTTTTGTGACTTTACAATTTTTTTCATTTTTTTTTGTGACTTCACAAATTTTTTCCATTCTTTTGGTGACTTCAAAAAAATTTCCATTTTTTTTGTGACTTCACAAATTTTTTCATTTTTTTTTGTGACTTCACAATTATTTTTTCCATTTTTTTGGTGACTTCACAAATTATTTCACTTTTTTTTTTGTGACTTCACAACTTTTTTTCCATTTCTTTGGTGACTTCACAAATTTTTCTATTTATTTTGGTGACTTCACAGATTTTTCCAACTTTTGAAAGACATAATTAAAAAAATCGTATAAAAACAATTTGTGACCGCCGGCGACAGTGGCGGCAACACGGCAGCGGCGGTGGAATTTTAGTTTATTTTTGTGACCGCCGGTGACAGTGGCGGCGTCACGACGACAACGATGATTGCACTGCAACGGCGGCGGCAGAAAAATAGTGATGGAATATTTTCTTTTTAGTCACAATTTTTTTTTTATTACCAGAGAAATGATAGAGGTGGTGAAAAATGTCAACAAATACTAAAATTTAAAGGATATAATAATGAATGCTAAAATTTAAAAAAATAAGTACTAGTTTCAAAACCCTCTCTTATATTTTTCTATTTGGAAGCCCACGTTTTTTTCTGTGTAACGGATTCCTCATTTCTGTATACCGACTATTCTCTCTCCTCAGCTTGACCTCCGAGACAATGTATGACTTCTTACTCTCTCTCTCTCTCTCTCTCTCACATGTGTATATAAACACTTGATAAGTTAGAACTCTCTCATCACTCATCACACACATCCTTACTACTTCACTTATCTCCAACTTATATACTAAATTTTCATGCAATGGGAAAGCAGCTGCATATCGTTCTATTCCCAGCCATGGCCCACGGCCACATGATCCCCATGCTTGACATGGCAAACCTCTTCATTTCCAAAGGCCTCAAAACCACCATCATCTCCACCCCCGCCTTCTCCGGCCCCGTCTCCAAAGCCCGGCCCGAAATCAACCTCGTCATCACCCCTTTCCCTCCTCCTTCCTCCTCCTTACCCCAACACATCGTCGCCTTCGACCAAATGACCCCGGACCTCGTTCCCGACTTCCTCCGCGCCATGGAGCTCCTCCAAGCCCCCCTCGAGGCCATACTCGACCAACTCCGCCCTGACTGCCTCGTCTCCGACATGTTCCTGCCGTGGACGGCAGCCTCCGCCGCCAAATTCCGCATTCCGCGCCTCGCCTTCTACGGCGTCAGCCTCTTCGCGCGGTGTCTGTCGGAGCAAATAGAGTTGCACAAGCCTTTCAAGAATGTGAAGTCTGATGATGAGCCCTTTCTCGTGCCAGATCTCCCGGATAAACTCGAGTTCCTGAGATCGCAGCTTTCTCCGTTTCAACTGCAGGAAGGTGAGAGAGACTTCGAGGAGCTGTTCAAGAAGATGAACGAGGCTTGGAAGAATACTTATGGAGAGATTGTCAACAGTTTTTACGAGTTCGAACCGGCTTACTCCGATCATTACAAGAATGTTATTGGAAAGAAAGCTTGGGATATCGGCCCTCTTCTCCTCTGCATGAATGAAGGAGAAGAAGGTGAGAAGAAGAAGATTAAATCACAAAGAGGAAAGGAATCCGCCATTGATGAGCACGAGTGCTTATCTTGGCTCGACTCGAGAAACCCTAATTCCGTCGTCTACGTCTGCTTCGGAAGCGCCGCCAGCTTCAGTGGGGCCCAGCTGCATGAAACTGCGGCGGGGCTGGAGAAATCCGGTCAGGATTTCATATGGGTGGTGAGAAGAGGGAAAGAGAAAATGAAGGAGAAAGAAGAAGGAGAAGAGGATTGGTTGCCACGTGGATTTGAGGAGAGAGTGAGGAACAGAGGGTTGACCATGAGGGGGTGGGCCCCGCAGGTGATGATTCTTGATCATCCGGCTGTGGGGGCCTTCGTGACGCACTGTGGGTGGAACTCGACTCTCGAGGGGGTGTGCGCCGGCGTGCCGATGGTGACGTGGCCGATTTTCGCGGAGGAGTTTTTAAATGAGAAGCTGGTGACGGAGGTTTTGGGGACTGGGGTTTCGGTGGGGAATAAGAGGTGGCAGCTGGGGGCGAGCGAAGGGGTAGGGCGGGAGGCGGTGGCGGAGGCGGTGGGGAGGGTTATGGGCGGCGGAGGGGCGGCGGAGATGAGAAGCCCCTAAGAGCATTTACATCGAGGTGCGAAAAGGGGGTGTCGATCCGGTGTCGATGCCGCTCGACACACCCCCCACATCGACACACCCTGTGTCGAAGCTGCTGTAGGGGGATCGACACCCCCTGTGTCGATGGTGGTGTCGAGTGCGAGGTCGATCGTTCGATCCCTCCTTCGACTCCGCCACGTCAAAAAATTGGGACACGTGGCGTGTCCCCATTGGTCCATTTTTTTCTGAAAAAAAAATTAATATTAACAAAATTAAATACTATCCAACGGTTACATCCCATTTTTTCACTATATATATCCCTTCAACTCATTCATTCTACACACCAAAAAATTTCTTTCTTCATCCAATCTTCCCTACAAAAAAACTTACTCTTTCACATCATACAATTCACTTGTTGGTTCAAAAAAAAAAAAAATATGAGTTGGCCGGGTGCGAACTACAATCCTGAAGAGGCGGAGTGCCACTCCGCCAAGTTATTGAGAGACAAGCTCAAATTCAGGATGCACGTGCCCACGACCGCCTTATGGAGGATATGATTGAAGAGATTTGGGCACGTTTTGGTCCACTCCGCGAATAGTTATTGTGTTTTTATTTATTTCCTAATTATTGTATTTTTTTTAGTTATTGTCTTTTTTTTAATTCAATAAAATTGTCAGTTATTAATTTCTGAATTTAATTAAGTTAGTTTTTATAATATTTATTACAAATAAAAAAAAACAACAAAATAAAATTTATTTAATCATTAAAATCACGTTTCCCAGTGCTTAGACCTAGGTCTTACTCAACCCCATTGATGTGGAGAAATCAACCTATGTCTAACTCAACACCACCAATCATTAAAATCACGCTTCCCAGTGCTTAGACCTAGGTCTTACTAGATCCCCGCTGTAAGTGCTCTAAGGAAATGGCAAAGAAAGCTGTGGGAGAAGGGGATCGTCTTATAATAATTTGAATGTTTTGATAGAGGAAATTGAGCAATTATGTTCATCCCAGCAATTAAACATAAATTAGTTTTTTTTTTTCTTGTTTTGTTTAAATTTCCACGTTTGTTTTGGTTGAAAGTTTTGCTTTTTTTATTTTCTGTATATTCTTTAGTGTTTGGTTTGTGATGATTTGAAAATGGAATTTCAGGTTTTACTGTTCTTATAACATGTGATAAATTTCAGGTTTTAGTGTGGACAGTATGTGCACTTTAATTGATATAATCATATAATTATGATCTCCCCACCATGTCTTGTTTCCCACTTTTTTTTCATTTTTTTTATTATTCTTATTTTGCTTACAATTGCTTTATAGTTAATATATCCAATTACAAACTAGTTTTTAGGATAAGTGTGGTTAGAAGAGGGTGACACGGGTTTTAATAGTAGGAGAGTGCGTTAGTGAGTGATAGAAGTATTATGAGTAAAAAATGTGTAAGTATTTTTTTATCCTTAAATGAATAATACAAATAAAAAGAATAAAAGATAAAAAAAACTAATATTTTAAGTGGAGTCGTTTCTATTTATGAATAGACCACACTTATCATGAACGGCCCAAAGGAAATCGAATAAGACTTATCGTGTATTAAAATGTGATTGGATTAATGTAGGGACAATGCTCTATATAGGTTTTGTGGACAGTAAATAAAATTAATTAGCGATGACATAAACTTTGAAATTATGTTGATTTCTTGCTTATCAGAGACTGATACTGATACATGATCTAAGTTACTCCTCCGTTCATGATAATGTATTTCATTGTGTGCTTGGCATGGGTTTTAAGAAAAGCTGATAAAGTTATTGTAAATGAGATAAAAGTAGAGTTGAGGGGTAGTGGAATAAAATTATTGTGAGTGAGATAAAGGTAAAAGTTGGTAGATAATAGAAAGAATGAAGGGTATAATAGTACATAAAGTAAAGTAGGACACATTTTTATGGACAAAAAAAGAAGGTAAGTAGGGCACATTTTCGTGTACAGGGGGAGTAATAAATTGTTTTATTATTATACTCTTTTCGCCCCACTTAGTATAGTGCGGGAGCCATACGCGCACATATAATGTATTTTTTATTTTTTAAGTGGGTGAAGAAACTTTATATAAATAAATATATTGAACTTTTAAGGGTAAAAATATAAAAAATACTCCCTCTGTCTACAAAGAGAATGCATAGTTTTCCTTTTTTAGTTGTCCACAAAGAGAATGCATAGTCCATTTATGGAAACTATTTTCTCACTTACTACCCTTATAATGTGGGACCCTATCTCCACTAACATCTACTTTTTCTCCATTCTCTCACTTACTACCTTTATAATATGGGACCATATCTCCACTAATATCTATTTTTTCTTCACTCACATTTTACTTTTCAAGATTTTCTTAAAATTCGTGCCGCCACAAAGTATGCATTCTATTTGTAGACGGAGAGAGTATATCCTAAAAACGGAAACACAAATTGAGACATTATAAAAGGAAAGTGATCATTATAACCCGGAATGGAAGGAGCAGAAAGCAACCTTATCACATGTTATTTTGTCACTATTGTGTCGGAAGAGTCATATTATGACCACGTGTTATTTTGTTAAATTCGCAGCTTATTACATTACGATAGTCAATTCTTAACTGCAATCTGCAAGATGGTTCCATTGCATTTCTACACAGAGAAATTCTTAGATGAACTACATCCATTTCTCACATAATATTATTTTTATATTATTAAAATATTGTATTGTGAGAAGTGAATCTAGTACACTTATACCCCTCTAAAAATTTCTCTCACTATTTCACTATACATTAGTAGATGTGTCACTCAACTTTGGAACTCAAAAGCAAATCCATCCACAAAGCCCTAAAAAAAAAAAAAAAAAAAAAAAAAAAAAACTCACAAATTCTCTATTCCAAATTATTTTATTTTAGAATTATAGAATTTGCCATATCACTAGCCATTGTGGTAATTTTTTATTAACAAGACCAAATTATAGTAAAAACATACCAATATAATATCTTCACTCTAACAAACAACTTATTCAAATTCGAATCAACCTGGAATTTTTGCAATCCAAAATTTCCAAGCATAAAATAAACAGTAATGCAACAAGGACGGGAATTCCTCAAAGCATTTAAATAAAAACCTTGCTGGAAAATAAAAATAAACACATGCATGTTGACAGAGAACATAATTAAGCAAAATATCATCCAAGCTTCACAGAAAGGCTGGGTTGATTTTCCGGTCGACTTCTTCAAGTGGCTCGATTTTCCCCGTCCTCGTCCTCTTCCTCTTCCTCATCCCCTTGGACGATTCATCAACTTCCTCCGGATCCTCCTGTGGTTAGCCAAGTGATTGAAATTGTGAACCAAACATAATTAATTGTTATTCAAGAAAATTTGTATAAATATAATATGACCATCATATACAAGGATAGTATTGTTATTCAAAATTAATCTTGCAGCGGCCATGAATAAGCATGTGAGATCATGTATTCCATTTCCGTATTTCATCTTCTATTGTATTAGTAAGAGAATGATACGTGTCATAATTAATGGTTCAAGCATACGTACCTAGTTTTTGGTTTTGAGTCTCATACTCGTAGTAGATCGTCGCTCTCCACATATAAACAAAGTCCATGATATTATATGACAATCATAAACAATAAGTTCCTTCGAGCATTTGGTAACCAAATCATAAACCAGTAGCTGATTTTTTATACCCAATATTGTATCGACATGAGCAAGAGAGACAGTATATAATCTGTTCCACAACTGCCCTTTCTATACATAGAGCTCAACAGTCAACATGCGCCGTCGAAGAGGTTAATTCAGCCGATTTGCCAAGAGCGCCTAACGAACCACCACACTCGACAAGATCATAATTAAAATGTTCAACTTTGCTAGTGGTGACCGGCAAAGCAAAGTGACTAAAGCTCTCGGTTTCAAAATCAAACGACAAAACATAATCATCCATGAACTCACGTTCCTTTGTTATACCAAAGTCGCAACCAAGGGTTGCTGTCCAATAACAACTCCCAGTCTCCATAACATATACACCATTACTTTGAAGAAAACCAACACCAGGTGTTGGAATCTCCTTCCAAACATCACATGTCAACGAATACAATTCAAAGTAATCCTCAGAATTGTTGCAATCACTTCACTACAAGAATTTCAGTTATAGGCAACATAGAGCTGACAATAGATTTTAATTTTTTTTTGTTGTCAATCACTATATAGACCACTGTCATAGCCATACATGTTGTCTTTAAGCAGCATAGCCGAGACCACAAGCACCGAAAGAGTGGAATGCTTGAAAAGGATCGTAATCGGGCGGAGGAAGGACTTTCAATTCTTTAGTTGTTTGGTTAAAAAGAACAATTTTTTCACTAAAATAGAGAAAATACAAGAGCCCGGCACACCTACCACCCATAATTTGTGAAGAAGGTGAGTACTCATCAAAGGGGAGTTTGATATTTTCAGACGCAGAGCCGTCTTCACCAACAACTGATAAATGATAACCATCCAAAGAAGGTCCGTACATGATATATACTTGTATTAATTATTAGATTAGATTGGCCTGCAAAAGTTTTAGTCAAAAAATCTTTATATTAAACTTATGTCTTCCAAATTTGATCACAAACATGAGGAAATTCTTACAAGGCTATACTCCCATGTGAATATTTTTAATAATATAACACATGATTACAATAATTTTATTTGACGGGTATTCAGTGCGCACCGAAGGTCGCAGCTGAGGGATCGAGTAAAAAAAATTGCTAGTGTAGTACATGTACATGTAAGAGTGCCAAAGGTCCAGTTTGGTGGCCTGGTTTGACACAAAAAACCAAACCAAACCAAAAACAAAAAATGGGACTTAAATTTGGAATTAATTCAATCAAATTTCGAAAGCGAAATTTCAAAATTCAAGCAAAGAAAATTCAGCAAAAGTAAACACAACAAAGTTTGGTAACAGAAATTGTTAATCGAAGAGTTAAAGGCCTAAATACTAAATTAATGTTTGATAACAGAAGTAGAACTCGGAAGGTGAAATAGTCGACGAACGATGACGGTGTCGATCCGGGCCTGAGAGGAGAAGCTTTTTAACAAAAAACAGCAGTATTAGGTTTTCTGAGTTGGGCTTAAAAATTATCTTGGGCTTGAAACCAGAAATTAAAAAAAAATACTTTCTCCGTCACACCTTACTTATCTCATTTGCTCCCGACACAGAAATTAAGAAAAAAAAGATTAAATATAAAAGATATGATTAGTATAGTTAATAAAGTGATATAAAGTATTTTTTAATTAATAAAGTGATATAAAGTGTTTTTGAAGTGACATAAAATAATATAAAGTAATTTTGAAGTGATATAAAGTGAATAAAGTGATTTCTTAATTATTTCCTTAAATAGAAAGTGAGACAAGTAAAATGGGACACCAAAAATAGAAAGTGAGACAAGTTAAGTGGGACGGAGGGAGTATTATTATTAATAAAATAATTATTTTGGGCTTGTAACTGGTGCCACTTGAATAAAATAAAACATACTCCCCCCGTCCATAAAATAAAGCCTCATTTGAATGTCGGCACGGAGATTAAGAAAGCTGTAAAATTGTTGTGAGTGGAGTTAAGGTCCCACTTGTTGAGAGTGGAAGAAGTGGATTGAGAATTAAAATTTTGTGAATGGAATAAGGAGCCCACTTGTTATGAGTAGAAAATATAAAATAGAGTTGAAGTTGTTGTTAGTGAAATAAGGGTCCCACATATTGTGGGTGGAAAAAGTAAAATTGGAGTGAAAATTATTGTAGGTGAAAAAGTAAAATTGGAGTGAAAAAGTAAAATTGGAGTAAAATTGGAGTGAAAAAGATAAGCAGGGTTTTATTTTGTGGACAAATATTTTGGGTAAATAGGGCTTTATTTCGTGGACGTAGAGAGTAATAATTTAATTTTAGTGTGAATGGTAAAATAGTGTAGTAGCATTTTTATGAATATAAACATAAGGATTATTGTTGGATTATAGCAGTTTAAGGAAAAAAACACAAATTATAGCAATAACATTTTAAAAGTATTAATTCTAGCATTTTATGAGTTTTTTACCCTTATTTATATATTCTTTAATTATTAGACAATATTCCAGATTTTGAATCATTTATTTGGCTAATCATCCACGTTGCAGAATCGTTTTTAGTCATTTGCTTAGGATTAAAATAATTTATTTTTGTGATGCATTAATTCACACAGTAAAATTTTTGAAATCACATATTAAAATTTGTGAATTTGTTAAATTCACGGGTTAAATATGAAACGATATAATTTTTAATGTGATTTCCCATTATTTTTCATATACATTTCTGATTTTTTTCATGTGAGTTCCCATTATTTTTCATGTGAATACGAATTAGATAAGAAAGCTCACAAATTATAATGTGATTACACATTTTTTTTCCTGTGAATTCCCAATTTTTTTTATGTGGATTCTCATTATTTTTCTTGTGAATACGAATTAAATATGAAAGCACACAAATGATAATTTTATTACACATTTTTTTCATTTGAATTCCCAATTTTTTTCATGTGAATTCACCCTTTACATCAAACTCAAACTAAAACCGCCGACGAGACACTGAAGATGGGGAAGAAGAGCAACACCATCCCATACTTGCAGAGGTCACGAATTCCTAGAGAGAGAATGTTTGGGACATAAGTAAGAGAAGAGGTTTCTGATTGAATTCTACGATTTTCAAATAGGAATTTTAAAAGAAATATGAAGAAGGGCGAAAAAGACTATAAGTGCTAGTATTTGATACTTTTAAAAATTACTGCTATAATTGATAATATAATCCTAAGAAAGGCTATTTTTGCATTCTTCCCCAAACATAATACTTATACAGTTATACCATCAATTGAAATATGTGTCCATGAGCTAGCTATGGAATATGTGGTGTGTGTCTAATAATTCATGGACTACACGCTAATTCAAACTAGAATGAAAATAGAACTGAGGCAAGATCGTGCATGGAACGTAGCATTCCAAGTACTTCCTTCGTCCAAGAAATAAAGTTTCATTTGGTGTTCGATACAAAGATTAAGAAATTTGGTGGAATTGTTGTGAGTGGAGTTTGGGTCCTTCTTATTAAAAGTGAAAAAAGTGAAACAAAAGTTAAAATTGTTGTGACTGAATTATGGCTCCCCTTATTGTGAGTGGAAAATGTAAATAAGAATTAAAGTTGTTGTAAGTGTAAATAAGGAATCCAC
The DNA here is from genome assembly GCA_029490685.1 of Schizonepeta tenuifolia. Taxonomy (NCBI): domain Eukaryota; kingdom Viridiplantae; phylum Streptophyta; class Magnoliopsida; order Lamiales; family Lamiaceae; genus Schizonepeta; species Schizonepeta tenuifolia. The sequence goes on along the minus strand of CM055960.1, from coordinate 90,281,363 downwards.
TTATTATGAGTGGAAAAAGTAAAATAAGAGTGAAAGTTGTTGTGAATGAAATAAGGCCCCATATGAAGTGATTGAAAAAATTGAAGTATGACTTTGTTTTGTGGACAAATAAAAATGAGTAAGTAACATTTTATATCGTCATCGTGGACAGAGGGAGTATCTTATAGTACTCCCTGTACTTTTTTATACTAAGTACTTCCAGCCATCAAAATACACATATAAAGGAAATTGATATATTACTATTTTTATTTATAATTATTGCCTAGAAAACTTAAAATGTAAATAGTAATATTTATTACTCCCTCCGTCCACGAAATTATTATCACATTGTGGAAAACACGAGTTTTAAAAAAATTGTAGGTAATAGTGAATTATAGTGAGTATTGTTGTGAGTGGAGTAAGGGTCTCACAATAAATGTGAGTGGAGTAGCAAAAGTGACAATCATTTCATGGACGGAGAGAGTACTTAAGTAAAATAAAAAATTATGCATTTTTTTTTTTGGAATTTACAAAATGAAATACTTATTAGGGAACAAATAAAAATTTTATAATAGAACACTTAATAACAAACAGAGGGAGTAATAATTATGAAGTATAGAAATGAGTATGACATGCTCCATAGTGTAAATATCAATTTGGATTCTGTATATTGCCTCTCACATAAATTTTACAATTTATCACATTGATGATACAAAAGATAGCTGATTTAAATAGGAGACTATGCCGTCGAAGAATCAATAATGCAAGATCACAAAGCCGCACTTGCTTATGACACGCCTTTGTAGGTCGAGCCTGCTACACTTATAATTGGAAAATATGGTTTACCTGTTCTGAGTGATTTTCAGGCTACTGCACAAAGAACGAGAGTTCATCTAATGCGCATTAAAGATAGCAGCTACGGATTTACCACTATATATAAAAAAAAAAAAGAAAAAAAAAGTCCCACATGCTTGGTCAATATAGTTTAATTTGAGAATTTTCGAATACAACCAAAAGATTTCCGTTAAACGCGGATTTCTCTCTCTCTCCCCCCATTTGAAAACTGACTACATAATTATTACCGGCATAAATAACTAACAATCCCCATCAAATATGTTCTTTTCAAGTTCTAACAGTGTGCCTAGGACCGTCCACTAGGTAATTAAATGTTAATTACCGCCGCTCCATCCTAGAGAGAAATGTGGCAAATTAATTTCTCACACGTCCATTACGAAAAAATTTTACATGAGCGTAAATATAGTATAAAACACTCCTCGTATATAAATATTATAATAATTTAATTTATATTATTAAAATATTTTCATGTAAACGGTGAGTGTACATGTTGTACACCCATATAAAAATGTCTCGTTAATTACTATGTTGGGTCAATTTAATTGGTGAAATGGGTGAATTAGTGGGACTAAAAAGGCTTTAAGTCATATTTCTATCTATATTCTTTAATTCGAGGCGAGCTATCCGAAACAATTTTAGTAATTCGGCACAATTTTTAGATACTGTAATATTTTTTTTTTTATATCGTAGGAACCCACAGCCGCTACCTTTGGTGCGCACTGAGTAAACCTCCGTTACTTGTGCAGTAGCCTGCAAACCACACAGAGCAGATAAATCACACTTGGGCAGTAGATACTGTAATATCTTATATCGCTACAATCTAACGCGTTGAAGCCTTGAAGGAGTGTGGTTTACATTTACATATAAACAAACTTTAGCAATTAAAACATTTTTCATTGTAGTAGATTCATTTTTAGAATATCCAATTTATGTGTATTGGTACGCTAGTTGTCTGATATTTGCTCAACCAATTGAATCCACGTGACCTAATCAAACTGAAAATTAAAAAATTAAGATGTATAAATACATCCTAATACATTTGTTTAAAAATCCAACACTCTAAAATACACGCGAACGTGATATTCTAATTCTAATTCTAATAGTATAATACTACGCTCCTAAAACAATTATGAGATATAAAGCAATACTGCACTTTCTTGTCTGGCCGAATGTCACCTATTATTATTATTATTATTATTATTATTATTATTATTATTATTATTATTATTATTATTATTATTATTATTATTATTATTATTATTATTATCGATAAACATGATTAAACATACTTTCAAACTATCAATAATTGCTTGTTTTAATCATGCGTGTATTAACAAACGTTACACGCCTTGCAAAATAAAATTAACTTTACACAATATCACAATGTTGATTTTGTAGATACCATACCAAATTTGATAGCAGAAAATATAGTATCCAATCTTCATTTTCTCTACAATCACTAATATACTTTGTAAGTATATGTGAGAAATTAATGGTTCTAATTGTTTTTCTATTTAATATTAGCTACAACATCATACAGTATATATAATCTCGTGCAACAAAAACCCCTTTATAAAGCAAGAAATTTGTTCATTTATTGCACTTTGATCAAGTGTGGATATAAAAAGCACTATCTATCAATAATCCCTTAATCAAGCCATTTTTCACTCCAAATCCATCTCAAAATTCCCCCAGATGTTCTACGCATGTCGTGCCGCACTAAATTCCTCTTGACCTACTTTTCTTCTTCCACGCCTCACAAACAAATTTTTTTTATTATCTTTCCAATTTTATAACTGTTTTTAGTCATGAAAAGGATTTTTCAAATAGTTGTTTAATTGCCGTTTTGCACGCAGGAAGTCCTTAGATTAAGTTAGTTTTGTCACATATTTTTATTACAATTTCAAGAATTGACAGAATTTGAAGGTAAATTCCTATTTTCTTTAAAACATATCACATTTTTATTTGTTATTGCTTTAAATCCTTTTTCATTCAGTCGGTGCGTATTTTTTTTAAAAAAAAATTAAGCTCTTTAATTCTGACCCTATCACCATAAATTGGGACCCAAATTTAAAATCTCGCATAATTTCATATATCAAATCATTTCCCCATTATTTATTCCGCTCCAGCATAAAAAGTAAAATTAAAGTAGAGGTAATAAGGTAACAAGATAAAGCTTCAAATAAAAATAAAGATAAATTCATAATTATAAAATAGTACACGCAGCTCACCTTGTAACTAGTGCCGTTCTCTCTTTAATTCCTACACATCTCAGATTTGAAAAACTGAAGAAAACGAAAGAAAAAAAGAAATAAAAAGAAGAAGAAGAAGAAGAAGAAGAAGAAAATCCAAACTTCACTGCGAATTTCATCAAACACCTTGCATTCATACAAATGAAGACGGGAGCAAAGTTCATTGTTCTCCACCACAAGCTCGCCGGCGGAGCTCCAACCGCCGCCTCCCACCGCGCGTGGCTCGCGGTCTTCGTCCTCTTCTTCCTCTTCACCTTCGCCTTCACTCTCTTCACCACGAGAGACGCCGCCTCCGCCGCCAGCACGGCCGCGACCGCTGCCACGAAGTCGAAATCTCAGCTGCCGAAGCCCGTCTTCGACGCGCTCCTCCACTACGCGGCCCTCAACGCCACCTCCGCCGGCCGCATGTCCGCGGAGGAGCTGAAGACCATCGCCGCCGTCCTCCGCCGCTGCGCCGCCCCCTGCAACTTCCTCGTCTTCGGCCTCAGCCACGAAACCCTACTTTGGAACTCCCTCAACCACAAGGGGCGGACCGTCTTCGTCGGCGACAGCGCGTATCTGATCTCGAAACTCGAGGAGAAGCAGCCGTCGATCGAGGCCTACGACGTTCAATTCACCACGAAAGTGAGCGAATTGTACGATTTGATCGAATATTATAAAGGAGAAGTGACGAGCGAGTGCCGGCCGGTGCAAAACCTCCTGTTTTCCGACTGCAAGCTGGCGATAAACGACCTCCCCAACCACATATACGACGTCGCTTGGGACGTGATACTGATCGATGGTCCCCGCGGCTACTTCGGGGCGGCGCCGGGGCGGATGACGGCGATTTTCACCGCCGGAGTGCTGGCGCGTAGCAAAAGGGGCGGCGCGGCGGAGACGCACGTGTTCGTACATGAATTTGATAGGGAAGTGGAGAAGGTTTGCAGCGATGAATTTTTGTGTGGAGAAAATTTGGTGGAAACCAAAGATTTATTGGGGCATTTTGTGATCGGAAAATTTGAGGAGAAAGCAAATAGGTTTGGATTCTGTTCAGTTCCGGCGTCATCTTCGGTTCCTCAGAATTCAATTTAATTATCCTTTTTTTTTTTACTTTTTTTTTTTTGTGTTTACTTTGAGAGGTAAACTGTAATATTTATATAGGATTTTCAAATGTTAAATATAAATTATATTAGCTGCATTTATGCGATCAAGTGATGCCGTATTTCTTCAATGCAATTTTGATCAAAAACTTGTTTCAGCTAATAAACCACTTAAATAAGTTAATTCTCTGATTAATTTGAAGTTTATAGCTCAAATATTGATTTATTCATTTTCTTCTTATTTGATTTATTCATTTTTGTTTGACTTATATCTCATTGTTTGTTATAATTCCGTATGTTTGTTTATGAATTATTAGTGTACGAAATACTACATGTGATAGTATTTGTTTTATTTGAGGACAGGAGAGATATATAGAAGAAGATACTACCAAATATAACCAACCTAATGTCGTTTATGAAATTTGCAACTAATTTTTGGGCAAATAAAGAATATAAGTCAGAGTTTAAGATAGCCAGCGTCACGTTGTCCGAAATTAACTTGTTCGTTTAATAATGTCATTATCTAAATAAATCTTCAAATTAAAGGACGGTAGGTGTACTGCAAATATTATTATATTATTGAGTAATGATATTTAGACACACTGTTGTCAGTCACACGTGCTAAAAATAGTAATATAGGTTTTGAAAATGAAAATATACTATAATTGGAAAGCATAAACCCTAGGAGGAAAATATGATTATTTCTATTTTTACAGTCAACTTTCTTATTTTTCACGCTTGTGGCTGGTCACGATATGTACGAATATCATTACTCTATATTATTATTGGTATATATAGTTTTAAAAACATGCACTTTTAATTTGTGGTCCTTTTCACGTTTTATGTTATCATTTTCTTCTTTTTTTTTTGGGTTGAGAGGCACTTTTCATGTTATCATAGAACTGTAGTAATCAGTATGGACCATTTAAATTTTGAATATTTGAATTTTTACGTCCAGCAACCAAAAAAATTTTACTTTTTTCCCTTAAAATACCACCAATCGTTGTTACTTACTACCTCCGTCCGTTTTAACTTGTTCCATTTTGTCATTTCGAGTGTCCGTTTCAACTTGTCCCATTTTTTTTAAGGAACTTTATATCACTTTATCAATTAAAAAATACTTTATATCATTTTATTCACTACACTAATCACACCATTAACCCATTAACATTCTTTTTCTTAATATCCGTGCCGATCTCAAATAAGACAAATTGAAACGGACGAAGGTAGTATTATATTTTACAATGACTAATATTCTTTCCGAACATTGTTTTAAAAAAAATCTTTCCCAAACAAACTTTTGTACAACTAATCAATTAAAAAATGCTATATCATTTTTTCTTTGATAAATTTAATATGTTTATGTTAAATCCGAATATTTATTTTCTGAAGTGTTGGAAAAAGAAAAAGAAAAAGAAAAAAAAAAAACACGGTACGACGGTGTGTGTGCGCGGAAAAATGGCTGTCGGTGGGCTGGATTTGTGGCGTACGAATGCGGTGGTACACTGGTAGAATTATATTCTATGTTTTGTGTCGGTTTCCATCTTCTATTTTTATTTATTATTGTTGGGGAATGAATAAAATTTACTAACATTGTTTTTCGTAATTTATTCAATACAATAAAAGTACTTTATTTAAAGACAAAATTTCACAGAAATTACTGATTTTATACCGAATTCGCATTTTAAGAATGACTTTTTAAAATTAGTCCTAAATTACGGGACTTTTAATTGTATCGCGATTGGGTACCTCCAGCGAGTTTCCCCTAATTTTATGCTGAGGTGGAAGTCGGGAAGCTTACATGGCAATTCGTTGATCCAAAACGACGTCGTTTTGTATTAAAAAAATAAAATTAAATAAAATTAAATTACACATCATCTAACGGCCCATCGTCGCTTACATGGCGATTCCGGCGAGGTTTTCTTTTGCAGATTCCGGCGCCGTCCGAACGACCCACCGTCGCTGCCATATACCGTTGGAATCCTCTCCTCAAGGCGCACATTACGGTGGTGGTTCCGTGTCTCGATTCAACGGCGGCTGAGATTACCGCAGCTTTTTCTTTTTCCTGCTGTCGTCGTTTGTGTTGAGGTTTCCGGCGTCGTCGAGGCGAGTCGAGGGGGGGGACAGGTATCATTCGCTTCGTCTTGCTCTTGCGCATCTATTGGTGGTGGTTGGGTAGGCTGATTCGCTGTCGGAATAATTCTGCCATTATTTTGGTTTTGGGTTGCCGCCAGTGAAAAACCTGCAATTTCCGGCGCCGTCCAGGCGAGTCGAGGGGGGGACAGGTATCATTCGCTTCGTCTTGCTCTTGCGCATCTATTGGTGGTGGTTGGGTAGGCTGATTCGCTGCCGGAATAATTCTGCCATTATTTTGGTTTTAGGTTGCCGCCGGTGAAAAACCTGCAATTTCCGGCTGTCGGACGGCGAATCGAAGCTTGGGCTCACCTTTGCTGGACTCGCCGTGGCTCTGGGAGTTGATTGGTGGTGGTTGGGAAGGTTGAAACGCTGCCGGAGGGGTGACTAAAGTTGGGCAGCCGTGTGATTTCCAGATTCCGGCAAGTTTTTGCTATCTCCGGCGTCAATTCCGGTGACATATTTAATTTTAATTTTTTAATACAAAACGACGTCGTTTTGGGTCAAATTTAAACGACGTCGTTCGATCTACTCCAACGACTTGCCATGTCAGCATTTCGAACGCCATGTCAGCAAATAAATAGGGTGAAACCCGCCGGAGGTACCCAATCGCGATACAATTAAAAGTCCCGTAATTTAGGACTAATTTTAAAAAGTCATTTTTAAAATGCGAATTCGGTATAAAGTCAGTAATTTCTATGCAATTTTGCCTTATTTAAAAATCTAAAAATTATTGATCGGCACTTTGGATTGTGTTTACTAAGGTGTAAAGAGCTCCAACAAATTTGTATCGACGCACTTCAATTGGAATATTGAATTATATGGATTTGATGTTTTATTTTTCTTTTTTCACGCAAGAGTTTAAAATAACTTAATAAAGTTCATGAATCTATTGACAGAAATAGATGTGCCTTGACGTATACAAGAAATGAATTTCCTTTCGGTTTCATCCAACATACTTGCATATTTATAAGGATAATTTTAAACACAGCCCCGTTTTACTCACTATAGCCCCCTAATTAAAATAATAATAAAATAAATAAAAATATACTATTATACCCCTGTAGCCCCAACTTATAATTCTAACAAAACAATAATAATAATTAATTTAGTCACCCACGTAGCCCCTGCATTGAGTCATGGTTAAATTGAATGCATATATCTATTTAAATGTTTCATTACTCAATTGGTATCATTTGCGAATGTAATCATCATTACAATTCCTGATTCAAGCATTAATTTAATGGCAACAAAGATATACAGAATAACATTAGATTTAATTGGTTGTGAGGTTAGGGTTTCCTTCTTTTTCTTGTTCGTCTCCAATTATGGTGCAACCAAAAAACCTCACATCACAGTATCAACATTTGATTAATTGAATGAAAAAACAATTAATCGAAAATTTAGGAAGAAAAATAGTATATATAAAGATAGATAAACACCAACTAATTTCAGAGAAAAAGCCCTGACCAACGACCACATGAATTGAGATAATAATTGGAGAGAGTTTCAAAATTATGTGAGTTGTGAGAAACAACAACCTAATTGCAGTCTTGCAGAAATAGGGGAGAACTAAAGAGAGGATAAAGAGAGTTTTGATAAATTAAACAAAACGTGTGTTGATAATCAATCTTGGAGGTAGTCACAATTCTACCTCTTTATAATCAATTTACGTCGATGATGAAGAAGAGATGCCGGTGGTTATAGAATAATAGAAATAAAAGTTTATTATTTTAAGGCAATTAGGAAATTAAGGGAATAAAAGTATATTTGTTATTTAATTTATTATTATTTTATATGGGGGCTATGATGAGTAAAAAGGGGGTTATGTTTAAAATTACTCTATTTATAAATGATACTGGTTACTATCAAATTATATCCCGATTTTTTACGCTTTTATCAAAGAGTTCCAACTTTTAGAAAATATATAGAATATTTCAAATTTTAAATAAATTAGCAAATCTATCACCGCGGCAACAAAAAATGACATGCATCCAAAAATATGATGTACTACGCTTGAAAACTGTTCCACATAAAATGTTTTTACCAGAGAGCTACTCTGATAATAGATTTGACACAATAGCTTATATGCGACCTGCCGCACCCCATGCGACTGCACGTGAGGTGCACACGCCTCATCCACGTGCAGTGTGCGAGGTGCACGCGCGTTTTTCCGATATTTTTTTTTCTTAACTTTTTTCTGTTTTTTCAGCTTTTATTTCAATTTTTTTCAGCTTAAATCTACTTTTTTTTTGTTTGTCTCTTCGTCGTTTTGTTTGCTGCTTCTTCTTTGGTCAAGATTCGAACGAGCAGAGTTGAAGGCCTCGGAGCGAACCGAAAAAGTCCAAATTGTTGTCCGCCGATTATCCTTATATTAGTAATCGGAGCCGAAGGCGGAGCCGAGAAAAAAAAAACTGAAAAAAAAATTGACCGGATCAACGGGTCAGACCCGACCCGGATCCGGTCGCTGCCCAGGCGATAGGTTGCACACAAGTGCTTCTCTAGATTTGATAATTGTCCAAAAGATTGAAACACTCTAAATATTATTTTCAAAGTCGTGATAAGTATTTCCTCTATCCCATTCAATATGATCTGTATTCTTTTTTGGATAGTTTCACTCAATATGGCTTGTTTCATTTTATGGAAAGAATTGCGGCTTACTTTAAGCTAAAAAATACCTTATTGACATATTGATTAAAACTGTATTCTATTATTACTTTATCATGTCTAATTCTCTCATCTTCTTACTACGTGCTTAAAAAAAGGCTATGTTGTACGGGACGGGGAGAATATGATAAAAGTAATAGAGTTTGTTTAGAAATATCTCATACTAATCCAACTATATTATCAAAGATAGCGGTTATGGGTTCTACAAAGGAGGGAAAAAAAAAAAAAAAGAAAAAAAAGGCTAACTTTGTAATCTGACTTGCTTATTACTTTGGGTGGTTTTTTTTTCCTTTTCTTTTTTGGAACGAATATTAATGAATAAGAAAAGGACCCCTCCGCAACTAACATCCCACTAAACAAGGCATTTTCTCTCATTATTTAGTTTAGATTCTATGCAAGTTTAGAGTAGAGAGAATATCATGCTATAGTTGAAATTTTGCAATTTGTTTCTTAATTTTTCTTCTCTGTATTTGTCTTACACTTAAACATAAATATTAAGCTCCACAGTACTCTTTCTTTGTCTTTTCTAGGGATCAGGTCCTATCTTCAAATTAATGAATTATTAATTTGTAGAAAACATTTTTTTTTAATATTCAGACTTTGGAATATTATCGTCGATTTTTTGTAAAACTTTTTCTTAGTAATAATCAGATGATCTTATATTTCTTCGAGTTATTTATTTATTAATTATTTATATGTAATTATGCTTCTTCTTCTTCATCTTCATCATCATCATCATCATCATCATCATCATCATCATCATTATTATTATTATTATTATTATTCTTAAAGAGTATTGATATTTGGACAATAGTTGTTCGGACGATGATAGCATATTTGTAATTAAATATTTTTTCAATTTTTCAATAATTAATATAATTAGTATTTTGTCTATAACACTCTTTTCCACTTAATTGTATGCTAATTTCTAATATTAATTAAAATAAATTAATATCATGCACAAATTTTTTAAAATTCGAAATATTAATTAAATTTAAATATTATCATATAATTAGGTGGGAAAGGGTATTATAGACAAAACACTAATTGCATTAATTATTAAAAAAATTGAAAGACTATTTAATTACGAATATTAGATTGTTGTCCAGACAACTGTTGTCAAAATATCTTTATTATTATTATCATCATCATCATCATTATTATTATTATTATTATTATTATTATTATTATTATTATTATTATTAGGAGTGTTTTTTAATTGAGGGAGTTGGGAGCAGTTGACAGTTAGTAGAATATATTTGTAAAGTTGTAGTTTGCGTGTATATAATTGTTGTATTAAGCTTTTGTTAGTTCTTTTTTTTTTTCTTTGTTTAGAAACGCTGTTGTTTGATCTTGATCCTTATACTTCTTATAAAACTTTTAAATCTTTTATGGACAGTTTAATATAGTTGGATACTTGGATTCGACTGATAAATAAGTATCTCTTAATTAGGCACCCTTAGATTTATTATATACTGCATCATTAATTTGGAGTTTACGTAGGATCGGAGTTATATTATATGTATCCTTCTCAACATATAAATGTAGTGTTACTACAACCAGAAGGCATTTATAGTTAGTCATAAAATTGATTACGATATTTATAACTTACTTTCGAGAAATTAAAGTAGAATAAAGACATTTGGAAAACAGTTGTCCGAACAACGGTGTAATATTCATAATTAAATAGTATTTTACTTTTTCTAATAATTAATATAATTAGTGTTTTGTCTATAATATTCTTTCCCACCTAATTATATGTTAATCTTTAAATTTAATTAATATTTTGAATTTTCAAAAATTTGTGCATGATATTAATTTCTTTTAATTAATATTAGAAATTATCATACAATTAAGTGGAAAAGGGTGTTATAAACAAAACACTAATTATATTAATTATTGACAAAATTGAAAGAGTATTTAATTACGAATATGCTACCATGTCCGGACAACAGTTGTCTAAATATCAATACTCATTAAAATATTGTTAAATAGACAGATATATCATGTTTAATCTTAATTAGTATGGAAATGTTGCTTAATAAAGATTAAATCGATCGTAATTAAACTGGCAGACGTGGAACCAAAGCAACTAAACTTGAGATAATAGTGTCAGTGAATATCACGTGAGGCAATTGGCCCTCATCTTTATAAACACTCACGTGATTCACGTGACAAAAAAGATGATTCTGCCCACGTAAAACTCTAAATCAAGTTTTCACTGTAGGTGAAAATATTCTATATTTGTACCATACCCTATGAGCTGCTATAACTAACATTTTTCAATATGTATGCCCCTATCCCTTCACAATAGTAACCGGAACAAATAAGCTTAGCGAGATATTCTTTTCATTACACTCGAATTGTTGTTTAACAACAGCATCCCTTCTTTATTTAAAAGAAGAAAAAAAAAATCATCTATCTTCTTTATAAATTGGGTAATTGAATTTTTTTTCAAGTATATAAATTTGTACGATCTTCTCTCATGAGATTTACAGATAGTTAATCGAATATATTGGAATTTATATGAACTGTGCGACATGAAAGAATTAGTTGAGGCAAATTGTTGCGAGAAACAAATAACCATGCATTAAGTATAAGTTAATTAGTGTGAACGATAACTAGATATAACTAAATAAAATAATTTGCATAATATAATTCACGAGTATAAACTATAAACTACTAGTGTGCCTTAGACCGAAATATCCAACATTCATAATTAGTGAATTAAAAAATGAGAGAAAATTCATAATTACTCGGTTTATCTCTTTTTGTCCACAACTTGTTCAAATTGTAAAAAAACTTGCTAGAAATGAGAAGAAGATCATACAAAATACAATTTTTGGAAAAAGAATATATTATTGGATCAACTCTAACTTTGACTTCAAGTCTTCAACAACATAAATTGGTGCGCATGCCATGCGGCGGTTTTTATTTTTTAATGATATGGCCGGAACACAACCAATGAAAGTGTTGGTGGATTTGAACTCGGAACAATTGGACTCGGAATTATTTCTCAATCTCTAAATTATTTTTAAGAAGAACATTATTGGAGTTAGTTGTGAACTATATTAATCTTATAAAATCCTAACATTTTATCTTGAGCTCGGTGCAAGAAAAACATTATACAATTATTTCTTTATAGTTTCAAGATATGTTGCTAAAGTATAATATACTTTGCCGGAAATCTTTCAAACTTTTGAGAAACACAAAGTTTCATTCAAGCATCCAAACAGAACACAAGATTTAAAAAAAGAAAAGTATCAGATAAGAAATTCAATGTATTCTTTATACACTTCATACCCGCAAAGAATTAATTTAGGAATTGAAGAAGTTGTTGGTGAGGGGACATATTGAATAAGGTCCCTACCTATATTGCACGGATGCGTGGGAGCGGATGCGGGGGCGATACGATACGAATACGTGGATACGAAATTTTAAATATATTAAGGTGCAATTCGTCAAAGATACATCTAGTTAATATTATTGAATTATATATAATACTAATAAACTATATAGAAATTTAAGTTTTATTAAATTAAATATATGTAATTCACATTCTCTCCTATTCAAAATTTAAAAATTTCAAATAGCTAATTTGATTAAGCTATATAATAACAATTCAAATGTCATTAGCTCAATATATAAGTCATAATTCAAATAAAGTTCCAAAAATCAATTCATACAATCCCTTCATCTATGGGATTCGCGATTTTTCCACATGAGATTCGTGAATCTAATTGCTTTTAATTTTCTATTTGAAATGATACACCACGTGGCGAATTTGGTGCGAATCGCACGAGAATTCGATGAGAATCGCATCCTAATGAGAATCCAATACTTTTACATGGTATATTTTGAAGAATCCGTGCATCATAGGTCCCTACTTCATGGAAAGAAGAAAACGCTATTTAATGAGTGTTTGTTTATTTATAATCACTAGTATTTTACCCGCGTTGCGTGGGAAGCACTTTAAAATTATTATTTTCATACAGAAACAGTAGTTTATGATAATTTTCATAAATGAATAGATGCGTCTAATTTTTTGTGATGCCAATAATAATAATTGCATAAATATTTAATAAAGGAATATTAATTCGTTAATACATCAATAATTGAATGCATAAATAAATAATTTATTTCATCTCTCCCTCTGCATCTTCCTTGTCTCTATCCCTCTTTGTGATTTTTTCAAGGAATCCTTTATTATGGTAATCAAATTGCTGACTGATATAGATTATTATTAGTGTAGGGCGATTCTTCGAATCTCGAACAGAATCGAGTTGAGATGGTGTATTTAGTGAAGAGAGTGGTGCGCCGGATAATGGTGATTGTGTTGGTTGGCTGCGGAAATTTTTGGGTTTGGTGAGAGAGAGGAGAAAAGTGAGCAGTGTGATTGTATTGGCCGACGGCGGAATAGGGTTGTTTCATATACGATAAAGATTTCGGTTTGTGTGCGTGTTGCCGGAGAAGTAAATGGTTTGTCGCCGGAAAAGAGATGATCATTACGATATTGGCCATAGAGGGAGGGAAGGAGAGAGATACTGTTGTTATTTTTTACTTATCGTTAAATAATTTTTATTTAATTTCACATTTGGATTTTATAAAAGGATCTAAATTATATTATTTATTGCCACATCAGTTTCAGTTTCCCTCAAATTGAAAATTGTGGAAAAATTGAACAAAATCAAAAGGTTGTGATTTTAGAGAGAAAATTAAAAAGTCATGTATAAAATGAGAGATGGTTAAAAATTGGTGTACTTATATGCACTTTTTCTTATTAATTAATCTATACATATAATTAATGAATAGATTTTTGGGGGCAATTTTTTTTGAAAACTACTCTATTTTAGTAATATTGATAGATAGTGTATTGGTGGTTGCACGGATGCGGCCAAGAAGCAGGAGGATCGGTAAAATCCTGCCCCATTTTAGATTCGCCACCTTTTCATTTCTCAATTTTCATTAATTACCTCCAATTATTAGATATCTCTCTCTCTCTAGGATTGGGTTCGACCCCAGTATATCGCCAATCCATTTGCAAATAAAATAAGAGAGAGATGGTTGATTGAATATGACTATCGACCATATAGAATAATTTTTATTTCATATAGAAAGCCTTTTGCAATAAGTTTTAGGGCTGCTTGATTACTGTCTCTGGGTCCATTGTCCACCAGAATAGAGAGCAGTAATCACGAGTGATATGTAAGAGTGTCATGATTTGCCTGATGATTGGTTTAAATGTGCAGTGGATGTTGTATTCTTCATGGATTTAAATTCGACAAGAATATGATAATTCTCCGTAATTCAATGGGTAATTTTATTGCTGCCAAAGCGACTACTCTACCAAATCGCTTGCATGTTGAGAAGTGAGAGGTAATCGATGATATCCATTAAGCTCTTTCTTGGGTAAAAGTAAAACAAATGGATCTCACCCATGTTCAAGTGGAGACATTGTAAAAATGTCTATAATGCCATTATTTCCAATTGAGAAGACATTACTGATTTTGGATCTATTCTTGCTTCTTGTAGACAGGTTTGGTCATGAATCTAAGTTTTAAAATCAAATAGATACGACATGACTTAAACTTTGTTGCTCACAGTCTACCTAGATTGAGGTGAAAGATATAGTTTAATAATAGAGGTTTCGTCTCTAGATTAATTGGACTCAAAAAAATCCACCAAAACTTTCTCACTCAAAATAGTACTCCCTCTATCTCACTATGCTTGGCTTATTTTTTTTTAGCACGGGGAAGGAGAAAATAATTAAAAGTAGGAGGTATGTTTAGTGGAGTTTTAAAAATAAAATAAAGTGGTATAGAGAGAGTGAATAATGGAATAAGGTAGAAAGAGAGGAATAGTGAATGACACAGAAAATGAGGTGAAAAAGTAGGATGAAAGGTGTAAAGTGAGTTGCTTAACAAATTAATTGAAACTTAATCATCTCCTAATTATTTTCAAAAATGAAAACATGACAACGTTAATGGAATAACCAAAAAAGGAATACAAATCAATAATAACGACAGAGCTAGTACTTAATTTTTAATTTAGAAAGGGAGAAGGGTGGTGTTTGAATAATAAATTTTCACCGTTCCGATGCAAGGGACGAGAAGTTGTAATTAATTAAACTGCGACCACATATATTGATATGAATTAGTACTCAGCATTTATTTTTTTGTTAAGTTGCAACGCTGTTATGAGGCTTACAAGTTATAACGACATAAAAATTAATTTAATTTCACACGAAGACCAATATTCTAAAGATTGCATTTAAAAAAATAAATAAATTATAACGCCACTTTCAATTAACAGCATCTCGACACTCAATCTTTCAATTTGTTGCTATTTAAATCATCCTCCAAATTTTTCGGCAGTCAAAAGTCTTGCGCTGGTTATTTTCTTCTTAAGAAATTGGCATGGAAACTCATTTTCAACACGTTCATTTCCGATCGCCAAAAATCCACGTAGGATTGTTGAAAATCCCAGGAACCATTACAATTGCAACCAATCAAAAGAGTAGATACCAAAATATCAATAAATTGCAAGTGTCCTTGTAATATAACTGATGTTATATGTTGTGAGTAAATGAACAAATGTAACTAGACTTCAAATACAATTAACCCATACTAATTTTTTAATAACAAGAGGTTGCGATTTGCGAAGTCACTATAAAAAATGAGCAAATGCAATTAGATTTCAGTGACTCTTTCATCTGAATTCGCGTAACCAACGAAGAGTAGTTAGCGATTTTACGAATTTTGAATGGGCACGACTTCGCATATTTTTTTAATTTTTTTCAATGTATTGCATAAATTGGGCCACATGCAAAAGAGCTCGGGGACGGGCCCATATAAACTGACTATCAACCAAATCTGGCCCAAACAGGAGAAATATTGTGGGATCGGCCCATCAGCTTTTCTAACTAGTTTTTGGTGACGCACATAATTGGTTTTTTAGCATTTTGTTTCAGTTTTATTAATTGAGTTGATCATTAGGGTTCCAAGTATGTAGTACTCACTCCCTCCTTCACAATAACGAGACCCTCTTTTTTATATTTTTTTGCACATATATTCTAAAAGGTGGTAAGTTCCACAACTTTCAAATAATTTATTGTTTCCCGTTTCGGACGGAACCTTTGCTACTAGGACAAACGAGAAAAGGATAGAGAAACTTTGCTATCGGGATGAAGGGAGTACCATTTTTTAAACTTCGATTATTAGTAATAAATATTAACTACGTTACGTTATATTCTAAAAATATATACTTTTGAAAGAAATATAATAAACCAATTTATTTTAATAGTGTGACACAAGCACATTGAATA
This sequence comes from Schizonepeta tenuifolia, assembly GCA_029490685.1. Taxonomy (NCBI): domain Eukaryota; kingdom Viridiplantae; phylum Streptophyta; class Magnoliopsida; order Lamiales; family Lamiaceae; genus Schizonepeta; species Schizonepeta tenuifolia. The sequence continues at coordinate 90,265,074 of CM055960.1, read as the reverse complement.
TTGAGAGACAATACTCTTAACAATCATTATATTACTAAAAGGAAAACGATTCAATTTTGAAAAAATCTTACGTGGCATCCCTTATATTCCTCCATTCATATTTATCTAAATTCAAAAAAATTTAAATTTTTAAATGTAAAATAATAGATTTTAAATATCTATACTAAAATCTTATGTCCCACATCGGTTTCTTTATGAAACTTCACCTATAGAAAAGCATATAAATACCTAGAATCAATGTGTATTTTCTCATCTTTTGCTCCACCGATTTTATTTGACCAATTTATTTATTAATAATCGGTTGAATAAATAACTATATTTTATAGTTTAATTTAATTTAATTTGGTCAATTTATTAATTGGCCGAATAGATAATTATTTTTTGTAGGAGTTTTATTTGGCTAATTTATTTGTTAATCGGCCGAATAAATAACTGCTATATTTTTATAGTTTAATTTAATTTAATTTGGTCAATTTATTAATTTTTATTAGGGAATCAATTGATTAGTTGACAGAATAAATGGTTCCAAAATAGTTTGGATAATTTATTGGTTAACCGAATTAAATTTGGAAATAGTCTAATATTTTTTATTTAATTTGATAAAAAATTAAGTAATTTCTAATTTGTCAATTAATTAGGTAGACGGGTCAATTCCCAACTGACGGGTACCTCAACTCGGGACCCACGTGACACATTTTCATTCTTTATTCTTATTAATTTTAAAATTTTCATTTCATTCATTTTTTTCATGTATTTTCTAAAATCTAGAATTGCCATAAATTGTGCATTTATAAATCAAAATCGTGGTCAACTGGTCAATTCTGACCCGGAACAGTGGCGGTAGACGAGCCAATTCTCAACCGACACCCGAAAAATTTTTCATTTTATGCTTTTTCCTCATGTATTTTCTAAAATTTATAATCGTTATCCATGAAATAATTTTTACGTTATTTGTAGTTGGATTTCCAACTTTGTATAATTTATAATTTTAATTAACGAATATTACTATACGATTAAGGACAATAACGAATAGTACAATCATATCTATTATATATATAAAGAGCGAGTTTGCAATTGAGAATCAATTTCAAATCAATTTAATGGCTATTCTCTAAATAACAGTTACTTGAAGGCTAAAATCAAAGTATATAGTGTGAACACAAATTTGTGCATAGGAAGCATTGACATGTCAAGCATAAAATCAGTTTATTTTAACAAATTCATGGATCGATTAATTTGAAAAATCATGGGGTATTGATGATGGGTCATTAGTTATATTTGCCATTTGATACAAATGCTTCGTAAATTCGAACAAAAATTAGAAAAACAGAAGAATTTTTTTACTATAGATTTGCATAATTTGAATGTGATTTTTGTTACATAGGAACTAGAATGGAAGAGAAGAAGGGTGAAGAAAGATATTTGAAGAAGCAGCGCTTAAGAAAAGTTTAAGGTTTTATCTCTTTTATGTATTTTCTTTTCTTATAAAAGTATTGTTCTCTGTGAGGCTGCTTTAATTTTGGGCCTTTTCGCACCGAGAATGTTTCATCAAGACAAGGTTTGAAAAAGGTAAAAGTTGAGTTAATATTATTTGATAATACTATGGTATTTTTTTCGAAGAACTGAGAAGTTTGGAAACTTAATTTAATTGTCGGGAGAAAGAAAATCATGGAAAATTTATAGGTTGATAATTTTGTTGTATATTATGAAGCAATATTTATTTTATTTTTATTTGAAATGCATGAATACAAGAAGAAAGTTGTGGTAATAAGTATGTGATACGTTAGTTGGTTTAACAAACAAGTGCGTCGGCTGCTTTTAAACTTTATACATGTATTTTTCTTTATTCTACATTCTTTTTTCTTACTTTCATAGCCAACGCTCACACACAAAATTTCAGACTTTTCGAGTAATGTTAGCATTCCATCATATAAACCACATGTACGGTACTAGAACATTGCAAGTACAAAAACAACGTGAGATTTGCATTTTCTTTTGAAGAAGGTATGGTGTCATTATATTTAAAGATTCAGGACATTAAGTATCTTTTAGTGATGAATTATCTCGAATGAGATATATGACTACCTTAATTTGATGATAAAAATTAAAGTAGAGTAAAAGTCGAATTTGAACATATTATTCTAATTTTGTTCAAGTAGTACGAAACAAATTGAGAATACAGAAGTTTGAGTCCAGTGACACTCCACAAATTCGAGCGTTTGGGAAGCTCGGATGTGGTAGTTTCTTGGCAAGAAGTAAGGAATTCTTGCATTTAGATTGATAATAGAGTGACTTATTTGTTGAGGATTTAATATTTTTATGTATCTTGATTGACTTGCTTTAAGTTCATTGTCTCTATATGTGATGAGAAGGGAAACCTTAATGTGTGAATTCCAGGGCATCTTCATGAATGCTTTGGAAGCCTATGTTTGTGATCATATAAAAATAAGATGATTATGAGTTTGCTACATTAGCACAATGAAGTCAAGGGATTGGTTGAGCAACCCAATTATTTGATTTTCCTAACAGAGCTTTGAGATATTTCTTTTAGTATGGAGTATGATTAGATAAAAAATTAATCTAACAGGGGAATGAATTATGTATACAAAGTTCTCCATGAATTTGCGAGTATAATTTATTGTTACCAGTACATGAATATGGACACTACCTTGTGCCTTTTCTTGGAATCCAAATAATTTTTCTTTTATGTGGCTTTTGAAACAAATATTTACTAAGGTAAGAGAATTCGGTATTCTTTTACAAAATATTAGTCATGTCAGTTTCAAATTATATATATGTAATATAAATTTACTAATAGTTACGTTAATGTGCTAAAATCTCTACTTGAGAGAGAGAGAAAAGATATGTACTCACTAAGTAAAAATAATATTTTCTTTGAGGTGGTCTCTGATGCGACCGGTCTCATGCGAAGAGACTGGATCCGGGTTGTTCCGACTCAGTCAATGCGGGTCAACCCAATCAATCCTACAGTTTTTTTTTATTTCCATATTTTTTTTTCGGCTCGAAATTTATGGCTCTACCTTCGGCTCCGATTTCAATTTAAAGATAATTTGGCTCCTCTCGCTTGACTCTTGACAAAAGAAAAAGAGGCAAAAAAATATCTGGAAATTAAAAAAAAAATTAAAAAAAGATAATAATACGAGCGCGTGCACCCCATGCGCCCCACGCGCGGTGGCATAGGGTGCGACCTGCCGCATACGAGATTCGGCATTTTCTTTTGACTTGGGGAAAGTGAGAACGATGTTATTTGAGCCCTAAATCTCGCCATTTATAGACACCACTTAAATCATCAACCTAAAAAAGATATTTCTAATAAATGAAAGTTGCGAAAATTTCGATAATGTATCTATTTTAAACGTTGTATATATGAATTCTCAGAATTGTTTTTGACTATTTCATGTTATTTTTAATTATAATTTTACCTTTTTTATGTAATATTAAAATAAGGATAAATATCACTTATTTTCTCAATATTTACTAATTTTCTCAAGAATATCAAAATGTTGGAATGACCACACAGACTATACCCGAAAACATTTGATCGAGCGCCATGTCCCCGCATTGCTAGTGGTACAATACTAGTTTTTATTAAATTTTTGGATCTATATAAATTCTAAATAAATTTTATAAATTACGCACTTACAAATTAAAGTCGTGGTCAACGGGCCAGTTCCGACGCAGAACTGTGGCGGTAGACTAATATACGATTTTTTTTTCATAAAAGAACACAAATGACTAATCTTTTAATCGGATTTTAAACAAGTACGAGTATATAAATTTCAAACAATTTTGAATAATCCTAAACACATCATCTCAAATTGTTTGATTAATCTTCTCTGTTGGAAAACATAGAATATGTAGAAAAATTGACAGAAAAATTACTAACGATTTATTAACGAGTCAATTCCGACCAATAATCGTGCGCGTAGATGGGCCAATTCAGCACTTGCGGGACAACTTTTTTTTTAATATATTATATAATTTTGAACTCATAAAATTAAGAATAATTATGGTCAATTTTTATCTTATATCATTGACTAAATAATTTTATGAATCACATCATTCCACATAAAGTTTTGTAAAAAGAAAAAACTACCAAGTACATAGTGAAACAATTCTTGAAGTTCTATTCTCAGTTAAAAAAGTTATTCTCGAAACTGGTAAAAAAGAAAACGAATGCTATCATTTATTTTTTGGGAAAATGCATAAAAAACCCTGACCTTTTCCCAAATTCTGATTTAAAACCAATCTTTTTTAAATTCTCAAATATAACTATCACCTTTCAATTTGACGCAATTGACTCTCAAGATTGATTTTCTCTCAAATTTTTTCTGACTTTGAAGCCGAAAATTCCTACATGGCGCACTTGAATATGTAGAATATGAGAATTGATGGGCATTCCATATGTGTATATATATATATATATATATATATATATATATATATATATATATATATATATATATATATGAATTTCTAGCTTCCAAATCAGCAAAAAATTGGGGGAAAATCAATCGCGAGAGTCAATTGCGTCAAATTGAAAGGTGATAGTTATATTTGAGAATTTAAAAAAGATTGGTTTTAAACAAGAATTTGAAAAAATGTCGGGATTTTTTTATGTATTTTTGCCTTTTATTTTCTATGAATATATTTGGAAGATGATTATTTATATAATTCTATAATTTATAATTAAATTTTTATTTATTAAATACTGTGTGAATCTTTTTGAAATATAGTTATGTATATAATTAAACATTAATTTCAGGTAAAAAGAAAACAAATGTCATCATTAATTTTTTTGTGAATATATTTAGAAGATGATTATTTATATAATTTAAAATCAGTATTGTAGTCAATAGGCCGGTTCCAGGTCGGAACCGTCGAGGTAGACGGTATGATTGTGAAGCGGTGGTTTAACTTATTTTTTTTCTTAATTTTATGTTGAATTCATAATGTGGAGTATTTAGGGTCAGTTTCATCTTATAGATAATCTTAACATCTATAGTATTATTCGCTATCTATATATCTCTTCTCTCTCTCGCACTATCCGCTCCTTCCCTTGCCTCTTTTTCTTCATAAAAAGCTAAAAAATTCAGCTTAAGAATCGTTTTCCTTTGAGAGAGAAATATATTTTTGCCCACATCGGTTTTTTAGAAGAACAGAACTTTAACAATTATCGAAAGTAATGAGAATATATTAATTATAATTTTTAACAAACATAACTATATTGGTTTGAGACGTAAACATGTGGTAAAATTACTTTTTAATTAAACTTGAGATGTGTTCAAGAGATATAAATTCTAAGCGCTTAGTAAATTGCATAATCGAATTATTTAACGCTAAAATAATTAACAAATAATATTTTTTTAATCTATCACATACTAATATTATTTAGTAATTTTATTAATTTTTATAATTTATCGACGGTTATACGCTAGTTGGCTAAAAAATACAATACATAGTTAAATTCATTAGCTAGGCTCCTTGCAGTTGTAGACCATGCATGCTGCATCTCATTTGACTTATTCCTCCACTAAGCAACAATCATCAACCACCTAATCTTGGACTCAAATCCTTGGAAATTAAATTTGTCTATTAAACAAACAAGATTATTTAATGTCTCTGCAGATTGCTCACCACGCAAATACTTGTCAAACACAAATCAAATTTTTCTACCTCCCTCCCTCTCTCTCTCTCTCAATATAATAGAGAATCCACATCCACTCTATCCATCAGCACAAAAATTAAGCAGCATGGATTCAAAATCTCACCATCGTCAACTCCACATCTACTTCCTTCCAATGATGGCGCCCGGCCACATGATTCCGATGATCGACATCGCCAGAAAATTCTCCCGCCATGGCGCCAAATCCACCATCATCACTACCTCCTCCAACGCTTCTCTCTTCTCTCAAACTCTCCAATCCGATCGCCAAAACTACGCCTCCGACATCTCCCTCTCTCTCATCCAATTCCCCTGCCGTGAGGTCGGCCTCCCCGACGGCTGCGAGAATCTCTCCTCCACCACCACTCCTCAAATGTCCATCGACTTCCTCTACGCCCTCGACCTCCTCCGCCAACCCGTCGACCAGATCCTCCGAAAAGGCGATCCCGACTGCATAATCTCCGGCGCCTTCTACCCGTGGACCACCGCCATCGCGGCCGAGCTCAAAATCCCGCGGGTCGTCTTTTATGGCACCGGATTCCTCCCCATGTGCATCTTCCGCGTCTTGAGGCAGGAAAGACCCCAAGACGACGTCGTTTCCGACTCGGAAGAGTTTCAGATTCGCGGCCTTCCGGGCGAGCTGAGGTTGTCGAGACGACAGATGCCTCAACACTTGAAGTTGCAAAACGACGATCCAACTGATCCGCTTCTAGAACTTACTAAAAAGGTTCTGGAAGCGGACGAAGCCGGCTTCGGAATAATCGTGAACACCTTCTTCGAGCTCGAGCCGGCTTACGCCGGCTATTACCGGGAAACGATGGGGAAAAAAGCTTGGCACATCGGCCCTATCTCTCTCATCAACAAGACTGATGAGGAGAAAAATCATAGAGGGAGAGAAGCTCGAGATTGCCTGAGTTGGCTCAACACGAAAAGCCCTAACTCGGTCGTCTATATCTGTTTCGGCAGCATGGCAATTTTACAAACACCTCAGCTGCATGAGATCGCGGCGGCGCTAGAAAACTCATGCCAGAATTTTATATGGGTTATCGGAAACAAGATTGAAGAAGACGACGGGGGCGACGATCTTCTGCCTCAAGGATTCGAAGAAAGGACGGAGGGGCGAGGCTTGATCGTCAGAGGATGGGCGCCGCAGGTTCAGATTCTCGATCATGAAGCCGTGGGGGGATTCGTGACGCACTGTGGGTGGAACTCGTTGCTCGAAGGAGTGGCGGCCGGGGTTCCGATGGTGACATGGCCGTTGTCGGCGGAGCAGTTTTTTAATGAGAAGCTGGTGGTGGAGATTACTCGGACGGGGATTCCGGTGGGAGCGGAGGAGTGGGCGAAGCGGACGGATGAGAGAGAGGCGATTAAGAGAGAGAAGATAGAGAGGGCGGTGGTGGAGTTGATGGTTGGGGAAGGAGGAGAGAGAATGAGGAGTAGAGCGAGAGAGTTGGGAGATGTGGCGAGAAGGGCTGTTGAAGAAGGTGGATCTTCCGATGCTGATTTCCATTGTTTGATGGAACAAATAAGGATGTTTCGTGCTTGATGCTGCTTATACATTTTGCATGAATTATTAACAAATCTGATTTTCTACGCCCATTTGGTGTTTTATTTTCTACTTTTTTTTATTGGTTAAAAATTATGTACTTTCATTTCGTGACATTGATTAAGGTTTATTCCATTCAAATAAGATACTATATTATTATTTTTAAATTGTAAAATTTCAAAAATCTGATGAACCGAATGGACGATGAAATAACATTGGAAGTAGAGGATCGATCTGAGTTGAATTAATATTTCCAACTGATTTTTGAGTTTAGACACACATTCAATTTCTTGTTTTGAAATAAAATGTTTTACCACTAAATTGTGCTTTGTTGTCATTTAAATTCCTAATTTCATGTGTCAAGATTTCTTGGAAGGAATATTTCTTTCAAACCTAAATGATGTTGTTCATTGTGTATGTTACTTTTTTTTTTCGTCTCATTTTTGAAAGCAGTATACAAATGATTGTAGCCTCTATAACCCGAAATATTGAAATTTTGAGTACTTTTCTTATAAAATTGTTTAAAGCCCAAACTTTTCTATTTCTTTTGTTTTGTTTGTAGCCTCTCCATAACATATACTATTGGGATAGACATTTTTCTCTCATATAAACTAGTGTATATCCCGTCGAAAATCGACGGGAAATTTTTGTCGAATAAAACTAATGAATTATTAATAAATGATATCATAAGTTAGATATTGTTCGTTAACTATTTCCTCCATTTTCACAAATATTTTTTAAAACACTTTTGCTTCTCAAATCGATGTACAACAATAATATATTAAGCTCTTAAATAGATTTTCCCATATCGATTTCATATGAAAATTATGTTGTACCATTTTGATGGCAAATATCTCCTTGTCCCATATTAATTTAAAGAGGAAATTAATTTTAAAGAGTGTGAGAGTCTATAGAACTGTCCATCCCCACGGTTCTAGAATCGGCACGTCTACCCTCCACAGTTTCAAGTCGGAACCGACGCGTCGAGCATGATGTATGATGATTCTTACTCCAATGAGTAATATATGATAAATTGGTTATTTATTTGACCAAATTATTTATTTGCAAAATATAATAAAATACTATCCCCACGGTTCTAGAATCGGCCCGTCTGCCCTCCACGGTTACAGGTTGGAGCATGCTCGTCGATCAAGATGTAGGGTGATACTTACTCCAATGAATAATACATGATAAATTTGTTATTTAATTGGCCAACTTATTTATTTGTAAAATATATTAAGATACTGTTTTGGTTGGAAGAATATATATATATATCATATATATAATTATTTGTTCGACCAACTAATCAATTGGTCCAATAAATTGTTTGTGAAACCAAATTAAAATCTTATAATAACAAAAAAGTAGAGTATAAGGATTGTTAGCAATTTAATGCAATTTGATATATTTCGTAATCAAGTCAAAAAATTCTATGTTGTGTAAAAATGTACTCCATAACATAAATTAAAATATTAAAACGACATGTTTGATGTTACTTTTGTGGGAATCGTATTAATGATTAGATTAATTATTACTGAAAATTAGAGAATTTGAAAAAAAAAAAACATTTATATGAAATTTAAAATTATACGAATTGAAGGTCTCTTATATTCATTTAGAAGTTTTGTAATATAAAATGTTAATATACATATTTCAGTTTCTTAAAGTGGAGTCTTATGCATCTTTGTCCATATCACTTTTAAAATATTTAGAAACAAATTTGAAGATTTAATGTTATTAATCTATAACATATATATTTTGATATATTAAAATATGATAAATATTGATTTTGAAGATTTGATTTTATTAAAATTTTGTTTCTTGTCATATATAATATAGAATATAAATATAATAAATATTGATTTTAAATTCAGTAAATTTGAGAATTTAGATAAATAGAAATACAGGGATTTGAGGGATGCGACATATGATTTTTAAAACCTTCATGTGGAACATTTTTTATTTATAAATTCTTTTATTATATTAAACCTTAGTATTGTCAAAACTTCTAAAAAATAATTAATGTGTATTAGTAAGTAAAAGACGATACCTATATAATAAACAAAATTCAACTTAGCTAATACGTCAGTTTGTCAAAACATTAAATAACATCAATTCAAAGAATTGTATCTCATCATAATATTGATCACATAAATATTAACATAGTATTTTGGAACCATCTATTATATTTGATAAATATTGATTTTGAAGATTTGATCTTATTAAGATTTTGTTTCCATGTAATATATAATATAGAATATAAATATGATAAATATTGATTTTAAATTCGAAAAATTTGAGAATTTAGATAAATAGGAATGAAGAAATATGAAGGGTGCCACATAAGATTTTTTTTACGTAGAGTCGTTTTCGTTTATATAATAATAATAAAAAAATTCTTCTGTATACAAATGGGGAGCTTTATTTTAGTAATTGTTATTAGTTGAATTTATTTTAATTGTTAGGGTTTAAGTATTGATTTGCATACACATGAATAAAGCAAAGATGTGTAACTGAATAAGAACTTAATTATGTGGATTACAACAAGAAGAAAAAGGGGGCTAAAAGTTGTAAATTTTGCAATCTAACTCCCAGTCATATAAAATCACCATGGTGACCGAAATTTAAAAAGGGTTAATTATTACTTATGACTGACCTCTTATTCCGTAGTGATTTTATGATTTGACCTTTTGAAATATTCAAAAATGTCCCAATCTTTACCCCTAAATAACATTTATGACATGGAAGCGAAAATTCGGCGACGGAAAACTGACTGGGACGTCGGATGATGACGCTTATATTCTCTCCCTCTTTTTTTAAATGATATGGAATTTGCATAATGTCGAAAAAAAAATTATATTTAAATAAAAAAAAAATTATACTTCTCCAAAGCAAATTCTCTAATCGCTCGACACAGGAGTTCCAGACTTTCGGTCTTCCAATACAAGAAAAAGTTCTATATTTTTGTGTTTTCTCTTCAACGTATTTTACAAAAAATTTTTTTGAAGAGAAACGAGTAAAGACGATGATAATTATGCGTTGAGAATAATTGGAAGAGAAAACACACAGGTTTGTTGTTGGAACGAGTAGAGAATTTGTCTTGGAGAAGGAGAAATTTTTTTTTAAAGGAAAAATTATTTTATTTATATGGCATATACAAATTCCATGTCATTTAAAAAGGGGGAGAAAATATCCACGTCATCATCTAGCGTTCCAGTTAGTTTTCCGTTGCCGGATTTTCGCTCCCATGCCATAAATGTCACTGAAGGATAAAGGTAGGGACATTTTTGAATATTTGAAAAGGTCAGACAATAAAATTACTACGGAATGAGATGTCGGACCATAAGTGATAAATTAACCCATTAAAAAAAATAATTACATTTAATGACGAAACCATACCATGCGGTCCATACCTCAACATTCTAGAACTGTGATGTTGAATTTAAATCATTAGGGATGGTAATTATACTCGCGGGGACCCAAACCCGCTGGTGCCCGCCCCTGATGAGGCGAGAATGGGGATCAATATTTGGGGAATGGGGCGGGGATGGATACGACTTCTATATTCTAGTCGTATTCGGGGCGGGAACGGGGATATAGATCTTCAGCCCGCAGTGGCGTATCCAGATTTTTGAATTCGGGGGTGCAAAATATTAAGGGTATGGGGGGTTGCAGGGTAGACCCCATGCTCGGGGGTTGGGGGGCTTTGGCCCCAAGCCAAATTTTTTGAGGTGTTGTACTGCCCGTTTTGTAGCTTATTCTCGATATAAGTCATTCCAGAAAATACCCTCTCTACATTTGCAGTAGCAACCAGAATAATCAACACCAATTTGATAAGCAAAAGTACAGGAGAATAAGTCACATGTCTCTTTATTTTAATAAGCTTCATCGAATTGGAACTAATATCGTGCAAATTTTAAAAATCTCTTTTCATAGTTTTCATGAATATATCAATTTTTGAGCTTTGGAGTTCCTTGTCTTTGTTATTTTTCTTAATATTCTCATTGCCAAAGCTCCTTGTCTTTGTTATTTTTCTTAATATTCTCGTTAGGCCGTGACTATTCATTTCTATTTCTTTTTTGTTTTATTTCTTGTTGTGGACTTAATATGTGGTTGAGCTTTTAAATTTTTTTACTAACTAAAAGTTTTTGAGAATAAATAGTTTGGGTCATAGTTGTGATGTTTGACAATGGGCCAATGGGATACAAAAATTAATATAAACATATTATTATTAATATGTATATATACAATACTAGTAAATTTTTTTTGGGGGGGTACATTTGTACCCCCATGTCCTAAGCTAGATCCGCCATTGCCAGCCCGAACCCGTCCCAAATAATTTTGTAGATATTTTTTAATTAATTCTAATTAATATTAATATAATAATAATTAAGAAAATTAGTTAAATATGAAAATTCAAATTAATGAGATTCGAAAATCCACATTAGGTAGACACATGTATATTACTTCTTCTCATCCTTTATATAATTCAACTCTCCATTTTTTCTTCCATCATTTTTAATGTGGGACAATTTGCTTCTCTTCATTATCCTTTCCTCTCACTATTTTTTCCCACATCGAAAATGAGAAGAAGAAAAAAGGTGAGTAGACTTATAAATAAGATTGTCTCCAATAACTCTGAGTTCATCTACTTTTACTATTTTTCATTGATTTTTAGGAGATAATAACTTTTGAATTCTAATAAAAGTTTTAAATTTTGAAAATTATATACTTTTAAACGGGTACCCGATGAATACCCTTTCCGTGCCAGGTAATCCCCGCATTGAACCTGTCTTGATTTAAATGGATATGGAGGCGAGTATGAGAATAATTTTTTGTAGCAGGTATGGGGATGAGAAAGTATTCCCGGCCCCGAACCTGCCCCGTTCTCATTCCTTATTTGGATCAACAACGACGTCATTCAATTAATTGATGAGTTTATGTTTAGTGCTATATATTAATTAATGTTAAAGATAGACAAATACAATTCGTGGTTTTTTTTTTTTTTGCGCTTAAACTAATTAGGCTTAGACATTAATTCGAACGTCTATGTTATGCAACTAATAAAAATAATTGCATTGTTGTTTGAGAGAAAATTAGTTATATACGTCTATATAATATATAATTTTTTTATGTACACTTGCCGTGAAACAAATTTCTTATATACGAAATTATATTTTTACCCTTTGATATATTTAAAAGTAACAAACTATCATATCAAATAATTTTTGTCAGAACTCAACACCATGTACACGCATGTCCGTGCTGCATGGAAAATTGAAAGTGAACAAAGATTCTTGTTTGACTCTGGTGCTGCATGGGAAATTGAAAGTAAACAAATATATTTATTGACCAACTTTTTAAATTAATTAGGTGAGAGAGGGAGGCGAGGTGAGAGAAGATTTAAAACTCACCCACAAAATCCGTCCACAAGTTTTTGTTTCACTAAATCCGTAAAATCTTGCCCTATATATTGTTGCTAGTTAATGTAATTTTTATTATTTGTTTTTTTTTTTCATTTTTTAGTTATTTTGGAATTTTCATCCTATTTGGTCATTAATATTTTATTTCATTGATCATTAGTATATTAGTAGAAACAAATACATTTGTCAACTCAAAAAAATTATATAAATTCAATAGTCAAAGATCTCGCTCGAGCTATATAGAACCCACTTGAGCGGGATCTCAAAATAATTCCAATAAGTGCGAGCAGGGTTTTGTATTCACGAGTGGGATTTCAAAGTTCCAAACTAAACTATATCTTTTTGTGAAATTTATCTTATAACTATTAAGTTACGATGTTTTTCGTCATATAAGCTATTCATTTTTTAAATTTGATTAAAATTAATATATTAGTAGTACAAAATACATTTTTCAACTCCAAAAAATTATAAAATTCAATAATAAAAGATCCCGCTCGAGTTATATAGATCCCACTCGAGCGGAATCTCAAAATAATTCCAAGAAGTGCGAGCGGAATTTTGTATTCACTAGTGGGATTTCAAAGTTTCAAACCAAACTATATTTTTTTGTGAAATTTATCATATATATATTAAGTTACGATTTTTTCAATCGTATAAGTCATTCATTTTTCAATTTTTTTTATGATTTCAGCGCATGGAACGAGGATTAGACAGTGCATGCCATGCACTGGTCTTCGTCCTCTTCTTCCTCTTCACCTTCGCCTTCACTCTCTTCACCACCAGAGACGCCGCCTCCGCCGCCAGCACGGCCGCGACCGCCGCCGTGAAGTCGAAATCTCAGCTGCCGAAGCCCGTCTTCGACCCGCTGCTCCACTACGCGGCCCTCAACGCCACCTCCGCCGGCCGCAAGTCCGCAGAGGAGCTGAAGACCATCGCCGCCGTCCTCCTCCGCTGCGCCGCCCCCTGCAACTTCCTCGTCTTCGGCCTCAGCCACAAAACCCTACTTTGGAACTCCCTCAACCACAAGGGGCGGACCGTCTTCGTCGGCGACAGCGCGTATCTGATCTCGAAACTCGAGGAGAAACACCCGTCGATCGAGGCCTACGACGTTCAATTCACCACGAAAGTGAGCGAATTGTACGATTTCATCAAATATTATAAAGGAGAAGTGACGAACGAGTGCCGGCCGGTGCAAAACCTTCTGTTTTCCGACTGCAAGCTGGCGATAAACGACCTCCCCAACCACATATACGACGTCGCTTGGGACGTGATACTGATCGATGGTCCCCGCGGCTACTTCGGGGCGGCGCCGGGGCGGATGACGGCGATTTTCACCGCCGGAGTGCTGGCGCGGCGGAGACGCACGTGTTCGTACATGAATTTGATAGGGAAGTGGAGAAGGTTTGCAGCGATGAATTTTTGTGTGGAGAAAATTTGGTGGAAACCAAAGATTTATTGGGGCGTTTTGTGATCGGAAATTTGAGGAGAAGCAAGTAGGTTTGGATTCTGTTCAGTTCTGGCGTCATCTTCGGTTCCTCAGAATTCAATTTAATTATCTTTTTTTTTTACTTTTTTTTATTGAGGTAATGTGGTAAAATAGCCATTTTTCCAAAGAAAAAGGCTAAAATGTCACCCACATTTTAAAAGATGCACAATAGCATTTTAGTTTTGAAAATGACTTAATTACCCTTTGACCACCTTTAATTTGAATTTTGTTACTTCTCTCTCTTATTTATCCACCTACTCCACTTTCTACTTTTCTTTTTTCTTTTATCTGTCGACTTCTACTTTCCTTCTTTCTTTTATCTGTTCAAGAATTTGCTTGTGGAGTACATAGTGCAAATAGGAAAAGTTTCATACACGAAATGATCATGCAAGGAAATTTTCATACACGAACAATACAATCATACACGAACAAATGAATCATACAAGACCAGTTGTATACATGAATTTTTTTGTCACCTACTACACGATTTAACCATACAAGAACAACATCATACACGAAATTGTATGCAGCTTAATCAAACATACACGAACAGTATACGCATACAAGAACAAAAACATACACGAAATATTATAAGAAATAATAGGATATAACTACTAATTAATTGCATTATCTGTACATCAATTTGGGTTAAATACACCATTACATACACAAATTTCTGGCTTCCAACACAGTGCACACAAGAACAATAAATGAGACATACATGAAGAGTGGAGCATACAAAAAGAGTAACATACATGAACCGTTGCATACAAGAAGAGCGGAGCATACATGAAGATTAACATACATGAACTGTTGCATACAAGAAATGCGACATACATGAAGATTGTGGAGCATACAGGAAGAGTGACATACATGAAGATTGACATAGATGAAGACTGTGGAGCATACATGAAGATTGACATACAAGAACGCCTCAAGCAAACATGAACAATTACACATACGAATTTCTGGCTACCCGCACCGTGCATACACGAACAAATCAAGCATACAAGAACAATTGCATACACGAATTTCTGGCTACCCATACCGTGCATACACGAACAAGTCAAGCATACATGAACAATAACATAGACGAATTTCTGTCTACCTACACCGTCCATACACGAACAATCAAGCATACAAGAAAAATTGCATACACGAATTTAGTGAACCCTAGCTCGACATATACACGCATACAAGAAAACAAAAAAGCAAAGGTGTCGCGCCGGCGCCGGCAAACAATTACTCCGCCGGAACCCTGGTTCGGCGGCCTCAATGGATTGTCCATGTAAGCAGATCTGTGCCTAAAGCGGACGTGGTGGACAGCGACGGTGATGTATGGCGTCGGCGGAGATGGAGGAGATTAAGGGGTGGAGGAGATGGAGGGGATGGAGGGGCGGAGGAGATGGAGCTGCGCCGGAAAAAGCCGACTGACGGCGATGGAGAAGCTAACCAGCGGAGGAGATGGAGGGCCGGCGGAGATGGAGCGTCGCCGGAAGAAGCCGACCGACGGCGGCGGAGGAGATGGAGCGGCGGGGGAAGAAGACAACCGCCATTGCCGGAGAAGACGATCGGCGGAGGAGATGTAGTGTCGGATGGGAGGTGACTAGCGAAGGTAATATTTTGGGAGAGGGGAAGAGATGGCATCGAGAGGTAATATGTCACCCTTCTTGTATGTTCGTTTCTTGTATGCAACGGTCCATGTTTTAAGATAGTAATTCAAACTAATAGTAGAGTGTATAAACACTAGGGGTAGAAAAGTCATAAATAAAAACTAAGGGCTATTTGAACAACTTTTTGGTCAAAGTGACATTATTTATCTTTTCTTTTTGAAATGGCTATTCAGACTTTTGTCTCTTTTTTATTTGTGTTTACTTTGAGAGGTAAACTGTAATATTTATATAGGATTTTCAAATGTTAAATATAAATTATATTAGCAGCATTTATGCGATCAAGTGATGCCATATTTCTTCAATGCAATTTGATCAAAATCTTGTTTTAGCTACTAAACCACTAAAATGAGTTATTTCTGTGATTAATTTGAAGTTCATAGCTCAAATATTGATTTATTCATTTTTGTTTGACTTATGTCACATTGTTTGTTATAATTCCGTATGTTTGTTTATGAATTATTAGTGTACGAAATACTACATGTGTTAGTATTTATTTTATTTGCACCACAAAAAAAGTGGAGCTTTTGCGACATGTTAAATATGTCAATAATGACTGTTTTAATGACGTAAAAGCTAAATTACGATATTTTTGCGTCATAGTAAATTGTGTCGCAATAGGGGTATATAGCAAATTTACGGCGTTTTTTTTCCATTTGTGCCACAATATATACGACCCTGTTTGCAACACTAAATTAATTGTCATTTAAAATAACGAAACATTATGCATCGTTAGCTGCAGTGACGGATGTGATTTTACGACACATTATGCGCCATTAATTGAAATGACGCATTTTATTTGCAACATTTTCAACGTCAATTTAAATTTTGTTGCAAAAAGAATTTATGTCGCAATTTTACGACACTTCTTTATTTATGACGCAAGATATACAATAATTTGAGCGACACTTAATTGTGAAATAAATTTTGTCATTAATTGTAATGAAGCATTTCAGTTTACAACACATTACTCGTCATCAATTAAAATGATACGCCCGAATTTGCGGCATTTTTAACTTCAGTTTAGATTGTCACGAAATAAATGTTGCAATTTGATGAGAAAAAAAGGTAGCATGCAATTTAAAAATGAATATTTATTCATATAAATCATTCCTGTTACAAACTACCATTCTATCACATTATTCATCACCAAAACTAAAGCTTGATCCTAATAATACAATACAACACTATAACTATCACCTTATGCATATATCAAGTTACTCTCACAGAGACTAGAAGTTTACCTTATGCATTTGTTACCTTGATAATGTAATTTATCACCATTCTAATAAATAAGTTACCTGAAGGATTTTACGGCACTCTTTAGTTCAAGGTCTCCTAATATACCAAACGAATATCTGCAGAAGCTATACAAACAGATCAAAAGTGGAGTGCAAACAAAAAAGGTGTAGATTGTTTCATTTTTGCATGTATAAGCCACATCTAATAAAACTTTCCGAAGGATAACAAATCACGCTTGAAATAGATGTTTGTTTCAACCAAATAAAATAGCTCCTTGTCCATTACTTAACCCACATACCAGTACTATAACAAAAACAAAAAAAAAAATGGAAAAGTTTTGGCCTGAACATAAAGACATGTACAAAAAGAATGTTGTATAACATGTTGAAGAATCGAACAAGGTAAGCATGCACATTTAAAAATGTTCGCACATCTTATAGTGAATTCACATCGAGGACTATCTCTTGCACCCATTTCATACATATTATAACATGATTTTCATTAACTTCCTGTAAATGCATATAAAATCACTAACAAATTCAAGCCAATATCTTTATCCAAAACAAATGAAGACTAGAGATTAAGGTAGTAAAGAAAACAAGTGTTTAAAGGTCGACAAGATACTATGCCAAATATAGTTGTAAGAAAAACAAACTCCTGAAATTGGTCACCCCAATTCACCAAGTCTCTAGTGAGAGAAAAATTGATCCTTCAATCCATTCAAGACTGATAAAATTGAATCTCAAATCTATTCAAGACTTGTCGAGGACAGATTATAAAAAGGGGGAAAATATACTTTGATTAATTTCCTTATTCTTTGACACGTCTTTTAACCTTTTTTTTCGCTCTTTTCTTCTTTTTAGATTTTAGATAATAATCTCATTCTGAAAAAACTTTATATATTACTTTATGATTGGTTTGATTTTTGTTATGGGAGTGTTATTTTGTAAATTTTATGAAATATAATTACTTTCATAATATAATATTATTCGATGATTTTATTCTCTCTCTTTTTTAAAGTTCATCTTAAGTTTAGTATATTAATTTTTATTTAATCACTTTTTATCCATGAATATATTCTCATAATATCTCTTTTTATATTTTATTATTATAAGCTTAATATTAGTGATTCAATTTGATTGATTTCGTTTAATTACTCTTCAAAGTATCTACAGGAATTTGAAAATATTAATATTTTTACTAAAATAGATATACCAAATTTTTAATTGCATATTTATAGATTACAAAATATATTATTCTATTCGTATTCATATTCTTTTATAATATATATTTTTAATTCTTATTAAAGTGTTGTAAATAAATAGTCGCTAATAAAAAAATATTGTATTTGTGTCACTTATGACATAGTATTTAGATGATACACATCGAGGCGAATGTACTACACTAATTTATATGTTAATCCTGATATTTTGTTAATGTATCACAAATTAAGACTCGTATTATTATAACATAAAACATATCCTATTCGTGTCATAAAATTGGGACACATTAATAAGTCATGCAAATATACGACATTAAATGCAACACAATTTTATATATGTTGTATAATTATGACATTTTATTGATATGTCGCAATTTATAGACACAAAATAAAATGTCGCATTTATGTCACAAAATTATGACACATTATTTAAGTGACGCGAATACAAGACAATGAATGCAACATTATTTTATATGTGTTGTATAATTATGACATTTTATTGTTGTGTTGCAAATTAATTGTCGCCATTTAGTGACATAAAAGAAAGTGTCATACTTGTGACACAATATTAATATGACGTACAAGTAACACAAATATACTACACAACGAGAATAAATATGGTAATTTTATGACACTTACATGTAGTGTCGCATGCGTATATGTCGCAATAGACAAGTTCTCTTATAGTGTTAATTTTTTAAGTTAGGAAGAGAGAAGGGTGAAGTTTGAATAATAATAATAATAATAATAATAATAATAATAATAATAATAATAATAATAATAGTCCTATATATTTTTGCGAGAAATTTTCACCGTTTTGATGCAAGAAGGGACATGAAGTTATTATTAATTAAGAGTAATATTTGGGTGCAGACATCTTCATCATGGAGATGGGTCTGACCCGACCCGGGCCTAACACGGTCAATCTGGTCAACGCCTTTTGACTTTTTTTTTTTACAGTTTTTTTTTGCCGGTGGAGCCTTCGGTTTCGATTTTACGACTCTGTTTTTGCTCCGATTACTAATATAAGGATAATCGTCCGACAACGATTTGGATTTTTCGGCTCGCTCCGAGGCTTTCGGCTCCCCTCACTCGAATTTTGACCAAAGAAAAAGCAGCAACAAAAAAATGAAGAGGCAAACAACAAAAAAGAGGGGAGAAAAATAAACTGAAAAACTAAAAAAAAACTAAAATAAAATTATTGTAGCGCGTGAGATACACGCACCGTGCGTCGGGGCGGGGCGGGGCGGGTCGGTATCTGCACGGTGGAAGTCTCCTCAGGAGATTTTGTCATTAATGAAACCGCGACTACATATATTGATATGAATTAGTACTCGGCATTGATTTTTTTTGTTACGTTGCAACGGTGTTATGAGGCTTACAAGTTATAATGACATAAAAATTAATCTAATCTCACACCAAGACCAGCATTCTTAAGATTGCATTTTAAGGCACAACTTAACACAATTGTAACTATAACACCACTTTCAATTATCAGCATCTCGATACTCAATCTTTTAATTGTTGCTATTTAAATCATCCCCCAATTTTTTCGGCAATCAAAAGTCTTTGCGTTGGTTATTTTCTTCTTCAGAAATTGGCATGGAAACTCATTTTCGACATGTTGATTTCCGATAATCAGAAATCCACGTAGAATTGTCGAAAATCCCACGGACGATTGCAATTGCAACCAATCAAAAAAGTAAATACAAAAATATCAATATTTTGATCTTATATGTTGTGAGTAAATGAACAAATGCAATTAGACTTCAAATACAATTTACCCCCATACTAATTTTTTAATAACAAGAGGTGGCGAAGTCACTAGAAAAAATGATCAAATGCAACTAGATTTCAGTGACACCCAACGAAGAGTATTTTAGCGATTTTACGAATTTTGAACGGAGCACGACTTCGCATATGTTTTTTCAATATATTGCATAAATTGGGCCACTTGCAAAAGAGCTCAGGTACGGGCCCATTAAAAACTGACTATCAACCAAATTTGGCCCAAACAGAAATATTGTGGGATCGGCCCGTCAGCTTTTCTAACTAGTTTTGGCCTTTTTGGTGACGCACATAATTGTTTTTTTAGCATTTTGTTTCAGTTTTATTATTAATTGAAAGTTGATTATTAGGATTGTAAGTATGTAGTACTCCCACCTTCACAATAACAATATCCCCTTATTTTTTTGCACATATAAAGTGATAAGTTCCACAACTTTTGAATAGTTTATTGATTCCCATTTCGGACGGAACCTTTGCTATTGGGACAAATGAAAAGGCAAATAAAGTTATTTATTGTACTTTCGTACATCTTCTATTACATTAATAAGAAGACGGCATGTGGCATGACTAAAGTTCAAGAATTAAGGTATCTATAAAAAGAAATATTCTCTAAATTTGAACCATTAATTGTGACACGTGTCATTATCTTATTAATGTAATAGAAGATGAAATACGAAAATGGAATAAAAGATTTCATGTGAAACCGGATAGAAAAACTTTGCTATTTGAAGGAAAGGGTTACCATTTTTAACTTCAACTATTTGTAATAAATGTTAACTGCGTCACATTAGAGTAATTTATACTTTTGAAAGAAATATTATAAAACCAAATTTTTTTAATAGTGTGACACAAGCACACTGAATATTGAGAGACAATACTCTTTAACAGTTGACTAAAGAAAACCAACGTACAGTAGTACATAGAGTTAAATTCAATTAGATACGCTACTTGCAGTTGGTCATGCAAATTGCATGCTACATCTCATGACCTTTCAGAGTAGTAGCTTCGAAATTTTATACATTACTTTGAATTATTTAGAATTTAAAAGTATCTCGTTTGACTCATTCCTCCACTGAGCAACAAACATCAACCACCTAATAATATTGGACTCAAATCATTGGAAATTAAATTTGTCTATTAAAATAACATGATTAATTAATCTCTCTGCAGACGCACTGCAGATTGTTCACCATGTAAATACTTGTCAAACACAAATCAAATTTTTCTACCTCTCTCTCTCTCTCTCTCTCTCTCTCTCTCTCTGCCAATATAAGTTTATAAATAACAGGAGCTAGCTAGGAACAGACTACCCCAAAAAATTAAGCAGCATGGATTCAAAATCTCACCATCGTCAACTCCACATCTACTTCCTCCCAATGATGGCGCCCGGCCACATGATCCCGATGATCGACATCGCCAGAAAATTTTCCCGCCACGGCGCCAAATCCACCATCATCACTACCTCCTCCAACGCTTCTCTCTTCTCTCAAACTCTCCAATCCGATCGCCAAAACTACGCCTCCGACATCTCCCTCTCTCTCATCCAATTCCCCTGCCGCGAGGCCGGCCTCCCCGACGGCTGCGAGAATCTCTCCTCCACCACCACTCCCCAAATGTCCCTCGACTTCCTCCACGCCCTCGACCTCCTCCGCCAACCCGTCGACGACATCCTCCGACAAGGCGATCCGGACTGCATAATCTCCGGCGGCTTCTTCCCGTGGACCACCGCCATCGCAGCCGAGCTCAAAATCCCGCGGGTCGTCTTTTATGGCACCGGATTCCTCCCCATGTGCATCTTCCGCGTCTTGAGGCAGGAAAGGCCCCAAGACGACGTCGTTTCCGACTCGGAAGAGTTTCAGATTCCCGGCCTTCCGGGCGAGCTGAGGGTGTCGAGGCGACAGTTGCCTCAATACTTGAAGTTGCAAAACGACGATGAAAGTGATCCGATTCTTAAACTTACTAAAAGGGCTCTAGAAGCGGACGAAGCCGGCTTCGGAATAATCGTGAACACCTTCTTCGAGCTCGAGCCGGCTTACGCCTGCTATTACCGGGAAACAATGGGGAGAAAATCTTGGCACATCGGCCCTATCTCTCTCATCAACAAGACTGATGATGAGAAAAATCATAGAGGGAGAGAAGCTCGAGATTGCCTGAGTTGGCTCAACTCGAAAAGCCCTAACTCGGTCGCCTATATCTGTTTCGGAAGCATGGCAATTTTACAAACACCTCAGCTGCATGAGATCGCGGCGGCTCTAGAAAGCTCCGGCCAGAATTTTATATGGGTTATCGGAAACAAGATTGAAGAAGACGACGGGGGCGACGATCTTCTGCCTCAAGGATTCGAAGAAAGGACGGAGGGGCGAGGCTTGATCGTCAGAGGATGGGCGCCGCAGGTTCAGATTCTCGATCATGAAGCTGTGGGGGGATTCGTGACGCACTGTGGGTGGAACTCGTTGCTCGAAGGAGTGGCGGCCGGGGTTCCGATGGTGACATGGCCGTTGTCGGCGGAGCAGTTTTTAAATGAGAAGCTGGTGGTGGAGATTACTCGGACAGGGATTCCGGTGGGAGCGGAGGAGTGGGCGAAGCGGACGGATGAGAGAGAGGCGATTAAGAGAGAGAAGATAGAGAGGGCGGTGGTGGAGTTGATGGTTGGGGAAGGAGGAGAGAGAATGAGGAGGAGAGCGAGAGAGTTGGGAGATGCTGCGAGAAGGGCTGTTGAAGAAGGTGGATCTTCCGATGCTGATTTCCATTGTTTGATGGAACAAATAAGGATGTTTCGCGCTTGATGCTGCTTATACATTTTGCATGAATTATTAACAAATCCGATTTCCTACATCCATTAGGTGTTTTATTCTCTACTCCTTTTATTGGTTGAAAATAATGCACTCCCATTTTGTGGCATTGATTAAGATTTATTCCATCCAAATAAGATACTATATAATTATTTTCAAATCGTCAAATATCAAAAATCTGACGAACGGAATGGACGATTAAATAACATAGGAAATAGAGGATCGATCTGAGTTGAATTAATTATTCCAACTGTTTTTTGAGTTTAGACACATACTCGATCACCTAATTTCTTGTTTGGAAATGAAACGTCTTACCATTAAATTGTGCTTTGTTGTCATTTAGATTCCTAATTTCATGTGTCAAAATTTCTTGGAAGGAATATTTCTTTCAAACCTAAATGATGTTGTTCATTGTGTATGTTACTTTTTTTTCGTCTCATATGGAAATCAGTACACAAATTGAGTGTAGCCTCTATAACCCAAATATTGATATTTTGAGTACTTTTGTTATAAAATTATTTAAAGCCCATTTTTTTTCTATTTCTTATGTTTCTTTGTAGCCTCCATAACATATTCTATTGGGATAGACATTTCTCTCTCGTATAAATTTCTTCTGTATACAAATGGGGAGCTTTATTTTAGTAATTGTTATTAGTTGAATTTATTTTAATTGTGGTTTAAGTATTGATTTGCATACACATGGATAAAGCAAAGATGTGTATCTGAATAAGTACTTAATTATGTGGATTACAACCACAAGAAAAAGGGGGCTAAAAGTTGTAAATTTTGAAATCTAATTTCCCAGTCATATAAAATCACCCGGGTCACCAAAATTTAAAAAAGTTAATTATCACTTATGGCCCGACCTCTCATTCTGTAGTGACTTTATGATCTGACCTTTTGAAATATTAAAAAATGTCCCGATTTTTATCCCTCAGTGATATTTATGGAATGGGAGCCGAAATCCGGAGACAGAAAACTGATTGGGACGTCGTATGATGACGTGGATATTCTTTCCCATTTTTTTTAAAATGATATGGAATTTGCATAATGTCGACAAAAATAATTTTATTTAAATAAAAAAAAGATTTCTACTTCTCCTAGGCAAATTCTCTAATCGCTCGACACAGGAGTTCCAGACTTTCGGTCTTTCAATACAAGAAAAAGTTCTAGGTTCTTGTGTTTTCTCTTCAATAAATTTTACAGAAAAAAAAATTGAGGAGAAATGAGTATGGACGATGATCTTTATGCGTTGAGAATAATTGGAAGAGAAAACACACATATTTGTGGTTGGAAGGATTAGAGAATTTGTCTTGGAGAAGGATAAATCTTTTTTTTATTTAAAGAAAAAATTATTTTGTCTATATGGCATATACAAATTCCATGTCGACATTTTAAAAAGGGGGAGAAAATATTCACGTCATCATCCGGCGTTCCAGTCAGTTTTCATGTTGCCGGATATTTGTTCTCATGTCATAAGTGTCACAAAGAGACAAAGGTCGGAACATTTTTTAATATTTCAAAAGGTCAGGTCATAAAATCACTACGGAATGAAAGGTCGGGACATAAGTGATAATTAACCTATTAAAAAAATAATTATATTTAATGACGACACTATACCATGCGGTCCATACCTCAACATTCTAGAACTGTGATGTTGAATTTGTATCAACGACGTCATTCAATTAATTAATGAGTTTATGTTTAGCATTATTAATTAATGTCTAAATATAGACAAATACAATCCGTGGTTGTATTTTTATTTTATTTTTGCTTAAACTAATTAGGCTTACATAAATTCGAACGTATGGTATGCAACTAATAAAAAAATTTGCATTGTTGTTTAGTCTCTTGTGGTTTATTACGTTGCAACGATGTTTTGAGGCTTACAAGTTATAATGACATAAAAATTAATCTAATCTCACACCAAGACCAATATTCTTAAGATTGCATTTTAAGGCACAACTTAACTGTAATAGATCTAATGATATTAATGATTTTTTGAGCTTAAATGTGAGTTTTGTATGATAAAAATGCAGTCTTGCAAGAAAGAGAGAAAGGTGATACTTCAATACTAGGGTTGTGCGTCTCATGTACATATACAATACTCCTATATACTAAAGTCTGGAAATTAAAATACATAAATAAAGCAATTAAAAGATAAATTAAGGAACACTCTGGACCACTAAGATAAGCCCACGTATTCCTTCCAACTCCAAATCAAAGCCGCATATCTAGCCACGTGTAGCGCCCAATTCTGCCGTTTCTTTCCCTTGGGCCGAGTCAACTTCTTCGGTCTCGCAGTCAACAGATTTCCCCATTTTCATTCCTTCTTCAACCTCGACATCATCAGTTTCTTCGTAACCTAATCCCCTCATCTTTCCCAACAGTATTGGCATACAAACTCATTTTCAATAGGTTCATTTTCGATCGCAAAAAATCCAAGTAGGATTGTCGAAAATCCCAGGGACGATTGCAATTGCAACCAATCAAAAAGTAGATAACCATTTTACGAATTTTGAATGGAGCACGACTTCGCAAATTTTTTTCAACATATTGCATAAATTGGGCCACTTGCAAAAGAGCTCGGGTATGGGCCCATTTAAACTTTCTATCAACCAAATATGGCCCAAATAGAATAAATATTGTGGGATCTTCCCATCTGATTTTCTAAAAGAACTCCTTTTCTCCTGTTCAATAAGTCTCATTCCCATTTTATCATTTTGAGTGTCTCATTCAATAGATCTCATTTTTTTATTTGACAAAGATTAATACACTAAAACTCATTTTATGTCACACTCAAATGTGAATAGTGTTATTTATTTTATTGTACAGTATTTTTCCACTCAACTCACTTTAACATTAACAATAAAATATTATCATTTAACTCTCTTTTTCTTAATCTCCCTACCCATCCCAAATGGAACTTATTGAACGGGATGGAGGGGATAGTTTTTTGTGACGCACATAATTGTTTTTTTTAGCATTTTGTTTCAGTTTTATTAATTGAAAGTTGATTATTAGACTTATAGCAGCGGCGAGCATTTGAGCGAGCTCGCTGGCTACTTTGATCGTCATGTGGTGGCGAGCTCGCAGTAGTCACATTGGCGAGCTCGAGCTCGCCAATTTTTTTTTTAATGAAAATAAATATTTTATTCATTTAAATTAAAAACATACATGAAAAAAATGCGTAAAATTACATGCCATCTCCGAAGAGTTTCCAAATTTCTTCGATCAAATCATCCTCGAGTTTTGCGTGTGCTATTTGATCTCAAAGGCTTTCTTTCCGCTTCAAGTAGTGTGCAAAGCTATCTGGGGCTCCTTGTCTCGTACTCGAACTCGGTTGGGCTTGAGAAGTTGTTTCTTCGTCCGGGCTCCAATTAGTTACAGAAACGCCCTCATCTTCAACTATCATGTTATGCAAAATAATGCAAGCATACATGATGTCTGATAAAGTCTCTCGGAACCAGGAACGTGCTGGCCTACTAATTATGGCCCAACGAGCTTTGAAAACGCCGAAAGCTCTTTCCACGTCCTTGCGTGCGGCTTCTTGTTTCTTCGCAAATAAACATCTCTTCGGGTCGGTCGGGCACGGGAGAGTTTCACAAAAGTTGGTCAACATGAATAAATGCCGTCAGCTAGATAGTTGCCCATCTTGTGCTGAGTGCCGTTTGCGAAGAAAGTTACCACCGGGCTCTTTCCCTGCAGAAGATCTTGGAAAACGTTAGACTGGTTGAGCACATTGATGTCGTTGTTTGAGCCGGCAACTCCAAAAAATGCATGCCAAATCCATAAATCTTGAGAAGTAACAGCTTCAAGCACGACCGTGGGGTGCCCCTTCTTCTGATTCGTGTACGCCCCTCTCGACCCATTCGGGCAGTTCCTCCACTGCCAATGCATGCAGTCGATGCTACCAAGCATGCCGGGGAAGTCGTGTTATTTGCAGTCAGCCGTGTTTGGTGGCTGCAAATACTCGCCACCGAATGCAGATATGATCGCTCGACAAAAATAATAAGCGATTGCCGACCAGTGCAGTCTCCCATCCGTAGATACTCGTCGTATTGATCAGCGCATCCGCCATTTGCGAGTTGCCGCAACGTCATAGTACATTTCTAGAGTGACGTGAACCCCAGTTTCCCCGTTGCATCCGCGCGCTGCTGAAAATAAGGCTCTCGAGCCTCAACCTCCTTGAAGATTGTGTTGAACAAATTTTTGCTCATATGAAATCGGCGCCGGAACACGTCTTCGCCCCACGTTGGAAACTCAGAGAAGTAATCCGCATTAAGACGGATCTCGGCATCAAGGCGGTCACGAAGCACCACCGTCCTTTTCCTCTTTGAACTTTGGGCGGCAGCGGCAGCCGCCGCCGCCTCCTCCTCCTCTTCCTCAGCGATTGCGTCGCCGGCCTTTGCTATGAGATTGTCGAACATGACCGGAATTTGAGCAATAAACTGTCGGAAATCTTCAATTCTAGCGTTGAAATAATCGTCGTCGCTCGACATGATTTTTTAAATGAATGAAATAAACAAAATTATGAAGGTGTTGAGGAGATTTGAGAGAATTGAAGAGATTGGTGTATGAAATAAGGGAGAAAAATGATGTATTTATAGGTGTATTTGAATCAACTAAATTGTATCTTCTTTTAGTTGCTCGCAAGAGAACGAGGTCCTAATGTAGTACAGCTAGCTAACTCGAGTCGAATCTCAAGGAAAACTTAACAGGGCATCGATTCATGCTTTTCACAAAACATTAAACACATCCTACACATTCTAATCCAATAAGTTTTGATTATCGATATTAAAAGCTAAACAAAAATAAAGCCAATAAAAGTAAATTAATCAAATTAAAACTGTCTAGGACAAGGGTTTAAGTCGCCTCGAGATCATACAAACAACTAATATAGTACATGCTACGAATCACTTCATATAACGCTTCAAACAAAGAATTAAATACTAACTTTCGTATTCATACAACAATTCTTAGCTAAAAGAATTCTACAAACCGATCCTAGTTAGATTATGCGTTTCTAATTAAACCTAACGTTGATTGAACCTAAATCAAGTAATGAAATCTTCCTTCGATCTCAATCATCACTTAAGACAATCCAACTTTGGCCAAAAGTTCGATAGAAAACAAACCAATTCAATCAACGAGCATATACACATATAAACCGATAATTATCTCGATTCGATCACCCAAATCGTAGACTAAGAAAATTAATTCATAATGCTGAAAATTAAATAAAGAAAACTAAAAATAAACATTGCATAAACGAAGAAGAAATCTTACAAAGTATTTGTAAGTAGCATCGAACAACGGGAATGAAATCCAAAGCGAAATATATGAGTTTCAACTAAGAAATTAAAGCAAATCTATCCTACTGAGTTTCTATTCATTTCTTCTGCTCTAAAAACCAGAAAAAGAGAGGGGAGCACGTCCAAACACCGCCCGAATTCATTTATATGGCTGAAAATAACCGCCGTCCCGCGCCGGCGTCTCTCCCGCGCCGGCGGTACCTCTATCGCGCAAGACAACCCCGCGCCGGCGGGACTCCCGCACCGGCGGAGATACCTTCAGCGAGAATAACTCCCGCGCCGGCGGGACTCCCGCGCCGGCGGAGATACCTTCGGCGAGAATAACTCCCGCGCCGGTGGCTTTCCCGCTCCGGCGGAAACTTCCAACTTCATGCACGTTTTCACTCCTTTAATTCCTTCCCGTTTCCACTCTTTTTCCATCCTTTTGGCTCAAAATACATCACCACCACCTTCGTGCCTACACACACCAAACACATCAAAAACAACGTAAACGGCCACTACTTGCGGCCAAAAAAACGAAAAAAACGACATGCAAGCACGCACAATTAAAAACACATAAAACACACAAAAACAAACTAAACAACTCCCCCACACTTAGCATTTTGCTTGTCCTCAAGCCAACCAAAGACACGTAGTATGAATCAACAAACATATTCACCAAATCGTCAACACAAGACTTCCTTTTCATCGTGTAGTTCAAAAGTCAACTAATGCCAACTCTGATGCAACGAAATCTAACCACGTATGTTGCCCATCAAATAGAACTATCAATTCGATCAAAATACAACCCATTCTTTAAACTATATACTTCGTCAGTCACCTTTACCAGAAAGTCCTCATAAAAACAAATATTAAACAAGTAACGAGGAATATAAGGATGAATCAACGAGATGAGATCATTAGGTTTAAGCCATCGAATTTTCCATCCGAGTCTCTTAATGTGGTTTCCCATACTCATCATTTGAATAATCCAAACGAGAGGAGTAGAATCTCAAATTCACCTTATTTATAACCCCGTTTTTTTTTTCAAGTAGATTAGGATATTTTCACGAGGTTTAATCTTCGAAGATTCTTCAAAGCTTCCTCGTGAGGTTTCCCACGCTCATTAATCATGCCTT
This sequence comes from Schizonepeta tenuifolia, assembly GCA_029490685.1. Taxonomy (NCBI): domain Eukaryota; kingdom Viridiplantae; phylum Streptophyta; class Magnoliopsida; order Lamiales; family Lamiaceae; genus Schizonepeta; species Schizonepeta tenuifolia. Next base: position 90,235,786 of record CM055960.1, on the reverse strand, counting down.
AAGAGACAACGACTAAGAGGAGCAGAATCCACACTACTCACATTTTTATTCTTATTTCTTATTTACAAAGACGACTATCATCTAGGCAACCAATGAAGCATATTTATCAATAGGGTCACAATTATCACGTCAATCAAATTCATCAATGACATGCCCCACAACCATGGTTATCAAAAAAACGCACCTAAATCGACACCAATCAACTATGTTCTCACGAGTTCAAGGAAAATCATGCATTCTCGAATGATTCACACAAACATATCCTCAGTCATACTTAAGTCGCCAAAATGCTTGACTCACACACATAACGTAACTATAAACACAACTATTTCACGAACACTACACAACTCATACCATTACGAAAATACCCCCCCCTCCACACCGAAACGGAGCTATGTCCTCAAAGCTCAGTAAAAGTAAAAGAGAGGAATACGTCCCTGAAACAGCAGCCGGCAACGGCATGAGCGACAAACCCAAAACTAAACGTAGACCTACACAACAAAAACAAACAAACAAAACAGAAAAGAAACGATAACACCAAAAATAAAACTAGATATTTAAATAAAACAAATATTAAAACAATAAAACAAACCCAACAGTAGTGAGAAGTTACTACTGATGCGGCGAAGGCGGTGGTGGTGGATGAAATGCGGTTCAGGCATCCCATTGGGCTTGCATCGAAACAAGCTGCTGGTCTTGAGCATCCAAACGGCGTCCAACTTCTTGCCTAAAGTCTCCCAAAGAAGCATCATATGCATCATATCGCACATGCATTTCTTGACGGAACTCACCAAAAGATGTATCAAAATGAGTCCGGAATGATTGAAGATCATTCCTAAATTGCTGATAAGCATACGCCGGTGAAAGCAATAACTGAGCTTGTTCGGAGTGAAAGGCTTCTTCATTTGCATCTCCAGTAGTAGACGGGCCAACTTCAGGGATAGTTGGCCTAGGGGCTTGGCCTTTAGCCATTTCCTTAAGAATGTATTCGTGGACACTTTTTCCCTCACCATGCGGAACAATCGTACGGCGATCAGATATGAGATTTCCACCCCTCAGCTCACGATAATCAAGATAATACGGATCCAAGATCTTCTGCCCTTGAACATGGTCAAGTGTGCCAGGAACTAACTTAAAATGCTTCGCCAATCCCGTAACAATGGAGCAAAAAGAAGCATGAGATTTTGGCCGTCTTTGCATAGTAACCATAGCATTCCAAATTAAACTAGTGATGCAAACAGGAACCTTATTGACAGCACATGACAACAGATAAACTTCATTTTTATTCACCTTATTGGCCTGTTCTTTTCCTGAAACTTGATAAGCCAAGAACTTATGCACAACAACAAGCGCAGGATCCTGAATAAAATCATTAGGCATACCAGCTGAATTCCAGTTGTCATACCCCGTTAATGCATGCCAATTCTGTTTTACATCAAAAGAATGGGGAAGTTCTTTTTCACCAGTTGTCGGAAAACCGAACACTTGTTTCATTTTAGCCAACGAAACTGAATACTCTGTTCCAAACATCCGAAACATTATCTTTTTCTTATCCTCAGATAATATCATCGAAGTCATAAACTCATACGTCAATGGCTCATACCCAATGTACTCAAGATTGGCTAAATTGTCTAAACCCAAATGTTTTAAATACCCATGAACACGTTCATCAAGTTTAAGACCTTTTAACAAATCCCAATCAATATATCTTGGGTTAGTAATCTCAGACCTATTGAACCGATGAGCTAACTTTCCCTCAGCATCAGAATAAATTTCAAACGGAGTAGAATAGAGGGTCGTATAATTAACCTGTTGCTCGTGCTGCTGATCTTGCTCGAACTCGGATTCTTCCATTGAGTCATCCTCCGAATATGGCTCCTATGATGGTGGAGGTAAGTTCTTGCATCTGGGCATCGTGAAAGGTAATGTCACAACAGATAATACTCCGTCAATAGGGAGTGATCGGTTCCGGAATGAGATTGCGGGCTGCTGAATTGGACGAAATAAAAGAGCACGGCAGATTGGGAATGACGGCTGCAAACACTTGAGGAACAGTCGGCTGAAGTGGTGAGTAACAGCTCTAACGCGCCGGCGGGAAGTGAACTACTGCGGAAGTGGTGGTGGGTGATGGTTCTCCCGCGCCGGCGGGAAGTGAGCGGCAGCAAAAAAAATAGTGGTGAACGGCGGCGGCGATGGAAAGGTTGCGGAAATAGTGTCGAGCGGCGGCGGGAGTTGAACGGTGGCGGAAAGATGACGGTAAAAATTGAGGGGAAAGGTGAAAATTTGCAAAAGATGGTGGTGAATGGAGGATTTCCGATGGAAAATAGATTTTGGGTAAAAAGGAGGCGGATGAAATGAGGAGAAGGGGAATGAAATTAGGGTACGAGCGAAATTCATTTTATAGCAGGTTTATTCCGCGCCGGCGGCTCTCCTGCGCCAGCGGGACTCCTGTTGCGAGAATCTGTCCCACACCGGCGGCTCTTCCGCGCCGGCGGTGCTCCTCCTGCGAAAATGAATCCCGCGCCGACGGCTGTTCCGCGCCAGTGGTTCTCCTTTTGCAAAAATGAATCCCGCGCCGGCGGTTCTCCTTTTGCGAAAATGAATCCCGCGCCGGCGGTTCTCCTTTTGTGAAAATGAACTCCGCACCGGCGGTTCTCCCTTTCCTTTGCAAACTCCGAAGAAATACAGAAACCCAAAAAACACACAAACAACTCAAATACGAAAATCATGGGTTGCCTCCCATGCAGCGCTCGTTTTAAGTCTCGAGCTCGACTCCATATTCCATGTTCAAAATGTAAGCTCGTCGAGTCTAATAGACTCGACTCCAACCAATCTTGACATCCCTTCAACATATGGTTTAACCCGGTGCCATTAACCTTAAAGGACTCTTTTTTCAACGGATTGAATAACGTGACAGCTCTGTAAGGATACACCTCTTCCACTTCAAACGGTCCACTCCATCTTGACCTCAATTTTCCTGGAAATAACCGCAAACGAGAGTTGAAGAGAAGTACCTTCATACCCGGCTTAAGATCCTTGTTTACAATCCGCTTATCATGAAACTTCTTCACTTTATCTTTATAAATTCGTGCACTTTCATAAGCTTCATTCCGGAGTTCATCAAGTTCTGAAATTTGTAAAGCCCTCTCGTGACCAGCTTGAACCAAATCATAATTCATGGACTTAATCGCCCAATAAGCCTTATGTTCAATTTCTACTGGTAAGTGACATGCCTTTCCATATACCATCTGAAACGGAGTCATCCCCAAGACATTCTTATAAGCAGTCCGATAAGCCCACAAAGCATCGTTCAACTTGGAAGACCAATCTTTCCTAGACAGCTTCACGGTCTTCTCCAAAATACCCTTGATCTGCCTATTACTCGTTTCAACTTGTCCAGACGTCTGCGGATGATATGGAGTTGCCACCTTATGTATTATGCCATTTTTTGACATTAGCTTATTAAAAAGCTTGTTGCAAAAGTGCGTTCCCCCATCACTAATAATAGCTCGAGGAAAACCGAATCTGCAAAGAATATTCTCCTGCACAAACTTGATAACAACATGAGCATCATTTGTCCTTGTGGGGATAGCCTCGACCCACATGGACACGTAATCAATGGCAACAAGAATATACTCAAAACCAGCAGACTTAGGAAAGGGACCCATAAAATCAATGCCCCACACGTCAAAAATTTCTACAACAAGATTATTAGTTAAAGGCATTTCATTCCTCTTACTTATGTTCCCTACCCTCTGACACTTATCACATGCAAGGCAAAAATTATGAGCATCCTTAAAGATAGATGGCCAGTAAAAACCCGATTGGAGTACCTTAAAAGCGGTATTTCGACCCCCAAAATGACCTCCGCAATAAAACTCATGGCACCATGCCATCACATTTCGCTGCTCCTCTTTCGGAATGCACCTCCTTATTACCTCGTCCTTTCCCAATCTAAAAAGATATGGGTCATCCCAATAGTAATTCCTGCAAGATGAGAAAAATCTCTTCTTTTCTTGGAAAGAGAGGTCAGGACGCAAGTATCCACTAGCAAGATAATTCACAATATCTGCGTACCAAGGTACATTTGCAACTTGTAAAATATGCTCATAAGGAAAAGAGTCAGGTATAGTATCATGCTTATTCACTGTCTCACTATCATCAATGTTAGGCAAACGAGACAAATGATCCGCAACCACGTTTTCACAACCCTTCCTATCTTTGATCTCAACATCAAACTCTTGCAACAACAAAATCCACCTAATCAATCTAGGCTTTGTTTGAGACTTAGTTAACAAATGCCTAAGAGCTGCATGATCACTGTGCACAATAATTTTAGACCTAATAATGTAAGATCTAAACTTGTCTAATGAGAACACAACAGCTAGCAATTCTTTTTCGGTAGTTGTGTAATTTACTTGAGCAGCATTCAAAGTCAAACTAGCATAGTAAATCACACGCAACATCTTATCAACTCGCTGCCCTAAGACAGCTCCTACAGCAGAGTTCGATGCATCACACATTATTTCAAAAGGTAGTGACCAATTAGGAGCAACAACAACGGGAGCAGATATCAACTTCTCTTTCAATATATTAAAGGCATCCAAACACCTATCATCAAACATAAAAGGTACTTCTTGAGCAAGTAAATGACACAAGGGTTGACTTATTTTAGAAAAATCCTTAATAAATCGACGGTAAAAACCAGCATGCCCAAGAAAGCTACGAACACCTTTAACATTCACAGGCGGAGGTAATCGTTCAATTACATCTACCTTAGCCTTATCAACTTCTATGCCCTTACTAGAAACGACATGTCCTAGAACAATTCCACTAGTTACCATGAAATGACTTTTCTCCCAACTCAAAGTAAGATTACTTTCTATGCATCTTTCAAGAACAAGTTCTAATTTATGCAAGCAATCATCAAAAGAGGATCCAAAAATAGAAAAGTCATCCATAAAAACTTCAATGAACTTACCAATCATGTCGGAGAAGATGGAATACATACATCGTTGAAACGTTCCAGGCGCATTGCACAACCCGAACGGCATCTTTCTACACGCGTATGTTCCAAAAGGGCAAGTAAATGTTGTCTTGATCTGATCTTCCGGATCAATGGCAATCTGATAATACCCCGATAATCCATCCAAGAAGCAATAAAACTTATGTCCCGCTAACTTATCCAACATTTGATCGATAAATGGAAGTGGGAAATGATCTTTCCTAGTTGCAGCATTCAACTTCCTATAATCGATACACATTCTCCACCCGGTTGTCACTCGAGTTGGTACCATCTCGCCTTTGTCATTTGTAACAACAATGATTCCTCCCTTCTTTGGTACTACATGAACCGGGCTCACCCATTCACTTTCAGCCACTGGATAGATTATCCCTTCCTTAAGGAGCTTCAAAATCTCCTTCTTAACCACTTCCATCAAGATTGGGTTAAGCCTCCGCTGCCCTTCTCTAACCGGTTTTGCATCATCTTCAAGAATAATCCGGTGCATACAAGTTGATGGACTGATTCCTTTTATATCCGATAAACTCCATCCAATAGCTTTCTGATTCTTCTTCAGCACCTTTACCAAAGCTTCCTCTTCTTCCTTAGACAACTCAGCATAAATGATCACTGGTTTCTGCTCTTCTTCTTCCAAAAAGACATACTTCAAATGCTTTGGCAATTCTTTCAGCTCTAACTTGAGAACTGGCTTCTCCTCGTCCCCCTCAATTTGGAGTAGTTCCATCACTCCAATGCTATCTAAAATATCAACCTCATTGATATCAAGGCCATTTTCTTCAACAACTTCCTCCACATCTTCAAGCATCTCACATAATCTGTTGTCCTGCAAAATAATCTTCTCGGCCAAGACATCAATAGTATCCATATAGGAACAATTCTCAACAAGTTTAGATGAAGGAATCACACTACTATCACGAACAGAGAAAGAAATTCTCTCCTAACACAGACATTTTCAAACTTCCATTTTTTACATCAATCAAGGTGTTAGTAGTTGCCATAAAAGGTCTACCCAACAAAAGGGTATGTTTTTTCTCCGTTTCCTTAACATCTCCAACATCTAAGACAACAAAGTCAACAGGAATTATCAATCCGCCTACTTTTACTAATATATCTTCAATTATTCCCTTAGGATAACGAATAGATCTATCAGCTAATTGCAAACACATTCTAGTAGGCTTCAAATCCCCTAACTCTAATTGCTTGAAGATAGAGTAAGGCATCAAATTTATTCCAGCACCTAAGTCTAGCATACCAGAAGCTTCCTTACCATTACCTAAAGCTATTTTAATATTAAAGCTACCTGGATCACAAAGCTTTGGAGGTAATTGGTGCTGCAGAATTGCACTTGCCACTTCGGAGACTATGATCTTTTCGTCCTCCACAAACTTCCTCTTCTTTGATGCCAACTCCTTAAAGAACTTCACATATGCTGGTACATTGCGAATGATGTCGAGCAAAGGAAGATTCACATTCACCTTCGACAAAAGCTTGTAGAACTCTTGGAATTGGTGATCTTGTTTCTCATTCCGCACCCTACTCGGAAATGGAATAGGAGGATTATAGGGATTCTTAGCTTTGTGAAGTGCTGAATCTTTCCCAAAATCAACTTCCTTAGCTTTCTCATTTTCTGAACTTTGAACTTCGACCTTCTCACTTGGACTTTCTTCTATTCCAACTGGCATTTCCACCTTGTTATCAACCACTTTACCACTTCTGAGAATAGTGACAGCATGAGCTTATTTGGGTTGGCTTGGCAACTTGTCTTTATTATTCTGTTGCACCAACTCTCCAACCGTACTTGACAGCTGACCAACTTGAGTTTCAATACGCTTCACTGAAGCTTCCACAGACTCATGTCGTTGGTTGCTCGATTGGATAAAAGCATTCAACGTCTCCTCCAAAGATGGTCTCCTAGGTTGAATCGGTTGACTCGGAAATTGCTGTGGTCTAGGTGGAACTTGCATCCGCTGTTGTGGTGATTGATATGGAAGCACTTGACTCGGTCCTTGTTGATTGTTTTGCCTCCAAGAGAAATTTGGATGATCTCTCCAACCCGGATTGTACGTCTGAGAGAAAGGATCATATTTTGGTCTCGACTGAAATCCTTGTAAAGCATTCACATGCACTTCTTCTTCCAAAACGGGTTCACTAACCCGTTGACAGACATTTGCACCATGCCCGTATTCACCACAAATTCCACAAGTCTCCAAAGACATAACTTGATTGGATGGTCCATCAGAAGTTCTCAACATCTGCACTTGTCTTGTCAACTCCGCTAACTGCTTAGTCACATCATAGTTCGGAGTTGCCTCACTTGCTGAAATTTTCTTCCCTCTTGCACTTTTTTGTTGAGAATTGGTAGCCAAACTCTCATAAATCTCCGTGATTCTCTCAGCCGTTTGATTCCCAACATCTCCTCCAGCAGCATTATCTACCATGTACCGAAAATTCTGCGACAAGCCATCATAGAAAAACTGATTCAACAGTGCCAAGGGAAGATGATGATGTGGGCATTGTTGCTGAAAACTCTTGAATCTATCCCAAGCCTCATGAAACGGTTCTCCTTGTCCTTGAGTGAATGTAACGATCTGAGCTCTCAAGTCTTGAGTCTTCTGATTCGAGTAATACTTGCCCATAAACTTCTCATATACTTCATTCCAATTCTGAAGAGAATTTGGTTGAAGAGACATTAACCACACCTTAGCTTTATCTTTTAAGGTGTAAGGGAAACACCTCATCTTCAGGTGATCCTCGTTCAAACCTTGTAGTGGAAAGGTATGAACAACCGAATAAAATTCTCTAATGAAGTTCAATGCATCTTCAGTCGGCATTCCATAGAATGAAGGCAACTGGTTGAAATGAATATTCTTCAATTCATAATTCCGAGCTGCTTCTCCCAACACTAAACATGAAGTTGTCTCCCCAATGACTGGTCGAGCATAATCCCTCATATTCAGTTGAGCTTGTTGAGTTGCTCGCTGAGCTTGTGGAGCCTGCGGTCTCGGTACTGGTGCTGCCATTTCTTCTTGTAAATACTCCTCACTAGAACTATAGTTATCACCTTCCTCTTGAGAAGTTGTTGATTGACTACTAGAACTTAACTCTCTATTCTCCTCCAGATTTGGCAAAATGATTGCCCTTGGTCGATGAATGTTGTCGTATACTTGAGCCAATTTCCGTTTAAGACTTCGGCGGCCTAGCATACACAAACACACAAACAAGAAAATGATCAAACGCACCTGCGGAAGAAATAAACAAAAAACAAAAACAATAAGTACTCAAACAACAAAATATTTACAACACGAAATCACACAAACATAAGCACTAAAATAAATGCCTAAAGCTTTCCCCGGCAACGGCGCCAAAATTTTGAATCAACTAAATTGTATCTTCTTTTAGTTGCTCGCAAGAGAACGAGGTCCTAATGTAGTACAGCTAGCTAACTCGAGTCGAATCTCAAGGAAAACTTAACAGGGCATCGATTCATGCTTTTCACAAAACATTAAATACATCCTACACATTCTAATCCAATAAGTTTTGATTATCGATATTAAAAGCTAAACAAAAATAAAGCCAATAAAAGTAAATTAATCAAATTAAAACTGTCTAGGACAAGGGTTTAAGTCGCCTCGAGATCATACAAACAACTAATATAGTACATGCTACGAATCACTTCATATAACGCTTCAAACAAAGAATTGAATACTAACTTTCGTATTCATACAACAATTCTTAGCTAAAAGAATTCTACAAACCGATCCTAGTTAGATTATGCGTTTCCGATTAAACCTAACGTTGATTGAACCTAAATCAAGTAATGAAATCTTCCTTCGATCTCAATCATCACTTAAGACAATCCAACTTTGGCCAAAAGTTCGATAGAAAACAAACCAATTCAATCAACGAGCATATACACATATAAACCGATAATTATCTCGATTCGATCACCCAAATCGTAGACTAAGAAAATTAATTCATAATGCTGAAAATTAAATAAAGAAAACTAAAAATAAACATTGCATAAACGAAGAAGAAATCTTACAAAGTATTTGTAAGTAGCATCGAACAACGGGAATGAAATCCAAAGCGAAATATATGAGTTTCAACTAAGAAATTAAAGCAAATCTATCCTACTGAGTTTCTTTTCATTTCTTCTGCTCTAAAAACCAGAAAAAGAGAGGGGAGCACGTCCAAACACCGCCCGAATTCATTTATATGGCTGAAAATAACCGCCGTCCCGCGCCGGCGTCTCTCCCGCGCCGGCGGTACCTCTGTCGCGCAAGACAACCCCGCGCCGGCAGGACTCCCGCGCCGGCGGAGATACCTTCAGCGAGAATAACTCCCGCGCCGGTGGGACTCCCGCGCCGGCGGAGATACCTTCGGCGAGAATAACTCCCGCGCCGGCGGAGATACCTTCGGCGAGAATAACTCCCGCGCCGGCGGAGATACCTTCTGCGTGGATAACTCCCGCGCCGGTGGCTTTCCCGCTCCGGCGGAAACTTCCAACTTCATGCACGTTTTCACTCCTTTAATTCCTTCCCCTTTCCACTCTTTTTCCATCCTTTTGGCTCAAAATACATCACCACCACCTTCGTGCCTACACACACCAAACACATCAAAAACAACATAAACGGCCACTACTTGCGGCCAAAAAAACGAAAAACGACATGCAAACACGCACAATTAAAAACACATAAAACACACAAAAACAAACTAAACAGTACTCAAACTCGCTGGGGACCGTTGGCGATCGCACGGCTAGCGATCGCGCCAACCAGTGATCGCCAAGTGTCCTCCCACGTCAGCGAGCTCACCAGCGCACAAGCTCGGCGTAGAGAGCACGCTTGCACGCGCCGAGCTCGCCAACAGTGTGCGAGCGTGATGGCGAAGCTCCCTGGGGCAGCGCGTGCCGTTGCCCACAGCCTTAGGCTACTTGCAGTTGGTCATGCATGCTACATCTCATGAGCTTTCAGAATAGCTTCGAAATTTATTCATTATTTGAAATTATTTAGAATTTAAAAGTATCTCATTTGTCTTATTCCTTCACCAAGCAACATACAGACACCACTTAATCTTGGACTCAAATTCTTGGAAATTAAATTTGTGAATTAAACAAGACCGCACTGCAGATTGCTCAATGCTCACCACGCAAATACTCGTCAAACACAAATCAAATTTCTCTCTCTCTCTCTCTCTCAATATAGTAGAGAATCCACATCCACTCTGTTGAAGCAGCAGAGCAATTAAGCAGCATGGAGTCAAAATCTCGTGATCATCAACCACTCCACATCTACTTCCTCCCAGTGATGGCTCCCGGCCACATGATCCCGATGATCGACATCGCCAGAAAATTCTCCCGCCACAGCGCCAAATCCACTATCATCACTACCTCCTCCAACGCTTCTCTCTTCTCTCAAACTCTCCAATCCGATCGCCAAAACTATGCCTCCGACATCTCCCTCTCTCTCATCCAATTCCCCTGCCGCGAGGCCGGCATCCCCGACGGCTGCGAGAATCTCTCCTCCACCACCACTCCCCAAATGTCCCTCCACTTCCTCTACACCCTCGACCTCCTCCACCAACCCGTCGACCAGATCCTCCGACAGGGCGATCCCGACTGCATTATCTTCGGCGCCTTCTTCTCGTGGACCACCACCATCGCGGCCGAGCTCAAAATCCCGCGGGTCGTCTTTTATGGCACTGGATTCCTCACCATGTGCATTTTCCACGTCTTAAGACTGGAAAGACCCCAAGACGACGTCGTTTCCGACTCGGAAGAGTTTCAGATTCCCGGCCTTCCGGGCGAGCTGAGGCTGTCGAGACGTCAGTTGCCTCAACACTTGAAGTTGCAAAACGACGATGAAAGTGATCCGCTTCTAGAATTTACTAAAAGGGCTCTAGAAGCGGACGAAGCCAGCTTCGGAAACATCGTAAACACCTTCTTCGAGCTCGAGCCGGCTTACGCCAGCTATTACCGGGAAACGATGGGGAGAAAAGCTTGGCACATCGGCCCTATCTCTCTCATCAACAAGACTGATGATGAGAAAAATCATAGAGGGAGAGAAGCTCGAGATTGCCTTAGTTGGCTCAACTCGAAAAGCCCTAACTCGGTCGCCTATATCTGTTTCGGCAGCATGGCAATTTTACAAACACCTCAGCTGCATGAGATCGCGGCGGCTCTAGAAAGCTTCGGCCAGAATTTTATATGGGTTATCGGAAACAAGATTGAAGAAGAAGACGGGGGCGACGATCTTCTGCCTCAAGGATTCGAAGAAAGGACGGAGGGGCGAGGCTTGATCATCAGAGGATGGGCGCCGCAGGTTCAGATTCTCGATCATGAAGCTGTGGGGGGATTCGTGACGCACTGTGGGTGGAACTCGTTGCTCGAAGGAGTGGCGGCCGGGGTTCCGATGGTGACATGGCCATTGTCGGCTGAGCAGTTTTTTAATGAGAAGCTGGTGGTGGAGATTACTATGACGGGGATTCCGGTGGGAGCGGAGGAGTGGGCGAAGCGGACGGATGAGAGAAAGGCGATTAAGAGAGAGAAGATAGAGAGGGCGGTGGTGGAGTTGATGGTTGGGGAAGGAGGAGAGAGAATGAGGAGTAGAGCGAGAGAGTTGGGAGATGTGGCGAGAAGGGCTGTTGAAGAAGGTGGATCTTCCGATGCTGATTTATATTGTTTGATGGAAGAAATAAGGATGTTTCGCGCTTGATGTTGTTTATACATTTTGCATGAATTATTAATTAATCTGATTTCCTACACCCATTTCTGTTTTATTCTCTACTCTTTTTATTAGTTGGAAAATATGTACTTCCATTTCGTGGCATTAATTAAGGTTTATTCCACCCAAATAAAATATATAATTATTTTTAAATCGTCAAATATAAAAAATCTGACGAACGAAATGGAGGATGATGAAACAACATAGGAAGTAGAGGATCGATCTGAATTGAATTAATAATTCCAACTGTTTTTTGAGTTTAGACACATACTCGAACACCTAATTTTTTGTTTGGAAATGAAACGTCTTACCACTAAGTCGTGATTAATTTGTTGCCATTTAGATTCCTAATTTCATGTATCAAGATTTCTTGGAAGGAATATTTCTTTCAAACCTAAATGATGTTGTTCATTGTGTATGTTACTTTATTTTGCGTCTCATTTTTGAAAGCAGTATCCAAATGATTGTAGCCTCTATAACTCAAAATATTGAAATTTTGAGTACTTTTCTTATAAAATTGTTTAAAGCCCAATTTTTTCTATTTCTTTTGTTTGTTTGTAGCCTCTCCATAACATATACTATTGGTATAGACATTTCTCTGTCATATAAATTTATTCTGTATACAAATGGGGAGCTTTACTTTAGTAATTGTTATTAGTTGAATTTATTTTAATTGTTAGGGTTTAAGTATTGATTTGTGTTTAGTTTGTTTGTGTGTGTTTTGTGTGTTATTATTTGTGCATGTTTTACATGTTATTGTTCGTTTTTTGCCACGAGTTCTGGTCGTATATATGGTTTTTGGTGTTTTTGGTGTGTAGATATGTAGGTGGCGATGATGCACTTTCGGATCGGAAAAGGATGGAAAAAGAAGTGAGCAAATAAGGATTCCTACCGGAGCGGAATTTCCAACCGAAGCGGGAATCGGATTCCAACCGGAGCAGGATTTCCAAATGAAGCGGGAATTATTTCTGCCAAGGGGTTTCCCGCCGGCACTGGGATTCCTACCGAAGCAGGAAGATGGTTTTCTCTAGTAGTATATATGTATTTTGTTGGTTTTTGGACGATAACTCTCATTTTCTCTCTCGTTTTTAGCGTAGAAAAAGTAGAAAACTCTGTAGAATTTCATTTTCCTTGTTCAAACAATTTAGATTTGGTTGTAGTTCTTCGCATTGTTGATCGTTCCCGACTTTCAAGCACGTTGTAAGCATTCTTATTTAGTTTGTGCAATGTTTATTTCCAGAATTTCTTTTATCTTCATTTTCTGTATTATGAACTAAATTCTTTAGTCTAGGATTAGGGATATTCAAGTTGCGATATGATCATTTATCATGTACACGTGTTCATTTGATTGAATTGGTTTGTATTTGATCGAGCTTTTGGCCACTAAATGATGAAGGAGATCGATAGAAGAATTCATTATTCGATTTAGGTTCAATAAAAGTTAGATTTAATCAGAAACACGTAATCTAATTAGGATTGTTTCGTGTAATCTACTTAGCTAAGACTTGATTTACGAATACGAAAGTTAGTATTTCAATTTTTATGTGTGGAAAGTTAGTTTGTATGAATTAATCTATTGCACGTTGCATGATAAATGATTATGTTATCTCAAGTAGAAGAAACCCTCATCCTAGACGTCTTTAATTTGATCGTTATATTTGCAATTTATACTTGTTCTTGTTTTTTAATATTGACCATCAAAACTCATCGGATTAGATAGGGTGTTTTTATTTTCTTGTGCAAAGCATGAATCCATAGCCCTGCTAAACTTTCTTTGAGATTCGACTTGGATTACTTAGTTGTACTACATTAGGACCTCGTTCTCTTGCGAGCAACTAGGAAGTACATTTTTAGTTAATTCAATTTGCGTACACATGAATAAAGCAAAGATGTGTAACTGAATAAGTACTTAATTATGTGGATTACAAGCAGAAGAAAAATGGGGCTAAAAGTTGTAAATTTTGCAATCTAATCCCCAGTCATATAAAATCACCCTGGTCATCGAAATTTAAAAAGGGTTAATTATCACTTATGGTCCGACCTCTTATTTCGTAGTGATTTTATGGTCTGACCTTTTGAAATATTCAAAATTGTCCCGACCTTTATCTCTCAGTGACATTTATGGCATGTGAGCGAAAATCCGACGACAGAAAACTGACTGGGACGTCGTATGATGACATGGATATTCTCTCCCCTTTTTTTTAAATGGTATGGAATTTGCATAATATCGACAATTTTTTTTTATTTAAATAAAAAAAAGATTTCTACTTGTCCTAGGGAATTTTTCTAATCGCTCGACACAAGAGTTCCAGACTTTCGATCTTCCAATACAAGAAAAAATTCTAAATTTTTGTGTTTTCTTTTCAATGAATTTTACAGAAAAAAAAATTTAAGGAGAAATGAGTATGGACGATGATAATTATGCGTTGAGAATAATTAAAAGATAAAACACACAGATTTGTTGTTAAAACCATTAGGGTGCATTTACTTAGATGGAGATCAAAGGTTGAATCGATCATCAGGTACAAACAATCAAACGGAACAAGGACTCTTTTGTGTCAGTCACTCATTAATTGCTTTATTAGATGGATTAGATGAGCAATAGTTAGAGGTTCCTTTGTAAAAGTATCTATACAACAGGTAAGGAAACGAAAAAGAAAATATTAACATTTCCATCCTTTTCTTTTCACATGTTTACTAGGATGGAAAAGAAAATTATCACATGGTCCCTCTACCCCTTCCTTATTTTTATGTCTTTTATCTATTAGAAAATATTTTCACATCAAAAGATAAGAATAATATTATCCAATATTGAGAGAAAAAGAGTGAAAAAGGGCTACCCGTAAAAAAATTTCAACCTGTCTGGAGAAAATTTTCTATCACAGTAAACATGTGAAAAGGATGGAAAAGAGGTGAAAATTTTCTTTTTCCACCCTTTTCCATCAAAGTAAACACATCCTTAGAGAATTTGTCTTAGAGAATGAGAAATCTTTTTTTTATTATTTTGAAGAGAAAATTATTTTGTCTATATGGGATATACAAATTTCATGTCATTTAAAAAAGGGGGAGAAAATATCCACGTCATCATCCGGCGTCCCAGTCAGTTTTTTGTCGCCGGATTTTTGCTCTCATATCATAAGTGTCACAGAGAGATAAAGGTTGGGACATTTTTTAATATTTCAAAAAGTCAAGTTATAAAATCACTATGGAATGAAAGATCGGACCATAAGTGATAATTAAACCATTAATGACGACACCATACCATGCGGATGCGGTCCATACCTCAACATTCTAGAACTATGATGTTGAATTTGGATCAACAACGTCGTCAATCACGTCATTCAATTAATTAATGAGTTTATGTCTAGTACTATTAATTAATGTCTAAATATATCATGGTTGTATTTTTTATTTTTTTTTGTGCTCTTAAACTAATTAGGCTTAGACATTAATTCGAACGTCTATGTTATGCAATTAATAAAAAAATTGCATTGTTGTTTAGTCTCTTGTGGTTTATTACGCTGCAACGGTGTTATGAGGCTTACAAGTTATGATGACAGAAAAATTAATCTAATCTCACACCAAGACCAATATTCATAAGATTGCATTTTAAGGCACAACTTAACTGTAACAGATCTAATGATATTATTTTTTGAGCTCAAATGTGAATTTTGTATGATAAAAATGCAGTCTTGCAAGAAGAGAGAGAGTTAAGAAATAGCTGAGATGAGATAGAGAAGAAGATAGGGTAAGAGAAAAGTGATACTTCATTACTAGTCTATGGTTGTGCGTCTCATGCACATACAAAATATAATAAGGTCTCATGATGGTGGGGACCATACTAAAGTCTGGAAATTACAATACATAATAAAGCAATAAAAAGATAAATTAAGGAACACTCTGGACCACTAAGATAAGCCCACGTATTCCTTCCAACTCCAAATCAAAGCCGCATATCTAGCCACGTGTAGCGCCCAATTCTGCCGTTTCTTTCCCTTGGGTCCAGTCAACTTCTGCGGTCAGTCAACAAATTTCCCCATTTTCATTCCTTCTTCAACCTCGGCATCTTCGTAAGCTAATCCCCTCATCTTTCCCAACAGTATCTCTTTTTCCTTCCCAAACTCCATCTCCTCTTCCTTATTCTCCGATTGATTCATCCCGAAAACATCACTTTCAATTATCAGCATCTCGCTACTCAATTTTTTAATTTGTTGCTATTTAAATCATCCCCCAATTTTTCTACCTCTCTCTCTCTATCTTTCTCTCTCTATCAATATAGTAGAGAGAGAATATCCACATCCACTCTGCTGAAGCAGCAGAGCATTTAAGCAGTATGGAGTCAAAATCTCGTGATCATCAACCACCCCACATCTACTTCCTCCCAGTGATGGCGCCCGGCCACATGATCCCGATGATCGACATCGCCAGAAAATTTTCCCGCCACGGCGCCAAATCCACCATCATCACTACCTCCTCCAACGCTTCTCTCTTCTCTCAAACTCTCCAATCCGATCGCCAAAACTACGCCTCCGACATCTCCCTCTCTCTCATCCAATTCCCCTGCCGCGAGGCCGGCCTCCCCGACGGCTGCGAGAATCTCTCCTCCACCACCACTCCCCAAATGTCCCTCCACTTCCTCCTCGCCCTCGACCTCCTCCGCCAACCCGTCGACGACATCCTCCGACAAGGCGATCCGGATTGCATAATCTCCAGCGCCTTCTTCCCGTGGACCACCGCCATCGCGGCCGAGCTCAAAATCCCGCGAGTCGTCTTCTACGGCACCGGATTCCTCCCCATGTGCATCATCCGCGTCTTGAGACAGGAAAGGCCCCAAGACGACGTCGTTTCCGACTCGGAAGAGTTTCAGATTCCTGGCCTTCCGGGCGAGCTGAGGCTGTCGAGACTACAGTTGCCTCAATACTTGAAGTTGCAAAACGACGATGAAAGTGATCCAATTCTAAAAATTACTAAAAGGGCTCTAGAAGCGGACGAAGCCGGCTTCGGAATCATAGTAAACACCTTCTTCGAGCTCGAGCCGGCTTACGCCTGCTATTACCGGGAAACGATCGGAAGAAAAGCTTGGCACATCGGCCCTATCTCTCTCATCAACAAGACTGATGCGGAGAAAAATCATAGAGGGAGAGAAGCTCGAGATTGCCTGAGTTGGCTCAACGCGAAGAAACCTAACTCGGTCGTCTATATCTGTTTCGGCAGCATGGCAATTTTACAAACACCTCAGCTGCATGAGATCGCGGCGGCGCTAGAAAGCTCCGGCCAGAATTTTGTATGGGTTATCGGAAACAAGATTGAAGACGACAACGGCGGCGTCGATCTTCTTCCTCGAGGATTCGAAGAAAGGACGGAGGGGCGAGGATTGATCGTCAGAGGATGGGCGCCGCAGGTTCAAATTCTCGATCACGAAGCTGTCGGGGGATTCGTGACGCACTGTGGGTGGAACTCGTTGCTCGAAGGAGTGGCGGCGGGGGTTCCGATGGTGACGTGGCCGTTGTCGGAGGAGCAGTTTTTTAATGAGAAGCTGGTGGTGGAGATTACTCGGACGGGGATTTCGGTGGGAGCGGAGGAGTGCACGAAGCGGACGGATGAGAGAGAGGCGATTAAGAGAGAGAAGATAGAGAAGGCGGTGGTGGAGTTGATGGTTGGGGAAGGAGGAGAGAGAATGAGAAGGAGAGCGAGAGAGTTAGGAGATTTGGCGAGAAGGGCTGTGGAAGAAGGTGGATCTTCGGATGCTGATTTCAATTGTTTCATGGAAGAAATTAGGATGTTTCGCGCTTGATGCTTTAGACTATGGACAGCAGAGCGCTGTGAGCTCGCTACCATTGTAGAGCATGGAGATCGCAGCGAGCTTGCGAGCTCAAGCTCGTAAGAGAAATTGTGCGCTCGCAAAGGAAGAAATGAGATTTATGGTGGGCCATCCACCTTTAGAGCTCACAAACGGTCGAGCTCGCCGCTGTAACTTTAGCCAGCGCATTAGCTCGCTATGACGTGACCTGTGAGCGACTACGATCTCCACGATTGCTGCTGCTCATAGTCTTATCATTTTGCATGAATTATAACTGTTTTTTGAGTTTAGACACCTACTCGAACTAGATTGAATCCTGTATAAGGATAAAATATACCCTAAAATCTTGAACCTTAATCATATTACGTGTTATCTCCTTATTAAAGTAATAGGAGATGTAATATGAAGAAACAATAGAGAATCCAGTTTGTACTCGAACACCCCATTTCTTGTTTGGAGATGAAACATCTTAAAACTAAGTTGCGCTTTGTTGACATTAGATTTCAAATTTTATGTGTCAAGATTTCTTGAAAGGAATATCAAGCCGAAATGAAGTTGTTCATTGTGCATGTTATTTTTTTGCGTCTCATTTGGAAAGCAGTACACAAATGATTGTAGCCTCTATCACCCAAATACGTTTATTATAAAAATGTTTAAAGCCCACTTTTTCCTTTTTTTTTTGATTGTTTGTAGCCTCCATAAAATATACTACTACTATTGGGATAGACATTTCTCTCCCATTACTAAATTTCTTCTGTATACTTTATTTTAGTAATTGTTATTAGTTAAATTTTATTTTAATTGTTAGGGTTTAAGTATTGTTGACTATAAAGGCAAAGATGTGTAACTGAATAATTACTTAATTGTGTGGATTACAACCGGAAGAAAAAGGGAGATAAATTTTCAAAATTTTGCAATCTAATTCCAAGTCATGGAAAATCACCCTGGTCACCGAATTTGAAAAGAAAAAAAAAAAAAAACAATTATATTTAATGACGACACGATACCATGCGATGCGGTCTATACCTCAACATTCAAGAAATGTGATGATGAATTTGGATCAACAACGACGTGATTCAATTAATTAATGAGTTTATGTTTAGTACTATTAATGTCTAAATATAGACAAATAGTCACCTGGGGATGGCTGAATGTAAAAGTGAGTGTTTGGGACTGAGAGATATCAGGTTCGAACCTTATGAAACGCCTCTATAGGTCAAGTCTGCCACACTTGTACTTGGAAAGTGTAGTTGAAATGCTCTGTGTGGTTTGCAGGCTACTGCACAAGGGACGAGGTTTACCCAGTGCACACCGAAGGTAGTGGCTACGGGTTCTCACGACATAAAAAAAATAATAAATAAATAAATATAGACAAATACAATTTGTGGTTATATATATATATATATATATATATATATATATATATATATATATATGAGAAATAGATCATATGAGAATAAATGTTATCCTAAAAAATGAGAATAGATCTCCACCATAGATCTATGGGTGATGGAAGGTCAAGATTTGGCCTAGTCAAAGCAGGTCAAACCTGGGTCAACTCGAGTCAACCCGGGTCAACCCGTTGACTTTTTTTTCGATTTTTTTTTTTTAAAAACGGTTACCCAAGATGCACAACTTCACATATTCGGATGCACCACTCTATATAACAAGATGTACCACTAAGTGCATTTAGATGCACAAGATTTTCAGTTTTTTTTTTTTTCAATTTTTTTTAAGGGGTCACCCAAGATGCACCACTTCACATATTTTGATGCACCACTTCACATATTCGGATGCACCACTAAGTACATTTAGATGCACCAGATTTGTAAAATTTGTAAAAAAAAATGAAAAAAAACTGAAAAAAAATCGGATGCACCACAATGTGTAACCAGATACACCACACAGTGTAACTAGATGCACCACATAGTGTAACTAGATGCACAACGTTTTACGGAAAAAAAAAAACGAAAGCAAAACTAATGCATCTTAATGCACTTAGTGGTGCATCTCATTATATAGTATGGTGCATATGAATACATGATGTGGTGCATATGACCTGACTATAAGAAAAAAAAAAGACGAAAAAAAAAAACGAAATAAAAAACTTAAAATCTTGTGCATCTCAATGCACTTAGTGGTGCATCCGAATATGTGAAATGGTGCATCCGAATATGTGAAGTGGTGCATGTAAGTTGAACGTTAAAAAAAAAGACGAAAAAAAAAACGAAATAAAATAACTTAAAATCTTGTGCATCTCAATGCACTTAGTGGTGCATCCGCATATGTGAAATGGTGCATCCGAATATGTGACGTGGTGCATGTAAGTTGAATGTTCAAACAAAAAAAGTCAACGGGTTGACCCGGGTTTGACCCGCGTTGACCAGGCCAAATTTGACCCTCCATGTAGATATAATCAATGGTTGAGATTAATTCATAATTCTCACTTTAAGATCCCTTTGCATGAGAATCACTTCCTATATATATATATATATATATATATATATATATATATATATATATATATATATAATATTTGCTTAAACTATTAGCCTTAAGACATTAATTCTATATGCAACTAAATAAAAAATTGCATCGGTGTTTAGTCTCTTGTGGTTTATTACTCGAGTTTTGGCTTCAGTAATTTTGCATAAATTCAAAATATTGGACATGAAATAAAATATGTCCAGAACTCGAAAATTTTCCTTTGGAATGTAAGATTCTCTCACTCTCGAAAAAAGTTATAAAATATGAGAACTCCGATTGGATCTTAATATCCAACCAATAATTGGATTCGCATGCATATTGTAAACAATATCCTCTTTAATTTAAGGCTTAACTTTTAAGGAGATATTGTTTTCTATAGCAACTAGGTATTCCACCATGCACGAGGAATACAACTGAATCAAACCATCGTTTGTTGATTAATATTTTTTTATGACAAGGGTAATTTGCAGCGACTACTCACAATGTTCACTAGATAAACATTATTCATGTATGTAAATCACACATAAGAAATAAATTGCAGTTGAAAAATTGGATGCACCATGCTCGATTTATAAGACATGGCGACATCAAAACTCAATATATTTGATTTAAAGAATACTCACTCCATCACTAGTCCACCCCAAATAAAACTTGGATTGAATAAGTGCGTGACTATGAAAATTCATGGACGATTATAAACTTAACAAATGTGAGATTACCAGATTAAAAATAAAAATTACTAGTACAAAGATATGAGTCTCACATGGGTAGATAATGTGCACTACTATCACATAATAAATACTACTACTATAAAAGTAGATAATGTTTATTGTGTATATCTTGATAGTCGTATAATTTGAAGCCACTATCCTCTTATCTTACGCGCCAAACAAAACTTTAATATATTATTACACTGTTGCAATTATCGTGCGTGGTGGATATGGGTCACATGCTTCCTACACCAAAATTCTGAATTTCTCTCTGCCCATATCGACCAACATCAATGAACCAACAGTCGTAGTTTGTTGAATATGTTAATTGTTAATTAATTTCGTATATATATGAAAATGACGTCACTATATAGTAATTTGGTTTGAAAGTTGAAACTAACATATTTAAGTATAATGACGCTTTGATTGAGTAGTGTTATCATGATTTGAGTTTAGTTTGATAATTTTATTGAAGTTGTCCTGAAATGTCACCTTGTTATGTTTTGATCATCGGGACAATTGTGGAGGAGGTAAGTGTGTGAAGCTTAGAAAATGTACTCCCTCCGTCCCTTTCTACTTGTCTCATTTGAGACGAGCACGGAGATTAGGAAGAAAATGATTAGATATAAAGAGTGTGTTTAGTATACTGAATAAAGTGATATAAAGTATACTTTTTAATTCATACTTTGTCATTTTGTTTCATATCAAAATTGTAACATGTTGGAGATGATTTCTTTTAGGGGGGAATTGTTTTTCTATTTTTATTTTTGACATGGGAAGGAGGAAGCAATGAGGTTCAAATATTAAATCTCACTACTTACAAACTGAAGTTGCACCGCTTAATGTTTGAAAAGTAAAAATGGAATTCTCATTCAATAATACTAGGAATACTCACAAAACATATATAAAACCGTTTGAAATAACATTGAAGCTAAAAGAATATCGACAAATAAAGAGACCAACAAAGTTTTGCAGAAATACAAGTGAAAGAACGTGAACTCTAATCGTGTAGAGAGCCAAAAAAAAAAAGAGAAATAAAGTGACTTCAAATTATCTTAGGTATACACACACCTCTTTATTAATTTATGCAATTATACTATGAGAACTTGACTTTATTGCATTAGAAAAGAAAGAGGCATTAGATAGATAGACTTAAAATCTGAAAGAACTCTTAGACGAAAATAGAAGTCTTATTCCTCAAGAAAAGTCGTTTTCGTATACTAAAAAGGTTAGAAATTTCCGCGATGCTTTTTTTAGTTTATTTTTTATTTTAAAAATATGATTTTACATGAGAGATTAAAATTGCTATAAAACTTATACTAGTGGATTTGGATTTGCTTGTGATTTGTGTATATCCATCCATAAACAAGTAGTACAAGCTGCTTTTTCCGTTGTGCAAATAATCCAGCAAATTGGAATATTGGATAAATCCTATTCCGACCCAAAATAGTAGTAAAAGGTATTTAAAGATTTTTTTTTTTTTTTGTTTTTTGAAGAGAAAGGTATTTAAAGATTTAACTAATTAATGATATTATAAAACCTGCAGCCAAACAATCCCTTTCTCAACGTAGATCGAGCTCTGAAAAGTTTAAGCCCATAACAGTTACCTTCTCTCTCGCGACTTCTTCTCATCTAAAAAATCCACAAAAAATATCCAATTTTCTCTGCAATTTCAATAATTTCACCCCATTCCTCCTCCCAATCCTAATCAATCTACCCCATCACCATTCTTTTATCTTTTTTCTCCCTCCCACCCCTATAAAAGCCCGCGGAGCAGTCCCTCTCTCTTCCACACCCCCATCTCCAACAACAATGGCGTCTCCTCTCAAACTCACTTTCACCGCCTTCTTTCTCTCTCTCATCCTTCTCTCTTCCGCCCTCGACATGTCTATAATATCTTACGATGAGAAACACATTAGGGCTTCCGTCGGCTCCGACGAGTATGTAATGTCGCTGTACGAATCGTGGCTTGCGAAGCACGGCAAGTCCTACAATGGCATCGCTGAGAACAACGAGAAGGAGTTCCGTTTCGAGATTTTTAAGGATAACTTGAGGTTCATCGACGAACACAACTCCGTCGACCGGCCCTACAAAGTGGGGCTGAACCGGTTCGCCGATTTGACCAACGCGGAGTTCCGGTCCATGTTCGTCGGCGGGAGGCTGGACCGGAAGAAGAACCGGTTGATGAACCGGCGGGCGAGTAATCGTTACGCGGTCAAGGCAGGGGAGGAGTTGCCGGACTCCGTTGACTGGAGAGAGAAAGGCGCCGTTGCTCCGGTTAAAGATCAGGGCCAATGTGGTATGGATTTTTTCTAACATTTTTTTTTTCTTTGTTATTATCTTTCTCGATTTTATTGGAGTATATATCTACAGTTTGGAATTTGCCTTGCTTAATTCAGTTGATTAAATGTTAAAATACATATTTATAGACTTTTAGATTTAGTTTGTGTTTTTTGTTTATTGGTGGGGTCAGTTTGTTTGAAGTTTGAATAAGAATGTTTTTAGTTTTGTCGTGTTGGGGCTACAACATGACAACATAGTTCTTGAGATGTTTTTTTAATAAAATTTTGGATGATTAAGGATGATTTTAAGATACTTATATTATATGTTGTCTTGATTTCAATGAAGGGAGTTGCTGGGCTTTCTCAACAATAGGTGCAGTAGAAGGGGTAAATCAGATCGTAACCGGAGATTTGAAGGTGTTGTCGGAGCAGGAGCTAGTCGATTGTGATACAATGAACAATCAAGGTTGCAATGGCGGACTTATGGATGATGCTTTTGAGTTCATCGTTAAAAATGGTGGCATAGACACTGAGAAAGACTACCCTTACAGAGCTGATGATGGCACTTGTGATGTTAATAGGGTATGAATCTTTAGCTTTGTTGTTATAATTTTGTGCTTCGATTCCATGTGTTTATCGTTAGTCGAGCTAGCTTAATGAATTGTGTTATCTATTAGAAAAATGCCAAAGTAGTCTCCATAGATTCGTACGAAGATGTTCCCGAGAATGATGAGCAAGCATTAAAGAAAGCCGTGGCACATCAACCCGTCAGTGTTGCCATTGAAGCAGGGGGCAGAGCTTTCCAGCTTTACCAATCGGTATGAATATGATCGTATTGTTTTCTTGTTTTTGACCTATGAATTTGATGAGAACTGTGTGTTTTGCACTATTCTTGATCTAGTAGTATTTCATATTATGATTTATGATGATGACTTGAACATTAGGGTGTATTTACGGGGCGATGTGGAACTGATCTAGACCATGGCGTTGTTGCTGTTGGATACGGGACTGAGAATGGTAAAGATTACTGGATTGTTAGAAATTCATGGGGCGGGAACTGGGGAGAAGAAGGGTATATCAAGCTTGAGCGAAACGTGGCCAATATCACCACTGGGAAGTGTGGTATAGCGATTGAAGCTTCTTACCCAATAAAGACGGGGCAGAACCCTCCTAACCCCGGCCCGTCTCCTCCAACTCCGGTGAAGCCCCCCACCGAGTGTGATGAGTACCAATCATGCCCGGCAGGAAGCACCTGCTGTTGTGTGTACCAGTATGGGAAATTCTGTTTTGGGTGGGGTTGTTGCCCCATGGATTCTGCTACTTGCTGCGATGACAACGAGAGTTGCTGCCCTCACGACTACCCCGTCTGTGATCTCCGAGCAGGGACTTGCTTAATGGTAATTATAACTATACTTGAACTTGACTAGCTTATGTTTTTTGTTTATTCTTGATTGGTGGAATGCTGAATGTGTGATATGGTGAAACAGAGCAAGGACAATCCATTGGGAGTGCCGGCGCTCAAACGACGTGCTTCGCCAATAAACTTGAACCTCTTTGGTAGGAAGATGAGCCGCAGGGGTTGATTGAGATTGTTGCCTTATTGTTTTTTGAGGAGTAGAGATGGAAACCCTTTTTTGCTCTTCAACTTATTTAATCTGGAATACATTTTTCAGATGTTTCTTCTGTAAGTATTTCTTGCTTTTGATTATTTATTTGTTCAGTAATTTGATGTATTCATCAAGTTTCACTTCAATAGTGTTTGTGCTTCCAAAAGTTGTTGTATGGTTCTTTTTATCTTATTAGAGTACAATTTGTGGAGAGGTGACTTATATAATAGTTTGGTTTTTATTTTTATGTTTCTTTGGACCCAAGGTTGCCATATTCGGTTCGCACTTGATAGAGCCGTTTTTATGCACGTGCAATACTATGCAAACAATCATTATTATAGTTTGTGTAAATTTCTAATAAAACAAAGCAGTAGGTGTCAATTTTATCATTAACAAGTGCACATTCTATAGTTAAATGTTTCAATAAACTTTTGTTACCATGATGTCAATTTTATACCCAATAAAACTAACATTGAACTATATATTTATTGAGCATGAAATTAACATCTTCAGTGTATTGGGGACAACATTGATAACCACACACTATTATCAAGACGTAACAATGTATTTCCCATGATAAATCAATTGATATTAGTTTATGTTATGTGAACATCATTATAATTCCAAAAAAACAACATAATTTTTTTAAAAAGACTAGTAATATTTATCATGTCATGGCTTTTGAGCCATTTGGTACGAAAAAAGACTAGTAATATATATTATGTCGTGGATTTTGAGCCATTTGGTACGATGTTGGTATAGAGTTAAAGCAGATAGATCAAAAGAATTATATAATAAAGCAATCATTGTTATTGGAAAGCTTGATGAACAATTTGACTACGTAGGATGACTTCAAGTAAATCGGGACTAGAAGACTTCGGGATGAGGACTTTTTGTAATATTTTTTTTAAACAACGGTCACTTTACCTTATTTGGATGTGTTGCCTTCAAGTAAAATAGTTGGACGCAAAATAGTTGTCTTTTGAACTTGGTTGCAACTTACAAGTTAAATGAGAGGTTTTGTATCATGTTGCCAAAGTCTTTTTCCGTCATTTCAAAATTTGATTGGTTCCTTTGAATACATATTCATAACTTATCCTCTTTATTAGCATTGTATCAGATTTTATTTCTTAATTAACACTAAATTTTCGGGGTTGTAGTGTTATTTATACGGTATTTAAAGTTTGAATAGTAAAGATTGAATTATAAAAAAACAAAATGAAAAAAAAAGAAACAAAAGAAAAAAGAAAAAAAAAAGTTTGCACCTGATTTGAGTTGAGCATACTGTTTGATTTTTTGTGGGTAGTTCTTAGCTCAGATGAGTTAGTTGATTTTCTCGTGATGCCAATTGTTTATGAATGATGATTAGGAACTTATTACATCCTACCACTTTTTCTTTTCAGAGTAACTAGTATTACACTTGTACGTTGCATGGTAGAATGCATTATCAAAATGTATAATATACAAATTAGGAAATCACAAAAATAAAGAGTAAAATGTAACACAATTATAAAATTTCACGTAATAAATGAGAATAATTATATTTGTATAGTAGATTCTCGATACGATAATGAGGACATTTTTTATGAATATTACATTTCAAATATTACGGAAAACTTTTTTTGTACACAATTTTTTCGGTAACGATTATCGCACACCAATATCTCGAAGCCTCGAAATTCTTCATTGTCAACTCATTCAAAAAATTAGAAACACGAAATCCATCACCTCACGAAAAAAAATAGTTATGAGAATTTTAGCATATTAAATACTTGAATAATTACATATAAATACACTAAAATTATAGATAACATGTACCATAAAAAACTTACTATTATATGTACTCAAACCTTTCTCCTCAGCAACTTGAGTTGGGTTAAGGTACAAAATTTTGATGGGTGTTGTGTTACTATGGCATTGGCATTTTGAAAGATGGAATCACCGGTGTCACAGACTTTAGGTCCATGGTGTGGGATAATGACTATGTATCTCACTTGGAACTCTGAGGTTCTCTGTTTTGCTGACTTCAAGTCTGGCTAATGTTTTCGTTCAACAAAAGCCTAAATATTATGTTGTTGGTAGAAAGATGTATTGATGTGATTATTATGTGTTGATTTTGGACTCATGTCATAGTATTTCTATCTTTGCTAAAAATCTAGTTTCGTTTATAAGTATGAAATTTTCATTAAAACTTACTATAGTGCAATATATCTTAGGCGGTGCAAGAAGAAAGAACAAAAGGATGGACTTCCATGCAACTAGTTGCGTAATAATGCAATCGATTTTTGCCCATAAACCTGACCCGGACCGCCCAGCCTCATTATTATGTTGTTGGTGGATTGATGTATTGATGTGCTTATTATGTGTTGATTTTGGACTCTGTGTCATAGTATTTCTATCTTTGCTAAAAATCTAGTTTCATTTATAAGTATGAAATTTTCATTAAAACTCATGATTAAAACTTACTATAGTATCTTAGGCAGTGCAAGAAGAAAGAACAAAGGGATGGACTTCCATGCAACTAGTTGCGTATAATGCAACCGATTTTTGCCCATAAACCCGACCCGGACCGCCCTATTTATTAAAAGATAAAAAAATCGGCAAAGCTGCTTCTCAAGGGACTCAAGCCTGCGTCTCATACTTCATGAAGGCGAGCTTGCACCGCTAGGCTACAACAATTCTTATTATTAATTTTATTTATTAATTTTAAAAAAATTTATTTGTAACATACGTATTAATTTTATTTATTAAAAAAAAGTTCGCAATGTTATCCTCAAGGGGAATCGAACACACACCTCACATAGCATGAAAGCTCTAAAACAGAGTTTTTTACCACTAAGCCACAACGGTTCTTGTTACATTTTCGGTAAAAAATTGTATTTGTATGTATGTTGTTTATTATTTTAAAGCTTTTTTTTCTTCGTTTTTTCATTTCTTTTTTTAATTTTTAATTTTATTATATTGTGTGTCCTACCTATTATTCAATTTATTTATTTTTAGTTTTTTAATTATTTATTCATTTTCTTTTTTCTATAAAGATTTTTTTATTAAAAATAATTAATAAAAATATTACTTTGCTTAATAACAATATTTACTTTTATTAACGACAACATGTACTTTTAGTTATTTGATTAAGTAATTATTGTCGTGACTAAAAATAATTATTGATATAAAGAAAAGTAATGTTTCAAAATTATTACTTTTTTCACAACTATTATTACTTTTATTCGCGACGTGTACTTTAAGTTGTTTTGTTAAGTAATTATTATCGTAATGAAAAGTAATCATTGATATAAAGAGAGGTAATGTTTTACAAATATTACTTTTCTTCACGATAATAATTACTTTTGTTCACGATAACGTATACTTTAATGATTTGGTCAAATAATTATTATCGTAATCAAACATAATTATTGATACTAAGAAAGGCAATGTTTCAAAAGTATTGCTTTTTTCACAACGATTGTTACTTTTATTCACGAAAACATGTACTTTTAGTCACCACAACTCTTATTTTTAGTTAAGTAAAAAAAATAGAAAATAAAATAAAATTATAATTGTATATTAACAAATATTATTTAAACAAATAATTTAAAACAAAAAAAAAATGAAAAATTAAAATAACATATTAAAATATATAGATTATATATTTAGAAATATGAAATTGGGACACTTTGAAGTGTCCCAATAAGTTAAATATTAATGAAAAAATAAATTAAAGTTTGCAACTCATAGGTTTCGAACATGTGTCTCCAAAAGAGAAAGGCTTTAAGGTCCCGCCACAAACCACTAGCCACTAGGCCAACATAGACGAACATTTAGTATATACAGATTATATTATATAATTTTGAATGCAGCATTTAAAAAAAAAAAAAAAAAAAAAAACGTAACTGCCAGGTTTCGATCCTGCGTCTCAATGGAGCAAACATCTGCCCCCACCCCACTCGGCCAACATAGAAGTATATTAACAATTTACAGATAATAGTATATATCCGTAAAAGCAGCATTTTTGTTTTTAAAGACACGGGTTCGGGTCGGGTTGGGGTGGAACCGAGTCAAAACCGATTGCATACTACTCAACCGGTAGTAGGAAAGTTTTTGTGAAGAACAAAATAGCCAAGAAAGACAATTAAATAAGTTAATTCTTCCACTACAAAACATGCACATTGTTAAACATTGAAAACCTAAGAATATAAGTTTTGCAAATTCTACAAAGCAATTCACAACAAATAAAAGGGCATATATATAAAGGAACAACATTGTAATTATTAATTACAGATAATTAGTTATAATTCAGTTAAATATATTCATATATACTTAACGAATTCCTAAAATCTTAAAATCGAATTCAGATAAATGAGCAAAATTTCAGAAAATAATCCAAAAAACTAATTTCACAACCATAATTCAATTATTATTTCAGAATAAAGCCCAAACACAATAACAAAATCAACCTAATAGTACATTAATTTCCGGATAAATAAGCACAAATAAAAATAACATCTAAAAATGCAGTAGAATTTATTACCCACAACAACCCAAAACATCATTTAGCACAAACTACCCAAGTATAAATAGCATTTATCATTGGAAATTAAGGTTAGAATACACGCATCATGATCATCTCCACCTACGACACTCTGCAAACTATCTTCCTCTCTGATAAACTTTTCTCGCCCCGCCGTACGACTCTCATCTCTGGTCAACCTCAAAGTGTGATTGGAGAGATGCATAAACTCACAACCTCTGACATTTCATCTCCGATCGAAAGACTGAGAAAATAAAATCCAGTATAGCTAGAAATTCAAGTTAATTAAAAAAAAGGGTAATATGAAACTTGAACCTTAGATCATAGTAGGAAGTGTGAAAAAATACCTGCATGTTTGGTATCATCTCATCCCCTGATTTTCTACCACAAACCTTGAATGACTTTTGTAAGTCTCCTCATCTTCTTATTTAATTCCTTCCAATGAAAGATGAATTTAGATATTAAACTGAAATGCCTAAATAACACTATAGCTACTACAATCAAAACTTCAGATATTACTGTTCGAAAGGGTAAAAAAACATGTGTCTAGTTCCAGTCTCTTCTCCCTAAAAAAATAATTTCCGCTCTCTTCAAAATTGATCTAAAAATTTGTATAGTAAACAAATGCATCATCCAGCTTCATTTTATTTGGGTTATAAAAAACCACGCATATGGGCATGAGATGTTAATACTTGCGTTGACATTTGCACGGTTATGTCCGCTGAATAATAGTAAATTACTGCCAGTAATATGCGGCGCCATCCTAGCTGAAGGAAGTAGCTTTAGAGAAGATAACACAAAGATTGGGCACATTAAAAAATTGTACTCCTTCTGTCTCATTATAAGTGACTCATTTTATTTGGACACGGGTATTAAGGTGAAGGGTAAAAATTGGTTAAAGTGGTATAGCCCACAACTTTTGAAGTGTTAATTGTTTCCTTATTTGGAAACAAGCCACTTGTTATGGGACACCCCGATATGGACAACGATCCACTTAATTCGGGACAGAGGGAGTAGTTTTTACTTCATTGTAAAAGAGAAAAATTCTAACTATCTTGAAAAATTGAGAGAATATAAATCTGCCTCGAGGTATTTATAGTGTAAAATCTTAGTAATAAAATTTTAATAGTTATAGATATGCAAAACATATATTAACTTAAAAATATTTAGTAAATAATTGGACAATAGTACAAAATCAGTGACACTGAAAGTTTTGACCATGAAGATATAAACTTAATATAGATATCTGAATTCACAATTAGTCTGTATATTCAACTTATAATTGAGTTATAACCAATCAGTATTCATAATTTTTATTACTAAACTGGTACTTAACCGTGAAACAAAAAAGCATGATGGCCGGTACAATTTACTGTACAAATCAACAGAAAGTTGGTGCATAGTTAGTATCCCAAATTACTGCTATGTGAAAGACAATGACTCAAAAAATAAACTTCAGTCCATAACTAATACCCAATTTGTTGGTTTGAGCGGGAAAAGTGCATCATTGTTAATACATCTACGACTCCCTTTTTTATTATTAGATAGATAGATTTGTTTTCTTTCTTCATTACGAAGTACGATTTGAATTCAAATTTTCATATTGCACAGAAGAAAAAAGCTCTTTTTTTGGGTAAGAATTGTGTTATAAAAACAATGCTCCATATCATGGATATCACAGGATTGTTCGTCATAGACTATCTCGAGAATGTACCATTGTATTCTTTCCTATGCCGGTATGTTTATACTCTCACTCATCTTTTAATTATTCATTCTTTAAACTTTTTTTTTGTTATAGACACTTAACTAAGGTAATTTGATTTTCAGACTTTAGGTCAAAGATAGGAAAGTCAGTGACCGTTAAGGAGGCCAGACATGCAATAAAATGAAGTACTTGTTCAGAATACGACTATAATATATATGATGATTCATTGTCCCACCTCTATTATTTGGCCTAAATCACCTAGTTCCACCCAATTTGAACTTGGACTAAAAATTAATTTTCTACTTTTGAATTGACAAAAATTGAAAGTAAATTCATATCTATATAGAGATATACTAAAACTCAATCTTTCGTTACAACATTTTACACGAGTTTTCCCTCCAAAAAATATCAAATCATGCAAATACCGGATTTTTTTTCTTTGAATTATAAAAAAAATTAAATCTTAACACAGTGGAGCCATTTGTTGATTTTGGCCTATTTATATGGTTGTTGACTTTCGGTTTTTTTATAATAAAAAATTAATGCATCCTTCATCATCTGAGTATACTGTTATTTAGTGTTATTTAATTAATTTAATTCTCACTTTCACTTTAGTATATTTATATAGCTTCAATAGAACACATACACACATAACTCATTCACAAGAAAACTTGTGAGTTAAATAATGAACTTTATCAAAAACTCCAAAAGATTTGACAATGCCGGAAAAGTTGAAAAATCACTTGCAATCTTGAGTATGTGCATACAACGTACAAACTATATCTTTTGAGTAAGAAACATATAACTTTATGTTAGAATTATATATTCTTCGTAATTTTACATATCTACGGTACCAAACATCTTTTTTATAAAAAAAATGGCAGAAAAAGTAAATGAAAAATAAATCACAATTGAGGACATTAACTTTTGATGTAAAGAAAAATAATTGTTCATAATTATTATAAATTAACAAAATACAATCCCAATTATATGTTTACTGTGCATATTGATAGTACATAATTATCATTACTACTTACTAAATATTCAATCTTATAAACTAATTTAAAAAATATGTAGTAAAAGATGATCGAGTTACATAACATAAATAACATCACATTTGTATGAAAAAAATAATTACTCAAATCTTCATAAGTTTCTTAATTTTAATATTTCAATTTGAAATTTTAATATTAATTATTCAATTTAATGAATATATATTGATACTGAGATTACAAGATATCCAAATATACTAATATGTAATATTTTTTCATATTTTATCAATTGCTCTTGATAAAATAAAAATTGTAGGCCCAAAATTTATTATAGACGCTTGATTCTCGCAAAAATGAAAAATATACACTTTCTCCCAAATAAATTAATTTTACACACTCAACTTCGTAAAGCGGATAATGATTGTTATTTACTAACACAGTGTAAAAACAACTAGCGTATAACCCGTCGAAAATCGACAGGAAATTATAAAAATTAATAAAATTATTATTTAGTACTAATATGTGATAGATTTAAAAAAATATTATTTGTTAATTATTTTAGCGTTAAATAATTCGATTATGCAATCTACTAAACTCGCTTATAATTTATATCCCTTGAACACATTTCAAATTCAATTAAAAAGTAATTTTACAACATGTTTACGTCTCAAACCCATATAGTTATGTTTGTTAAAAATTATAACTAATATATTCTCATTACTTTCGGTAATTGTTAAAGCTCTATTCTTCTACAAAACCGATGTGGGCAAAAATATATTTCTCTCTTAAAGGAAAGCGACTCTTAAGCTGAATCTTTTAGCTTTTTATGAAGAAAAAGAGGCAAGAGAAGGAGCGAGTAGTGAGAGAGAGAGAAGAGATATATAGATAGCGAATAATACTATAGATGTTAAGATTGTCTATAAGATGAAAGTGACCCTAAATACCCTTAAGAATTCAACACAAGATTAAAAAAAAAAGTTAAACCAACACTTCACAATCATCCCGTCTACCCTGACGGTTCCGACCTGGAGCCGACCTATTGATTACAATACTGATTTTAAATTATATAAATAATCATCTTCCAAATATATGCACAAAAAAATTAATGGTGGCATTTATTTTCTTTTTACCTAAAATTAATATTTAATTATATACATAACCATATTCCAAAAATATTCACACAATATTTAATAAATAAAAATTTAATTATAAATTATAGTATTATATAAATAATCATCTTCCAAATATATTCAGAGAGATAAATGATGATATTCGTTTTCTTTTTTACCAGCTTCGAGAATAATTTTTTTAACTGAGAATAGAACTTCAAGAATTGTTTCACTATGTACTTGGTAGTTTTTACTTTTTACAAAACTTTATGTGGAATTATTGTAATTCATAAAATTATTTAGTCAATGATATAAGATAAAAGTTGACCATAAATATCCTTAATTTTATGAGTTCAAAATTATATAATATATTAAAAAAAAAGTTGTCCCGCAAGTACTGAATTGGTCCCTCTACACGCATGATTCTTGGTCGGAATTGGCTCGTTGATAAAGCGTTAATAATTTTTCTGCCAATTTTCATACATATTCTACAACGGAGACGATTAATCAAACAATTTGAGATAATGTGTTTAGGATTATTCAAACTTGTTTGAAATTTATATACTCGTACTTGTTTAAAATCCGATTAAAAAATTAGTCATTTGTGTTCTTTTTTGGAAAAAAAAATCCATATATTAGTCTGCCGCCACAATTTTGCGTCGGAACTGGCCCGTTGACCACGACTCTGATTTATAAGTGCGTAATTTATAAAATTTATTTAGAATTTATATCAATCCAAACATTTAATAAAAATAATGACTGTACTATTTGTTATCGTCCTTAATCGTATAATAGTAATATTCGTTGATTAAAATTATAGATTTTGCAAAGTTGGAAACCCAACTATAAATAACGTAAAAATTATTTCATGGATGACGATTATAAATTTTAGAAAATACATTGGAAAAAAAAGCGTAAGATAAAAAATTTCTTGAGTTGAGGTAACCGTCGGTTGGGAATTGGCTCGTCTACTAACACGGTTTCAGTCAGAATTGATCCGTTGACCACGATTTTGATTTATAAATACTATAAAACTCGTTTAGAATTTGTATAGACTCAAAACTTAAAAAAAAAAAATTGATTGTACTATTCATTTTCATCTTAACTGTGTAGTAGTAATATTTACTAATTATAATTATAAATTATGCAAAGTTGGAAACCCAACTACAAATAACGTAAAAATCAATTCATAGATGACGATTATAGATTTTAGAAAATACATGAAAAAAATGAATCAAATGAAAATTTTAAAATTAATAAGAATAAAGAATGAAAATGTGTCACGTGGGATCCCGAGTTGAGGTACCCGTCAGTTGGGAATTAGCTCGTCTACCTAATTAATTGACAAATTAGAAATTACTTATTTTTTTATCAAATTAAATGAAAAAAATATTAGACTATATCTAAATTTAATTCGGTCAACCAATAAATTATTCAAACTATTTTGGAATCATTTATTCTGTCAACTAATAAATTGGTTAGCTAATAAAAATAATTATCTATTCAGCCAATTAATAAATTGACCAAATTAAATTAAATTAATTAAACTATAAAAATATAGCAGTTATTTATTCGGCCGATTAATAAATAAATTGGCCAAATAAAACTCCTACAAAAAATAATTATCTATTCGGCCAATTAATAAATTGACCAAATTAAATTAAATTAAACTATAAAATATAATCATTTATTCGGCCGATTAATAAATAAATTGGCCAAATAAAACTGGTGGAGCAAAAGTGAGAAAATACACATTGATTCTAGGTATTTATAGGCTTTTCAATAGGTGAAGTTTCATTGAGAAACCGATGTGGGACACAAAATTTTAGTATAGATATTAAAATTTATTATTTTACATTTAAAAATTAAAAAATTTGAGAATTTAAATAAATATGAATAGAGGAATATAAGAGGTGCCACGTAGGAATTTTTCAAAGCAAGAATCGTTTTCCTTTTAGTAATATAATGATTTTATTATATGTTTACGACTCAAACTATATAGTTATGTTTGTTAAAAATTATAATCTAATATAATCTCATTTATTTCGATTTCTAAAAAAAAATCGTATATCAATAACCGTCGATTGGAAATTGCCCTATCTACTACCACAGTTCCACGTCGGAATCGGCCCGTGGTCCACGGCTTTGATTTATAAGTGTGTAATTTATAAAACTCATTTAGAATACATATAGACCCAAAATTTGATAAGAAAAATTGAGTGTACTATTCGTTCACGTCCCCAGCCATACAATAATGTTCGCTAATCACAATTATAGATTATGTAAAGTTGGGAACTCAACTACAAATAATGTGATAATTAATTCATGGATGAGTATTTTAGATTCTAGAATGTACATGAAAAAAAATGCATAAAATGGAGAAAAAATTTCGGAGTTCAGTACCCATTGGTTGGGAATTGATCCGTTTGCCGCTACGATTCTAGGTCAGAATTAGCCCATTGGCCACATTTTTGATTTATAAGTGCATAATTTATAAAATTCGTTTCAAATTTATATAGACCCAAAAATTAATAAAAAATTAATTGTACTATTTGTTCTCATTTTAATTGTATAGTAATATTTACTAATTACGATTATAAATTATGCAAAGTTGGAAACTCCACTACAAATAACGTAAAAATTGATTCATAGATGACGTTTCTAAATTTAGAAAAATACATGAAAAAAATGAATAAAATTTAAAATTCAAAATAAATATGAATAAAGAATGGAAATGTGCCACATAAGATTGCATCGAAATCGGCCCATTGACCACGATTCTGATGTATAAGTGCGTAATTTATAAAACTTGTTTAGAATTTATATAGAGCCAAAATTTAATAAAAAAAATTATATAATAATATTCACTAATTACAATTATAAGTTATGCAAAGTTGGAAACTTAACTACAAATCACGTAAAAATTAATTCATAATGGCGATTTTAGATTTTAGAAAAATATATGGAAAAAATAAAATAAAATAATATTTAAAATAAATAAGAATAAATAATGAAAATGTGTCACGTGGGATCTCGAGTTGAGGTGCCTGTCAGTTGAGAATTGACCCGTCTACCTAAATAATTGATAAATTAAAACTTAATTATTTTTATAAAATTAAATAAAAATTATTAGACTATTTCAAAATTTAATTCGACCAATACATTAGCCAATTATTTTGGAACCATTTATTCTGTCAACTAAAAAAAATTGTATAGTAATATTCACTAATTACAATTATAAGTTATGCAAAGCTGGAAACTCAACTACAAATTACGTATAGATCAATTCATAGATGGCGATTCTAGATTTTAGAAAAATACATGGAAAAAAATGAATAAAATAAAATTCAAAATAAATAAGAATAAAGAATGAAAATTTGTCACGTGAGACCTCGAGTTGAGGTGCGTGTCTGTTGGGAATTGGCATATCTACCTAAATAGTTGATAAATTATAAATTAAATATTTTTTATCAAATTAAATAAAAATTATTAGACTTATTCAAAATTTAATTCGATCAACTAATACATTAGTCACATTAGCCAATTATTTTGAAACCATTTATTCTTTCAACTAATAAACTGGTTCCCTACAAAAAATAATTTTCTATTGGCCAATTAATAAATTGACCAAATTAAATTTAATTAAACTAAACTATAAAAATATAGTTATTTATTCGGCCGATTAATAAATAAATTGGCCAAATAAAACTGGTAGAGCAAAAGATGAGAAAATACATATTAATTCTATGTATTTATAAGCTTTTCAATAGGTGAAATTTCATTGAATAACCGATGTGAGACACAAGATTTTAGTAGATTTTTAAAATTTATTATTTTATATTTAAAAATTCAAAAATTTGAGAATTTAGATAAATAGGAATAGAGAATTAAGAGGGGTGCCACGTAGAATTTTTTCAAAGCAATAATCGTTTTCCTTTTAGTAATATAATGATTTACCTATATTGTTGTATGAAAAAGTGTTTTTGTTTTCATTTTTATAAAAGTAAATTGTACAATTTTTTTTCTTTTTTCTTTTTTGGATTGTGACAAAATCATATGCATGGATATGGTTTTATGGTAATATTCTGACAACACCATGTACACACAAATTCACATGCATAATATGTATGCAAGGTTTTGTTTACTCTTTAGTGTATAACGATTTTGATTGTTGTTTTACTTTTTATTTTGTTAGTTACCGAGTTTACATATGTTTACGTATACTTCCTCTGTCTGCTAACAATGAAACTATCTTTGGTAGCACAAGTTTTAATAAATTTTTATATATGTTAAATGACTGGATAAATGACACAATTTTGTGAGTGGAAAAAAAAAATGATAAAATAAGATAGAATAAGACAAAGGGTGGGATCATATCCTAAAATGAAATAGTTATACTTTTCGTCAACGAAAAAAAAAGAAAATATAATCACATTATTCATATATAAAATATACTAACACTATCCTTAAAATATTAGGCCAAAAAAAAATTCGTAAATTGCACTATATTAATTATTTAATACTAGCATACTACCATTAAATTTTTTTTAAGCAATCCAATTACTATGCCTATTATCAATTAAAAAAAGATATATGTGGTCTCAGATGTACAAAGCACAAGTGAAAAACTAGTTTTATACACCCTCCGTCCACGAAATGGTTGTCACTTTTGTTACTTAAATTTGTCCACGAAATGGTTGCCACTTTTGCTACTCCACTCACATTTATTTTGGGATCCTTACTCCACTCACAATAATACTCACTATAATTCACTACTACCTATCATTTTCTTAAAACCGGTGTCGACCACAATGCGGCAACCATTTCGTGGACGAAGAGAGTATAAAAAATAGATTCTGGTATTAACATGCCACCGAATGTTGCAAATAATGGAGATGGAAATTTCTATTAGGGAGGGAACACGCGACCGTGCCCAATTTGAGGGGTACAACCCCTGCCGGGCTGAAATTCGAAGAAGGGCGGAAGCTCTTGCTGTCATGACTCGCCGCGAGGTGTCTTATTTGGAAAAAAGAAGAAAAATATTTGGCTATGCTGCAATCCTTTTTCACATTGGTGGTACCTGTAATCGACAAAGTCCATGACGCTAGGAAAATTGCTAGCAAAAATCCATCATGACGCTAGGAAAATCTAGGACGAAGAAGACAAAAAAATGAAATTTTCTCCCATTAACAATATTAGCCGTGATCGCGATGTTTCATACGTATCTCTTTCCGATCTTCTGGAAATCCATATATGATGGTGGAAAGAAGGAGATCCGTGAGATAAATTTTCAAATCTTTTGCTATTTACAGATTCATTAACAATACTAAGGTTGTTGCCCGTGGTCGTGGCTTTTGAGCTATTTGGTATGGTTTTAATATAGAGTTAAATGGATTGTACAATAATAAAGCAGATATATCAAAATAATGACAATATCAATCAAATGAGGACTAGAACACTTCGGGATAAAGGACTTTTTAGTAATTTCTTCTTTCAGCAAAGACCACTTTACCACGAAATTTGATGCTACACCCACGGGTATATGCATATCGTGCCTAATCCGCCGCCACGTGGCATCTCTACGGTCAACATAAAAATTTAAATGACAAATACGAAACAAATACACTACACTCGACTCTAGTTGTGTAGTTGAGTAAGGATTGATTTTTTTAATGTTTTGTCACTGTTGGGTCTTCTCCTCCGCAGCTTTTCAGCCTTTGCATTAATCATGCTATTATGGTAAGTTTCATTTCTTAGAAAGTATAGAGATATCCGCCTCTTCCATTCCCCCCACCAGCTTTGCTAAATCGGAAATAAAAAAGCCTCCGCCTCTTCCATTCCCCCCACCAGCAAAGATAAATAGAAAATCATGTCGCCTCCGCATTTCTTTCGCCTCCCTTCATTCTCCATCACCGTTTCAATCCTCCTCCCCTCCTCCGGCGAAAATGCCTCCCTCCTCCTTCGCCAGAAAGCTGCTCCTCCCCTCCTTCGGCGAAAATCCCTCCCTTCTCCTTCGCCAGCTCCTCCTTCGCCAGAAAGCTGCTCCTCCCCTCATCCGGCGAAAATCCCTCCCTCCTCCTTCGCCAGAAAGCTGCTCCTCCCCTCCTCTGGCGAAAACCCCTCCCTCCTCCTTCGCCAGAAATGCCATAGCCCCAAATTCCGAAGGAGGGCAAAGCCGAGGTGTGCGACTAGGGGTTGGATTAAAAAAGCGGAGAAGAAGGGGAATAAATGAATAAACAGGCAATAATTAAACAACAACTGATATCCATGAACAGACTTTATTAAAAAGAAAGAGAGTCGACCTCGAAGGATCGCTCGACAGAGTTGCTCTTAAAAGAAACTAAGTTCAAAGTACGGGACTTAGATCAAAAGATATACAATGACACAAAAAGTTTAGCAGCGGAAAGCGTAGAACTAGAACCCTACTGTTCTTCTCTATTTACAACCTTTACTCAATCTCCGCCGCTCCCGTCACTCAACCTGCACATTTTATAAAAACATATATGCAAGGCTAAGTATAAACATACTTAGTGGGCACATTGCCGAAAACATATCATAAGTATAGATTAAATCAGGCATCTCGATAAATAGCGCATAGGGGTTTTTCATCAAATGCTCGTGCCTACTAAACATTTTCTTTCACTTTTCACAATATAGCTTGGCCAAGCCTTTACTGATGTTACGTTCAAACTTGCCAAACTTCTGTTTCAACGCCGGGGAAGAGTATACTTCTTCCGCGCACGTTCTATTCACCGTGGCTGGCTACCCCTCAACAGAGTACCACACACACCGGCTACCGTGTACACTAAACCCCGGAAAATCCTTACGGTTAACTCAGCAGTCCGATCGATTAGTTTGACCCCATTTGGCTAACTCAGAAAGGCACAAGAGAACTCACATAAAACAAAGTATTTTCATGCCTTGATAATCACTTTAAAACACAGTTATAAAGCGATAAGTAAACATTTTCGAGCATCGCTCGTTTAATTTGATATAGAAAAGCCCACCTTAGGCGATTACAGAACTAAAACACGAGCTTCCGTCTTTAGTCTTCCGTCCTATCTTTGACCTTGACTTCCTCCTTTTATCGCAAATAAATCAACTTTAGTAAACGGTCGAGACGATAAAAGAAAAGAAATTGAATTCGTTTTATGACTTTTAGGCCTTTGCACTTTAACTACATTCTTTCAATTAACTAAGAAACGAGACTCGAACATTTCTTGTTTAGAAACTAACTTGGTTCCTTTACTTGACACTTAGGTCAGTTAATTAACGGAAGTTGATAACTTATCAACTTAAGAAAATAGGTTCTTGAACTTTTCTGCACAAGACAGTAGTTCTGGAGTTCATACAGAACAGAATTCTGCGAAACAGGGGATGAAATTGATACCAAAAGAAAGTTACGGATGTCTAGTTTACTGTCCAATTTATGGATCTCGATTTCGTTAAGCGAGTAGAAAGTTATGACAGTTTCTGTAAAGGGTCGCAAAACAGTCCGCGGTAACCCTAATGCTCGATAAAACTCGACGCACAATTCCCTAGGTTCGATCAATGCTATACAACCTTTATCCTCACAAAATTATTATCAAATTACAGTCATGACACATGTTCCTTTATCGGGAATACCTTCACGTCTCTTGATTAAACAAACGACGAGCATTTCCTCGTCTTTTTCAACTATCCAATTACTAAACCAAATTCCAATTCAAATTCGATTTTAAATCTTCTAACTTCTATATTCATTTCTTGAATGGAAATATCGTCAACTACAATCTCGTTCGTTAATCAACAACAAATACTAGTATCAAATTAGTTTCCTCATTCGACTTTC
Source organism: Schizonepeta tenuifolia (assembly GCA_029490685.1). Lineage (NCBI taxonomy): Eukaryota > Viridiplantae > Streptophyta > Magnoliopsida > Lamiales > Lamiaceae > Schizonepeta > Schizonepeta tenuifolia. Next base: position 90,194,990 of record CM055960.1, on the reverse strand, counting down.
CTATCAACAATTAAACTCGATTACTCGTCTCTTACCAAAAACTCGACTTTCTTAGAATTCGTTCAAATTTTCCAATTACGTTCATTAACTACTAAGATTAGCAAATATTCAAACCATAAACCTATATCATTATCCATACTAAACTTATCGACGATTCTTCGTCTCTTACTAGAAATTCGATATTCTCCAAATTCGCTCAAACTTTCCAATTACGTTCAACAACTACCAAGATTTGCCAATATGAAAACCATATACTTAAATTATTATCGAATCTTAACTTATCGTCGGTTCTTTGTCTCTTACGATTTCTATTTTATTTTTAGAAAAATCCAATTAAATTATATGATGAACTACATACTTACTACATCTCAATTATATCATCATATCATCCAAATCATAACAATTACTCATTCAAATCCCTACTTCTTTATCTCTTACAACTTGGTTTCTATTTTTAGAAAATTCTCATTTAATTCCCACATCAATCTACCAATACATAGAACACAAATCCACATACCAATCATCTAAAAATCGAACTTAACTTCACCTACAATTTTTTTTATAAATTTTCGGTTATTAGCAAATAATTAGGAGGATGATTTCCACTTAATTTCTATCCATGAAATCCATTCCTAAGCATGAAAATAGCATGAATTAAACTTAGAACATCATCCTACATCTCTTGAAATTTTTGAAATTAACAAGTTTGAAGGAATGAAATTTTGTTTGGTTCAAACTATAGAGGAAGCTCTTACCTTAACGATTATGTGATCGGTTTTAAGATTGATCGGAAGATGAACTAGTTGTGGAGCTTGAAAGCTTGAAGAACTTGGGAGCTTCAATGGTGGAATGAAGAACAAAAGAGAGAGAGAGAAGAGAGAGGGAGAGGTGGCGGCAAGAGGTGGGAGAGAAAGAGAGAAATAAGGTGAGGTGTTATGATAATATTTGCATAAAGTAAGAAAAAATCTAACAAGTGATGACTCACAAGGGGGGGAGGCGGTTTAGGGGATATTTTAGTCGAAAATATCTCGTTTTTTGGGTCTAATACGACGTTTATAAATCAATTAATTAATTTTCTAGACGGTTATGTTTTTGACGAAATCTAATTCGACCACTAGATTAGAAATAATTTACTTACTCGGAAAGCATAATTCGTTTTCCAAAATCCGATAAAAACTCGGGATTTCACAGTCCAAATTTCGCCCTGAAAATAATAAAAATTGACTTTCTCCGGTAGACTCGTATCGCAGAAAAAGTGAATGTAAAGTCAGACGGTTTTTCGATCTGAGTTTTCGAACGAAAATTCTATCGGACGCGAAAACCTTAATATAGTATCGTTCAACCGACTTCTGGAATTTATTTCCAGAAACGAATTTCACCGTTAGTCTTAGAATTGAAAATCCTTAACTTAGGCGTGCAAAGCCTTAATTAATAATTAAATTTTTATTTTAGCGACGGAAGAAATATCTGGGGTATTACAAGAAAGCTGCCCATACCTCCCTTTCCTTTTCTTAAGTCCACTCGGCAACATTGCATAGAAAATCCCGCCTCTTCTTCCACAGATATCATCCTTTTCTCTCCCTCTTGGTTCTGCCTCTTCTCCTCCTCCATTGGCTCTCCTCCGGCGTGCTTCCGTCTCCCGTCCTCCACCATGGCCTGCGCATGCAATGCTTCCCTTGGCGTTGTAGTCTTGTGATAGCCACTGGGCACTCGACATTCACCGACGAGAAGCTTTTATTTTTGGTTTTGTACGATTTCCCATCCCTTTTTTGACAACAATAATTTCGGTAAGAGTTGATTTCAGTTAATGAGTTTTTCATTTTTGTTCATCGACATCCTTTTGTAAAGACTTCGGTTTTTTGTTTTTGCAGTCCAATCAGGGTCCATTCCCACTTGATTCAATAATCTGGATTAAGTCCCTAGTCTGTTTCTTCGCTATTATTTAAGGCCTCATGTCAAGCACTACTATGGTAAGTATAAGTTGTGTGATTTTTGTTTAGTATCTCTCGTGAAAAATATCGATTAAGTGTGGTTATGTAGTTTAATTGATTGCAATGTAGTTGTGTTTATAGTACCATCGCACCCAAAGTTTGTGTTGATGAAGATAATTAGTAGAATTATCTGTTAAATTCTATGCATTTGGAAGTTTATAAATAAAAAATAACGCGTTCTGTACAAGATAATAAAATTAAACTCGTTACATGGCTTCAATATTATGTTGTCCCGTTGGTAATTCTACAATTTGCAGTAGTACAAGATTTATAGATTAGCATTCATGCGAAATGAGTAGTTGGCTACTTTTATTATTTCTTCAATAAACATTGTGACCAATGTATTTTAGTTATGTACATATGCCATTATTTTATAATTCATTAAATTAATGGCAAAATGAGATAGTATTATATGATTAACAATAGAATCATTTTTAGTTGTAATGGAGGGCAAAAAAAATGAGAGATGTATAGTTTATTTTCTGAAATATTATATCGTATATGTTTGTTGTAACAAGTGACAAATTATGAATGATGTTTTAGTAATAATAATTTAATATACATATTAATTAATGAGTATGAAACATTTAAAATTGATATGAAGACTGAATCTGTAATATTTGTTGTATATGTACTTAGTAATGTGTTTAAATCCGTAAATTACTTGTATTTACACTTAATAATGTGTAATATTTAGTTTTACTATGTGTGTAATCTTGAATTGGCTTTTCTGAAGTATAGAAAAAATAATGTGGTGGAATATTAAAGATGTTTTGTTTAGGTAATAAATAATGGAAAAGGAAAAATAAATTTGAAGTGATATGTTGAATCCGATTTGTAAAAAGAAAGTAAAACGTATTTGCAAAATCTGTTATATGACAATTTGCGGTAAAATTTCCCGAACAAAATGTAATAAATATCTAAATAGATGAATTTGTTTGCATCACCTATGGTATTGTACCATGTAATGTGAATAATTGAAGTTAAGCCATTAATTTGTAATTATGAATTTTTTTTTTAATATATAATTGGCAGAAACAGAATGTATTGCGCATTAAAAATAATTGGAAAGTATAGATATATAAATGAAAGGCCCTCCTTGATATTATAGTAATAAAGAGTTGATTCGATTAATGTTTGTAATAATTGAAATGTTTGGTTTCACACCCCCAGTAGTTTTTATGTGAATTTGAACTTGTACGTCGTAATTTGTAACGACTTAGTCAATTATTGCTTATATGTCATTTTGTTATGCATGGATTTTGTGTGTGATTATTGTATGATACGATATTCGGAAAGTTGAAAGTTTGTTGTTGTGTAAAAAGGACGAAGGTCCTAGTGAAAGTGGAACTCCTCGGCGGCCAAGGAAATTAGTAATAGTCAAGGCCCTAGCTGAGAAAGGTATGTGCATTAATTTCCCTTTTTAATTAAAAATAATAGTGAGTTCATACTTATTGTTTATCATTTTTCCAGTTTCCATCTTCATATCTTACACGTATACGAAGCCAGTGTTTTTTAATTTATTGGAAACCGCCATCTAATTTAATTAAACATGCACATCAGTGTTGTTGTCCTAATAAGAATTTTTGTTTTTAGATTACATTTATATTTTGAAACCCTATAAACGGTTCGTGATTAATGTAAGAATATTTTTTGGTATGGAAAGTGAGGAATATGTGATGGTCCCGAAACGAGTTAATGGTGTATGGGTGGGGGGGGAATACACCAGTTAGAAATTTTCAACTTTGAAAACTTAACACTCGAAAATCACTTCAACTGAGTAAAGAAAGGCTCAGCTGAAATCACAACTGAGTAAGAGAACTCAGCTGTGAGAGTGGTGTTGTGCGGAATGTGGTGGAAATTATACTCGTAAAAACAACTCACGCTTTTAAGCTCGGTTGGTCAAGAACCAAAACAGTTGAGAAAGTACAGATGCAGTTTGTATGCTGGTTAGTCAGACAAATAAGAATGCAAGAAATAAAGACAAACACTGGCACACAGAGATTTAACGTGGTTCGGAGATAACCCTCCTACGTTCACGGGGAGTTGTGAGTCCACACAACTCTGCCCAAGTTCTTCTGGACAAACCACTCAGCTTACGCGGGCTGAGCAACCGTTATGGATAAGTTTGCGGGTACTTATCGACCTTACAGTTTAGTTTACGGGTACTAAACGACCTAACTACTCAGTTGCAGAAAGAGTAGGATCCTAAACCTTTTCAGGTGAAAGAAAAAATGTGTTTTCAACTCAAAGCTCGAACGGGATGTGAGCTATGATCTAACTCTCTATGAACTCTCACTAAGTGATGTTCTCAAGGTTCGATCTAAAGACACAAAACTATCTAACTCTAGAACTCTCAACAAGTGATGTTCTAAGAGATTCAGTTCAGTTCGGGAAGAATATTGCTCTTTTCTTTTCGCTCTCGGATTTCTTCTCGCGCGTGTGTCTTGTATCTACTTCGAATGAATGAAGTCCTCTATTTATAGGCGGAGAGTATCAACTAGCCGTTGGAGGAGCTGTTGATCTCTGATCGTTGAAAGCGATGGCTTGTCTCTCATCTCTGCAGACTTTCCCGATATGACATCTGTGCTCTTCTGCTTTCCATCTGAGACAACCTTGTGTTGGGTCAAATGGGGTAATGACTGAACGGTCAAACCCTCATGTGACTTCCTTTTGAAATTCAAATTCAAACCTTTCTGACAGTCAACCTTGGTTAGTCGGTTGAAAATCTTGATCTTCATCTGAGTGGTCTTCAGCTGATGTTCTGACTGAACCGTTGAACTCTCAGCTGACTTTGAACTTCATGTTGAGACTTCTTTATAACTTCCCCCTTCTTGAAACATTCTCTTTATCGGATGACATTCTATAGCTGATGTTCCAACTGGACAGTTGGCTTGAACTCTCAGCTGTCACAAAGCATTTCCCTTATTGGCATAGCTCTCTCATCAGGCAGAGTCTTGTAACTGATGTCCCTCATCCGATCTTCCATCTGGGGTTGTATCCGAGTGTTGTTATGTTGCCGTCTTCAGCTGGAGATCTGTAAAGATAAAATCTTAACAATGTTCAAACAGCGAGCCTAACAGCTAGCATTATGAATTGGCAACATCTACTCGGTTGGAGTCAGTTGGTTTTGGAATTCATCAAAACTCATACTAATAAATTTCCCAACAATTTTCCCCTTTTTGATGATGCCAAAACCACTTACAACTTTAAACCACTATTGATCTAAACCTCACTAACTTATCTAAAATCTCAGCTGAAATTCTAGACAGTCTATAAGATAAAACATCAAAGGGTTAGCACAGTTATAACATGGTATTTAAAAGACTGCGATTCATAGCTTGGACAATGAGATATTGTGCGTCAATTTGAATCGTATATATACTTGAAATTTTCATTACAACTGATGATTACAAGAATAAGTACAAAACAATTAAAGATTACATCATTTGATCAAAAACTACAACAGCTCAAAAACTATATCAGCTCAAAAACTTCGTCAGTTCAAAAATACTGTTGACCGTACTTGCCGAAGATACGGTCAAAAATCTCTCTCTTCGCAGCTGACTCGATCCCAGTGTTGACACCATGTTCCTTGCAGACTTGTCTCGCCTCAGCCATGATCGCATTTCTGTTCGGAGTGCTTGTGCCTTTGATCATCTGAGGGCGATATCTGAGCATCTGTGGAACTGGAACGGTGTTGGGATCGAGCTGAGCTTTCACCATAGCTCGCTGGAATTGACCGAACATTCCAGGGTCTCCAGATCTGAGTTCCCACAGGGCTTCCTTGAAGGCTTGCCTTGGGTCTTCAGTTGAGGAGATCTTCCTATAGTAAAAGTCATTGATAAATTCATGCTTGAACTGCTCCCAGTCATCGTTCCACTCAGCGTTCATCCACTTATCAGTATGTGGGAACCGAGACGGGAGCGGGGCGTTCCTCTGCAACTGCTGCGTCTTCTTCCTAGCCTCAGCCTTCATCTGGTGCTTGTTTATTCTTCGCACGCTCCGGCTGGCTTTATTTCTGTCTACATTCTTCTCAATCTTGGCCAGTTCCTTCTCGAACTTGGCCACCTTCTTGGCTTGATCAGCAGCGAACTTCTTGATCCAAGAGGAATTCAAGTACTTCTCCTTGGACTCCCTCATAGCTTTTGCAGCTTCGATGCAATCTTCAACAGAGATCCCGTCAAGATCGGCATCGAGCTCGGCTGTAAGCTCGGCTACAAGATCGTGGGAGATTTCAAGTTCCTGCTCAGACTCCTTCAGCTGCGACCCTTCAGCTCTTTCTTCTTCAGTTTCAGCTGGCACTCCTTCTTCCCCCTGCTGAACTCCTTCTTCCCCCTGCTGAAGAACACCAGCTGCTGCCTCCTTTTCTTCCCCCTTTTTGGCATCATCCAAAAGGGTGGCAACAGTGCCATCCAGGGAGGTCAGCTTGGCCTCAGCTTGTTGAACTCGGGAGAAGAGTTCGTCCACATCATCCTTCTCTTCCACCTTCTTTGCCAGCTCCAGGTCCTGGCATTCCTACTCGGCTCTCTTCAAGGCTGCAAAGGTCACAGAGACATCTTTGTGAAGGGTGAGGAACTCAGCTCGAAAATTGGCGAACTGAGACATCCACTCCTGGTCCTGTGTCTGCTGGGACTTTGCCAGATCAGATTCAGCAACGGACTTGAAGACGTTGAAGTCCGAGCTGAGTTCTTGAACCGCCTTCTTCAGATCCTTGACCTCCGAGCTGGTAGAAGAGGAGAGGTCTTCGAGCTTTTGCTGAAGGGAGGAGGAGAGTTGTTCCAGCTGATTCTTCAAGGAAGCGTTTTCTTCCATCAGCTGATTCATCTTGTCAGCTTCCTCTTATTTGTTGTGGTTGATTTTGGACAACAGCTCCTGCCTCAGCTGGTTGACCCTCTCGGTTATCAGCTCACAGATAGCATCGGTGGAGTGAGCTGGTTGATCAGAGGGTACATGCAGTTGTTGTTGTTGTGTCTGAGCTGTTGGGTCTATGACAACCAGGGCTGTTCGACTGGCCAGGTAATCCTTGAGCTTTGCTTCTTCTCTCTTGGCAGCCAAGTCAGCCTCATCGACATCCTCCAGATGGTCGGCATTCTTGGCTAACATGCTGTCAAGAAATTGTACAGCTCTAGGATTGTTGCACAGCTCTCTGGTGTCTGTCCCTTCTTGAAGACTCAGATCCAGGCGACGACGGAGCAAGGCCACCTTCTGGTTGTAGGCCACCTCCAGGTTCTGGTAGTCGAAGTACACCCTCAGGTTGGATTCTTCAACCTTCAACCTGTCTCAACCGTGGATCCTGAGGGTTTCCTCCTTGACGTACCAGTAGCTGAATATCACGCTGAACTGATAGAGCAGTTCCGTCCCGAACATGGCAAAGATGGGCATCGAGCTTGCCTCGGGGAACATGCCTATCAGCTTGCGAAAACAGTGATCCAACCTGCCTTCATACTTAGCCAAGATCGCCTGACGGTTGGCTTCTTCATCAATTGGGGGTGGGTCTATTTCGAAGGTAATGGGTTCGAGGGTGTCATCAACGTTGGCCAAAGGAGCGGTCTCAACGTTGGCATCGAGCGAGAGGCTCGGAATTTCTAACTGAGGATCAGTTGAGAGAACTGAATCCTCTTTGGGGAGAGACTGGGTTGGCTCAGTTGTTTCCTCAGACGCAGGTGGGATTTCCTGGCTGGCATCAGCTCCAGTTGTTGGACTGTCGTGGGACTCCTCAGATGAAGAAGAGTCATCTGAGGAGGAGCTGGATTCCTCCACGTTGATCTCCACCCCTTCAGCCGTCTCTTCTTGTTGGTGTGGTTGAATCACGAACGCAGCTGCATCAACCGACTGGCTAGATTCGGTTGATTTCTCAGCCGGTGTCTCCACCACGGGGCCAGATGCAGCCGGTTGAGCTGCTGGCTGGATGATTCTGATTCTGGGCCTTTTCTGGAGGGGTTCCACCTCTTCTTCTTTTTCTTCTTCTTCCTCTTCAGCCACTTCCTCCAGCTGGCGTTTGGCAGGCTTGGTCCTTGAAGGGAGGCGAGCTGGCTTCGTTGCTCCCTTGAGAGTGTATACTGCTTCCACAACATCCCTAGCCTTTTTGGCTGTTGGGAACAACATCAGCTTGCTGAACGAAGGGTCCTCACTCCCTTCCCACGTCAGCTTCTGACCCTTGGTTGCTTGGAGGATCAGGGCTGAGATCTTTGTACCGAAGTTGAGTGTGCCCTTGACACTCAACAGCTGCTCTCCAGACTCAGCTACTGATTCGGAGATCTTCAGCTTCTCCGCCCACAGCTGGCTTTCAAGGTAGCCCAGCCAGTCAATCTTGTGGAGTTCTTCCAACGCCTTCTGTTGTTTGAGCTTTGGTCTGCTGATATCGCCGAAAGCTCCTCCGTACGCGAAGGCGCACTTTGATATTACGTCAAAAAGAAGTCGGTGCTCCGGCTTCAGTTTTGTCCTCTGCATACTCCCCTTCAAAGGTTCGGGGACAAGAAGGATCGTTTGCAGAAATGCATCTGCATCCTTGTCTGAGAAGTTCCCTATTATGTCTATGGCCTCCCGATTTCTGGGGATGATCTTCTCTAATTCTTTTGACACTTTGATTTCGACGGCGGTGTCTTCCATCGAACGGGAAGTGCTGTTTCGTTTCTTGCACGAGATGGTCGTGACAAGGCCGAGTTCTGCATCTCGTTGCAGATTCATGTAGAAATGGATGACCTGCTTTCTGAGCAGCTTGGATGGAGAAAGGGTTGCCCAGTTAAGCAGACTGTGGTTGGAAAGAATGGTGGCAACGGGAGCGAGTTCCAGCGAGGTCAGAGCTTCTCTGGATAGAATTTGTTCGAAGTGAATCTTCGACATCATCATGTCGAAGGATTCCTGGAATGTAGCTGGTTCTGCAGAAACCATCTTCTTTGAAGCTTTTGATTTAGGTGCCATCTCAAAGGAATATATATGCAAAGAAGAAAGAAATTTGTTACTGAAAATGGTGAGACAATTTCGGAAGGGATGATAAACAGTGAATGATGATATGCACTAATAGAGAAGGTAAGGATCACTTCCTGATTTGCCGCTTTATATAGATCTTTGACTCGGATGAGATCAACGGCTGGGGTTAAATGGCGCGAATCTATCAACGGCTGAGATTACGCGACTGTTGACCGTCTTTGACTTGACGTTTTGACCCGAGTTCCAACCAGCGTGTGAGAAGGTGTACAGTTTCATATCAGCCCAGTCGCTCTATAAAGTAGGCTATGGATGTTCAGCAGTACTTTACATTTAATGCGACATGATGGCTATTTTAACGTAACTGACTAGCTCAGGAATGTTTAAATTTATTTCAAACATTCTCATTTAAGAACATAACACCTTCAGTCATAAATGATACCTGCCAGCTGATGTCTGAATCAGCTGTGTTCATCAGTTGCGGCTTACCATCAGCTGACTCGAGTTCATCTGTTCAGCTGATGTCTGATGTCTTCAGTTCGCAATCCGCATCTGAAATTCCCCCTTTATCTGAGCTTCCCTCTCAGATGGATATCTGACTCTTAAGCTCGGATGGATCCTCTTCAGCTCGGATGACTCTTCTTCTGCTGGATCCAATAGTCCAAGAAGATCACATAACATCTTGAACCGGGCTTCAGGTAGGGGTTTGGTGAAGATATCAGCTCTTTGAATCTCAGTTGGAATCTTCTCCATGGACACATCCTTCTTCTCAATATGATCTCGGATGAAATGATGACGGATGTCGATATGCTTTGTCCAAGAATGGTGAACAGGATTCAGAGAGATAGCTATGGCACTCGAGCTATCACAATGAATGAGAACCTGTCCGGTTGCAACTTCATAATCTCTCAGCTGTTGCTTCAGCCACAACACTTGCATGCAACAGCTTCCGGCAGCCATATACTCTGACTCGGTTGTAGAAGTAGCAACACATGCTTGTTTCTTGGAGAACCATGAAACCAGCTTGCTTCCCATGAACTGACAATGTCCAGAGGTAGACTTCATGTCCAACCGATCTCTTGCTAGATCCGCATCTGAGTATCCAGTCAGCTGGATATTGTCGTCAGTTGGATACCACAACCCAACATTGACAGTTCCCTTCAGATACTTGATGATGTTCTTCGCTGCCAACATGTGAGCTTCCCTCGGTTGGACTTGAAACCGAGCACACACTCCAACCGCGTAGGATATGTCTGGCCGACTAGCGCTTAGATATAGCAGCGAACCGATGATCCCTCTATACTTGCTGGCATCCACAAGCTTTCCTTCAGCTCCGGGTTCGATCTTCCAGTTAGTATTCATCGGGATCCTTGTGGTTTTACTTGTCTGCAATCCGAACTTTGTGATGAGCTCCTTTGTATATTTTGACTGATTAATAAAAATTCCTTTCTCTGACTGTTTCACTTGGAGTCCAAGAAAGTAATTCATCTCGCCCATCATTGACATCTCGAACTTCTCCTTCATGAGATCTGAGAATTTCTTGCACAGCTCCTCCGACTTGGAACCGAATATGATGTCACCCACGTAGATTTGCACTACAAGTATATCATCTCCAACTTTGATGGTGAACAGGGTTTTGTCAACTGATCCTCATTTGAATCCCGAGTTCAGAAGAAAACCACAAAGAGTGTCATATCAGGCCCTTGGCGCTTGCTTTAGTCCATAGATAGCTTTCTTCAACTTGTACACTCTTCCATCTCCAGTTTCAAAACCAGGAGGCTGTTCAACATACACATCTTCCTTGATATCTCCGTTGAGGAATGCACACTTCACATCCATCTGATACACTTTGAACTTGTGATGTGCGGCATAAGCTAGAAAGATTCGGATGGCTTCCAGCCTTGCAACTGGCGCGAAAGAGTCTTCAAAGTCGATCCCTTCTTGTTGGCAGTATCCTTGAGCTACCAACCTTGCTTTATTCCTCACAATGAATCCAATGGCGTCTCTCTTATTTTTGAAAATCCACTTCAATCCAATTACCTTGACACCATTTGGTCTTTCTACCAACTCCCATACACAGTTGTGTAGAAACTCATTCAATTCTTCTTGCATGGCTGTTGTCCAGTGGACACAGTTGAGAGCTTCCCCAATATTCTTCGGTACTGGCACATCAGCTACAAAGCAAGAAATCATGGCAACATCTCCAGCTTGCTCGAATTCCTCTAGAACTGCCAACTCCTCAGCATATTGGGCATAAGTGTTGGAATTTTCTTCGGTTGATTCTAGATTTGCAACTCGGCTTCTTGTACGCACACCCTCAGTTGGATCGCCGATGATGTTGTCAGTGGAATGAACTTCATACCATCTCCGGTTGCGTCTTCCTTCTTCTTCCAACTGTGGTTGTTTCGTAATCTGAGTTGGAGTTTTCAGAGCTAGAGATTGATCAGTTGTTAAGTCTGGATCCTCAATATTGACATTTGTCTGAACTGGACTCGGTTGGGCTTTGGATGCTGATGCAGTTGGAGGAGCATCAGCTGAAGTTTTCCCTTGGGATGAGCTGGGGTCTTTGCATTCATCTTCAGAGGAGTATCGATCCTCATCCTCAGTTGCCCAAACCAGTGGTTCAGCTAGGTTCTTTTCCCTTAGAGCTTGCCATCTGGTGAGAACAGGTGGAGCAGCTGGATCTGCTTGTTGTCCTTTAGCCTGTTCCCTGTACTCAAAGGTAGATTCATCAAAACTAACATGAGGTGTTATTTCCACAACACGAGAGCTGTTGTTGAAAACTCTGTATGCCTTGATCCGAGCAGCATATCCAAAAAATATGCCCTTCGAAGCTTTGGCATCAAAAGTTTTCAACTGAGTCTTCCCATTGTTGTGAATATAACACTTAGAACCAAAAACGCGAAAATATGAAATATCTGGCTTTCTGCGTCTCCATAACTCATATGGTGTCTTTTCCAACCGCTTGGTTAGAAGAGACCGGTTCTGAGTGTAGCATGCAGTGTTGATCGCTTCAGCCTAAAATCTCTTTGGCAGAGCTGAGCTAGCTAACATGGATGTGGCTGCATCCTTAAGCGTTCTGTTCCTTCGCTCAGCTACTCCATTCTGTTGCGGAGTACGCGCGGCTGATGTCTGATGGGTAATTCCATTCTTTTCGCAATACTCGATGATGGTTTCATTTAGGAACTCGGTTCCGCGATCTGATCGGATAGAAATGATTTTCATCTCTTGTTGGTTCGATATCCGATCCATCAGCTTGGGCAGCTCATCTCGGGTTTCACTCTTGTGACGCATGAAAATGGTCCACGTGTACCTCGAGTAATCATCAGTTAAAACCACTGTATATTCGTTGCCATTTATGCTCTTCGGTGTAACTGGCCCGAAGAGATCCATATGGATCAGCTGTAACACTCGGTCGGTTGAGGGAGTTGACTTCAACCGGAAGGAGGATCTAGCGAGCTTTCCCAGCTGGCATGCACTGCAGATGTGTGTTGTTGAAAACACTCGGTTAGGTATGCCTCTTGCATGTTCTTGTCTGGCGAGTCGGTTCATCGTCTTGAAGTTCAGATGGTTGAGCCTTTTGTGCCACAGCCAACTCACATCAGAACTGCTTTTTGATAACAGACAGGTGTCAGGGAAGCTGTTGTTCCAGTCAGCGTAGTAGACATTCCCTGTTGGTGATCGTTTTCCCAACAATATCACCTGCTTTGATCCGACATCTTTAACCCTGCAACCCTGTGCATCAAACTTGACAGAGAAACCATTATCACAGAATTGGCTGATGGAGAGCAAGTTATGCTTCAATGCATCAACATAAGAGACATTAGAAATTGAAACATGATTGGTTTCAAGGGTGCCGTAACCTCTGGTGTAACCTTTTGAGTTATCACCAAAAGTAACTGAGGGTCCTTCTTTTTCCACGAAACTTCCAAGCAAATCCTTCAGATTTGTCATGTGTTTCGAGCATCCACTGTCCATCACCCACAATGTTGCAGACGCTTTCTTCTTCCTCAGCTGTTTCTCCTGTACTTGCAAAGAGAAACTCGCTTAGGTCTCCAATTTCAGTTGGGTCCTGGAGGGTTAGAACCAGTTCCCCCTGGAACTGTGCGTCACTTTTTCCTGTAAACTCGGATGGATTTATCATTCCATATCACTTTTCCTTGATCATCAACTATAACAACACCTCGGTTATCCTTAGGCTTGTTGTTAGTAGTGATGTTTTGTTTCTTGGGAGGAGTTGGATTTCTCCCATGTTGAGCTTTAGGAGGTGAGGCTTTCCCCCTATTTTGATGGAGATTCTTATCCTGTTGAATTTGTCTGTGAGGTCGGACGCCATGTTGGAATCTTTGTGGCTGATTCTGATTCCAACTTCTTGAGTGTTGTTGATAGGTGTTCATGCCCTGTTGATGATTCATGTTGTGGCATGAGTATCTCCAACTGTTCGACCTGTTCCTTATCGGTTGACTCAGTTGGAACCTTTGGTTGAACTGGGGATGGAACCGCTGTTGATTCAGATGATTGAACCCTTGTCGGTTCTGAGGTCGGTTCCATTCTTTCTGTTGTTGACTCTGAGGTTGATGCAGAGGTCGGTTCTGATTCTGAGTTCGGTTGCGATTATGGCTTCGACGCCTCTTATTCCTCTTCTGACTTTTGGAACATTCCCCCTCGGTTGATGTCCCAACCGATGGAATATTTTGTCCTCCATCTTCTACTCCTTTTCCCTTCTCAATTGTAATTCTATTGGTCGGTTGAACTTGCTGAGATGTGGAGGTTGGATTAGCTTCTGAAGACTCAGTTGTGTTTGACTCCGACAGCTGTGACTTCTACAGCTTTGATGAAGGTTGCTGGTGGAATTTCAGTATCCTTGACAACATCATAACCGAGTCCTGACACGTCATCCATCTGTCTACTATGACTGATAAGGTTCTCGATGATCTTGGATGACTGATACAGCTTGATTAGGTTGTCCTTCTCAGTTTGCAACTCCTTGAGGAGGACAGTTATCTGCTCAGTTTGTCCATCTGACTTCTTTATCAGCTGCTCGATCTGAACCTCTTGATTTTTCAACTGATCTTGCTGTTCCTTGATCTGCTTTGTCAACTCCTCATCAGTTGGAGCCTTAGCCTCGTTCAGTTGACTCTTGAGATTCTCAATCTCCTCGGTTTGGCTCTTGATCAGATCGTCCTTTTCGGTTAAGGAATCTTCAAGTTTGGCGAACTAAGCTTGAAGACTCTTAAACTCAACCGATTGGTGATGCAGCTCCTCACTGAGTTCTTGAAAATCACTCCAGGAGGGTTCCAACTCTTCGTCCAGTGATTCCTGCATGTTAGAAATATTTGAAGAATTTAACTTAGCAGGATTAGAGTGTACCTCAATATCATCCTGGTCGGTTCCAAGAGCCATGAGGCATTGATCCTGACCGGTAGCGTTGTTGGTGGAAGTCAGCTCATCCTCATCTTCAGTGTCAGTGAAGATGTCCATGTCGTCAGCTGCTTCTTCTGCAACCATGGCCTTGTTCTTTCTAGCTTGTTTGGCCCTTAATGCATCTCTCTCTTTCTTCGATAGATCTGGGCAGTCAGCCTTGAAATGACCTTCCTTTCCGCATTCAAAGCAACCGTTGGTGACAGGCTTTGAGCTGTCTCGAGTTCGGTTTGATTTGTAGAATCGTTTGTATTTCCCGAACCGAGTGTCCATGTCGGCTAGTTTCTTTGACAAGGCTGCAATGTTCTGTTGCGGTTCCTCTCTGCTTGGCTCCTTTGCAGTCGTGTCAGCCGATCTGGTTGGCCTCGATGTTCTCGATTTTGAGTAGTCAGCTCGGAGAGCAACTGACTTTGAGGCTGAACCAACATCCTCAAGTCGACTCGTCTGAACCGAGGACTGAGATCTTCTTCGGTTCACCTTATACTCATTTCCTTTAAGATTGAGAACAATCTTTCAGTTCCCATTTCACCAAGGTCAGCTCGGCTTTCGTGGATATTGGTGAAAGTATCCCACTCAGCCGGTAGAGCTTGCAACACTTTGAGACTGATTTCTCTTAGTGTGTATTTTCCTCTTCGGATGGACTGGATTCTTCTGAGGATGTCCATAAACCGGAACTCTAGCTGATCGATAGTTTCATCAGGTCTCAGACTGAAGTTATCGAAATCTTGGCATGCATGTGAGAACTTGTTTTCCTTCGTCTCGTCGCTTCCTTCACTCAGCGATGCCAAGATGTCCCACATCTCTTTAGCAGTCTCACACTCCTTTATCCAAGGCAGATAATCTTGTCCAACTGTGGACATTATTGTGCTCTGAGCCCAGATGTCTAACTGGCTCACCTTAATTTCTTCTGGAGTATAATCTTCCGGCTGCTTTTCCACAAACTCCATAACAGTATCCCCATCGTTGGGATTTGTGGGAGTGCGAGCTATTCTTTCTTTAATGATGATCGGTCCGGAAGAGAGAACTTGTTGCATCCTGTGATGCTTTGACAGAAGGATCTTCTTCATCCGTGTTCTCCATGATGTATAATTGACTACTGAGAACATGACTACTATCTTGTCCTTGACGTCCATCTGCACACAACAACAGAGCAAAAATGCAAGCAGATATGCACTAGCGTGAAAAGATCTGTTCAGTTGACCACTGAAGAAACTTTCTCGAATTCACACCTTGTGAAACAGAGTCACCGGTCTTTTGAACCACTGCTCTGATACCACTTTATGGTCCCGAAACGAGTTACTGGTGTATGGGGGGGGGAATACACTAGTTAGGATTTTTCAACTTTGAAAACTTAACACTCGAAAATCACTTCAACTGAGTAAAGAAAGGCTCAGCTGAAATCACAACTGAGTAAGATAACTCAGCTGTGAGAGTGGTGCTGTGCGGAATGTGGTGGAAATTATACTCGTAAAAACAACTCACGCTTTTAAGCTCGGTTGGTCAAGAACCAAAACAGTTGAGAAAGTGCAGATGCAGTTTGTATGCTGGTTAGTCAGACAAATAAGAATGCAAGAAATAAAGACAAACACTGGCACACAGAGATTTAACGTGGTTCGGAGATAACCCTCCTACGTCCACGGGGAGTTGTGAGTCCACACAACTCTGTCCAAATTCTTCTGGACAAACCACTCAGCTTACGCGGGCTGAGCAACCGTTATGGATAAGTTTGCGGGTACTTATTGACCTTATAGTTTAGTTTACGGGTACTAAACGACCTAACTACTCAGTTGCAGGAAGAGTAGGATCCTAAACCTTTTCAGGTGAAAGAAAAAATGTGTTTCCAACTCAAAGCTCGAACGGGATGTGAGCTATGATCTAACTCTCTATGAACTCTCACTAAGTGATGTTCTCAAGGTTCGATCTAAAGACACAAAACTATCTAACTCTAGAACTCTCAACAAGTGATGTTCTAAGAGATTCAGTTCAGTTCGGGAAGAATATTGCTCTTTTCTTTTCGCTCTCAGATTTTTTCTCCCGTGTGTGTCTTGTATCTACTTCAAATGAATGAAGTCCTCTATTTATAGGCGGAGAGTATCAACTAGCTGTTGGAGGAGCTGTTGATCTCTGATCGTTGAAAGCGATGGCTTGTCTCTCATCTCTGCAGACTTTCCCGATATGGCATCTGTGCTCTTCTGCTTTCCATCTGAGACAGCCTTGTGTTGGGTCAAATGGGGTAATGACTGAACGGTCAAACCCTCATGTGACTTCCTTTTGAAATTCAAATTCAAACCTTTCTGATAGTCAATCTTGGTTTGTCGGTTGAAAATCTTGATCTTCATCTAAGTGGTCTTCAGCTGATGTTCTGACTGAACCGTTGAACTCTCAGCTGACTTTGAACTTCATGTTGAGACTTCTTTATAACTTCCCCCTTCTTGAAACATTCTCTTTATCGGATGGCATTCTATAACTGATGTTCCAACTGGACAGTTGGCTTGAACTCTCAGCTGTCACAAAGCATTCCCCTTATTGGCATAGCTCTCTCATCAGGCAGAGTCTTGTAACTGATGTCCCTCATCCGATCTTCCATCTGGGGTTGTATCAGAGTGTTGTTATGTTGCCGTCTTCAGCTGGAGATCTGTAAAGATAAAATCTTAACAATGTTCAAACAACGAGCCTAACAGCTAGCATTATGAATTGACAACATCTACTCGGTTGGAGTCAGTTGGTTTTGGAATTCATCAAAACTCATACTAATAAATTTCCCAACAATATGAATAACAATGTAGTTACCTATTACAAATTTGATGTTTTATTATGCAATTACACATAGCAATCTTTAGTTGTGGACTTACAATTGTTGATAAACTTGCTTAGAGAAATATAAATAATTGATTTATGAGATACAATTTTCGTTGTCGTGTTGATATTTTGGTTCCATGATAGTTGTGTTTCTTCATTCAAGGTTTTATTGTATACTGTTGAATTATTTTTAATAATTGCTTAGTCGTTACCTGCATTTCCATATTTCATATGATTAATTGTATATTTTAATTTTTTTTTATCAACTGATGGTATATTGGAAATTTTGAATATTGTGTTTTCGTGGGAGTTATATATGCATGTTAACAGTACTCATATATTATATATATTTTGTTAAAATTCATATATTGTAACATTATAAAAATGGTTGCACCTATGGAAATTTGTAGAACCTCCTTCCAGTTGTGGACTGTATATTTTGCTTCCTTTATGAGTGAAACTTATTTTTTATTTGTCTGTGTATGTAGGGTTTTGAGAATATTGAAATAAGAACGACCATCAATTTAAAATAATTAATGATGAATTTTAAAATACACTGGGGATTGTATAATGTAAGAGAGCACTATTAAACAAGAAGTACACTTCTACTAGTAACTATAATCATTTACATACGAATAATATATAATTGATTATTAAAGTTGTGTTGGTGCATAATATAAATTAATTTACAATGTTATGAAGAAGTAATAAAGTGTGGATGTTGGGTAATGACTTTTTTACATAGATGGTCTTCATTTATTTTGCTTGTTGGACATGGTGTGATATATTTTGTATTTATGTAATTTTTTAACTTTGACGTATAAAACTGGCGTCCATGTGATTGTTAATTTAGGCTTTTTTCTTTGCCTGGTATTTATATGGTTACCTTTATATTTTAATGAAGCTGGAGTTGTGAATTCGAGGTGTGGACTATCTGATGTTGTTAACCTCATAAACTCAACTCTTTCTAGTGAGAACCTTGAACAATTTCAAAATTCTTGTTTCGGGCCTTTCTTGGAGTTACCCGAATTTGAGTTTCGGGGGTGTCTTGCTTACTTGATGATACTCCACATATGTGATCCCAACATAGTACAAAAGTCGGTCTGGTTCAGAATTCGTAATGTAGAATTTGAGTTTGGACCCGAAGAGTATTTCATTGCCACAGGACTGAAATTTGGACCCCCTTTAGATGTGCCACTGACCTCTACACTTCATACTGAAGTATTTGGCGGTTGTGATGTGGTTAGAAGTCTGGATCTAAGGAATCGATTCTTTGATGAGATTGGCGAAAATGGTGTTGGTCGTAGTGAGTTGAGCCTCAAGCTTGAGTATTTAATTTTTATCGCTGATGTTTTGTTAGGTTCTACGCACTCTGGTAGTAACA
Organism: Schizonepeta tenuifolia; assembly: GCA_029490685.1. Classification (NCBI taxonomy): domain Eukaryota; kingdom Viridiplantae; phylum Streptophyta; class Magnoliopsida; order Lamiales; family Lamiaceae; genus Schizonepeta; species Schizonepeta tenuifolia. Next base: position 90,176,465 of record CM055960.1, on the reverse strand, counting down.
AAATTGACATTAGATATCTGCATGTAGTAGATGACCTGACATTGTTTAACAAATATCATTGGAGTCTGGATTCGTACAAGTTGTTAGTTGTCAACTTGTTTAAGGCGAATGAGAAAATAAGGGCTGACCTGATGGAACACGAAAGAAAACCCACAGTTAATCTGTATGGATTCTACCCTGCTTTGCTTACATTCGTTTACGAATCGATTGCTTGTATTGGTTCATTATGTACGCAAATTATTAGTGGAAGAGAGTCTGTCTTTCCACGTATTCTGCGTCGGCAGGTCCTTCCCAAGCTCCAGTACAAATTGCTTAGGAATTTTTTTCAGATTGGCTCGTGGTCCTTTGAATTTGTAAGTATCTTATTCTTCATTGTTATTTTTTAAATTCATTTAAAGTTAACTGAACCTATTTATCTATGTTTGGATTAATTGCCATTGTCTGCTGACTCTGCTTTATAGGAAAAATTATGTCTGTCTCCGTTTGAGGAGTCCTTACTGTTGATTGAGCATCCTCATTTTCCTAACACCACAGACGTGGAATGGGGTCTAGTCCCCTCTGAATTGCCAATGAAGGTCGATATAGGTGAATATTTCGAACATGTTCGTCATTTATACCTCAAGATGCATAAAACTAATGAACCATCACTTGAAGCCTCAGCTGAATCCTCTCACGAAGAAAGTAAGGAAGACTCACATGAAGAGTCACTTGAAGCCTCACATTCTGCTGCAGCCCCAGCCTCACTCGAAGCCTCACATGAAGACTCACAATTTCATCCCCGATCTCATAATTCACAGGAATATTCCGAGGCCCCTCCTACTCCTCCTACTAACTATACGGAAGATGAGGTATATGTGATTTTACCTGACATTAGTGGCCTTCCCTTATTTGCTGTAGGAGCCCCATGTATTTTTATTTTTATTTTTCTTCCTGCAGATTGATGAGTTTGCTGAAAATAGAGCTGAAGCTATGCTATTGCTGTCAAGAGTCCACCGTAATCAACGTAAGGCGTGGTGGAGTATTAAGACAATGATTAGGGTACGTATTTTTGAATTAGACATGCACATAAGTTCGGTTTATATATGTTTATAGTTGAGTAAATCGACTGATTGGTGATGCAGCTCTGTCAAGACGTTGAGCGTACTTCCAAAGTTTTGTCCTTGTTGAGTAGAATCCAAGGCTATCAATGGAAGGCAAAGGCCGGTATTAAGAGGGTCATGACTGGAATAAAGGTATTATAGAGATTTACATAAGTAATTTTACACATATACAAGTCCACTAAAATTGATCATTTCTGAATCAGTTCTGTCAAGATGCCGATGGAAATTCCCAATTAAGTATGTTGTTGTCTAAGAGCCATATCAATCAGCATAAGGCGTCACGACATTTCAACAGTTTGATGAAACTTCTGGGGAAACACAGTTGTGAGATAGCTGCCACGGTGGAAGCCGATTCCACCAACTTTACATGTGCCGAAACTCATTCCCTTTCCCCAGAGCATCTGCCTGTATTTGATGTTGCTGGCATGAAGCCAACTCGTTCGGAAACCCGTTCCCATACGTGAAAGCGTGCTTGTGAAAGCACTGATTATCGCGTGAAGAAAAGGAAACGCGGGTGTCCACTGAAGCATACAATACAAAGTAATGATGTTGTAGTACATATGGAAGCTGAAAAGTCACCCTGTACCCTTTCTTGCAACCGTCGATCATCTAGTGGGGTTGTTTTAAGGTTGGCTCCTGTTTCTTCCTTTGCCAAATTCACTAAGTGGCATGCCGATGCGAAGTTGAATAAAAAGTAAGTGTCATGTATTTGTAAAAATTCTTTTAATAACATTTTTTTGTTGATTTTTTTTTTCATATTCTGAAAGTGTATATTTAATCATGTGATGCAGTCCGGTGTGCTTAGGATTTCCATACAGTCTCTCGACCCGCTGCAGTGGGATGAATTTGATAGGTTGTTGACCGAGCGATCATGCCTATCCGATGGAGTAAGCATTTGACAGTAAGATTTTTAAGTTAATTTCAACTTGTTGTGATGCGAAGTAATGTGTTCCATTTGTTATTTTGTAGACCATCGATATGCTGCTGAATCTCTTACTTTCAAAGCTGCCCGTTCGCCGCAACAGTTTCAGTCCCGATGGACCTGCCTCCAAGCCCACCCTTTGGTAATTTTCTGTATTTATATTTGTTTATGGGATTTTTAGTATTTTAAAATTTCAGTAATTAGTTTGAGTTTGTGTTAGCGCAAGTTACTGATTGGTCGTGAAGTGGTTGTCCCGTTGTGGCTTAAATACGTCTCGGGCCTACTCCCATCGGAAAGGAAGGTTGCATGGTTTGATGTTGATGTGGTATATAGAGTAGCACAGGTTTTTGGCAATCATTGGGTTGCGTATGCAATTCATTTGAAGCAGCAAAAAATTGTGTTGTACAACTCCATCTACGGAGAAGATTCATCTACAAAATTGTCGGAAGCCATGTCGTATATCGCATCATTCATTCCTTACCTAGGGATCAAACATGAAATAGACTTGTGTGTGGTAGGAAATCATCGGCAAATCCCTATTCCGTGTTTGAAGGAGAGGTGGGATGTTGTGGCGTTCGAGCAATCTACTCAATAGAGCAATTTACACGACTGTGGGATAATTGTTGTGAAAGTGATCGAGTGTCTCGCCTCAGGTACGCCATTTGAGGATGTTGAGTGGAGTGACAACGTTGGTTTACGAAAACAGTTGTGTGTTGATCTTTGGAATCTGTCCAATATGGCAACGATCAGCCATGTGCATTGACTGCCATCTTAGGGTTTTCTTATGTTCCTTTTGGCCAGAGTTTGATATGTGAATATGGACTTGTATTGTATAGTTTTTTTTTGAAACATTTGTAGACAGCTGTTGAATTATAGCTTCCTCTATGTGTTATAATTATATTCTAGGTGCAAGTAATCATTGAAGATGATGAAGCATTTTTCAACACGATGTTGCATTTCATATATCTTGGTGATCATGATGGAGTGTATAGGTGCAAGTTGTTATTCAACATTTCGTTATTTGATGATGCATTTTGTTCTTTAATAATAATACACCACTGTGTGATCCTTGTTTTGGGCTAATGGTGTTCCAAGTTCTTGTAGTGCAGGTATTTCGAAAAATGTACATGAAAATATTCCAATTTATTGCACACAAATATTGTAGCAACATATATCAATAATATTTATGAATAATGTTGCTGAATTCATATTCCAAATTCAAGCGTAAACTTTCTTGTCGTTACTACGAGTAAATCTTTACAAATATCAACTTTCCTGCCGAATCATACCTAAATAAATTTTATATAAATGACAATAGCATTACAAAATGGGAGTAATATATTAACATGTGCGTTACTATACACCGTATTTTCTTATTACATCAGAATAAAAAATGAAAGTAATACAACCGCAAAGTTTGTGTAATACTAAAACAACATAACACATACTTTTCTTTTAATAAACTGAAAACTGTTTAAAAAGCCATACTTGTAAATGATAAAAGGTAAGTGACCCTGAATATTTTCCCGTCGTTTTTCATTGCAAATACTTTTTACCCTCAATCTTTTACCGTAAATTATATAACAAACAAAATAGGTTTCATAAAAAATGTAGGTTCTTTTGCCTAATTCTAGCTTTTTTCTTTTCCAAAAATATCACTTTTTTCCACAATGTATGAAAATCGATGTGAAATAATTTTTGCTGATGTCGAAGGGTAACTAAGTGACCCTGAATCTTTTAGGTTTTTTTGTTGTTTACTATCCTACATTATTTTTCTACGACCCTAAAAACAGTTAATTTCCAAGAAAAACAATGTGGTATTAAAGAGTAGTCTAACTTGTTGCATAAAATAGGCATACCGAATGACATTTGAGAATTAAAGCATACATGAATACATAATTTAAAACCAATTAATATGATAATAATATTTACCATGTTCTAGGATTGGATAGTTACATTATCACAATATACAATATAAATGATATTATATTAATTTCTAATTTGTCAGAGGTATTTATGAATTTACATAAATGAGAATGGAGACACTTGAGGTGTGCCATATAGGATATAGTCGTTTTCGTTTATATAATAACTAGCATATAACCCGTTGCAAATCGATGATAAATCACAATTCCATAAATTATTCTCAAAACGATGTAGGCTACTGAGGTGGATCGTTGTGATAATAGATATCCTCTATCTCACAATGATTTAAAGAAGAATAGTAATTTTGAAGAATATGTAGCTGACCCCAATTCCTATATTATACTTCCTCCATCCAAATTTACTCTACCTACTTACCCCCAAAAAAGTGTCCAAACTTACTCTACCCGTTTTGACAATTTGATCCATATGCCCTTATTATTTTTGCTTTATTACTATCCTTTGCCACAATTAACTCATTACCATTTTAATTAACAAATTAACTAATCCAATTATATTTTCCTAATTACTCAATCTAATTAACCCAACCCAACAACTCAATCCATCCCAATTCTCTCTCTCATTTCTGCCCAATCGACCTCTACAACCCTAGATCTACTCTTACTCTCTCATCGAAACCCAGCAACTCCTCCCAATTAACATCCTCTTCCTCCTCGTGTTTCTCTCTCATCACCTCCAAAATCCGCCTGCAATTTTCCCTTGCACGATCGCTCCCTGTCTTCTCCAACTTCTCCACCACTGCCTCCGCACTGACCTCCTTCGCCAGCCCCTTAAACCTCAACCCGCCGTAACTCAGCCCGTACAACACCGCTACACAGCTCTCCTGAGTTGTCGCCGATTTGAACTCGTCCCAACTCAACAAACTCAGAAAACACTCCACCGCACCGCCGTCGAGCATCGCCGCCCTCCCATCCACGCTGGCGGCCAGATTGCATAAAACCAACATGACCCGACTCAGCATATGACCCGACTTCACCATCTCCAGCAGGCTCTGCACCGCCCCGAGTTTGATCATCTTGACGCGGATGCTCTAAGGACAGGTCCACCAACACCACGGCGGCGTTCACCTGCAGATTGGAGTATCTGGATAAGATCAACGATTTTTAAAGCAGATAAGATCCGCGGCGTGCAGAAGCTTGTTCGGGTCTCCTCCTGAGTTGGGGTTAGTTTCTGGAGAGATAGCAGCGCCTCCTCCTGCTCGTGGATTTGAGAGCTTCTCATCTTCCTGTAGAATTCATCATCTTCCAAAAATATCGAATTGGAAAGAATTTCGATATCGTAGGAGGAAGAAGAAGAGTAGCACGACGGCCCAGTAATTAAGGGGAGAGGAGTGTGCAGCGGCGCCGACGCCGGAGGCGGCGTCACCGACTCGTCAAAGCTGGCGACGGAGATTTCACTCGGCGTCTGAGTTAACTCAGTGCTTTTGTTAATAAAAAAATTAAGAAACTAATTGCAAACTATCTCACTACCCCTCAAAGTCTTTTTTCTTTCACCAACTACACTTTATCAGCATTCCTTAAACTCTGTGCCAGCACCCAAATGGGTAAAGTAAATTTGGACGGAGGGAGTATACGAATTCAATATAAAAATATAAAAAGTTTGACATCAAATTTTGGTTAGGAATTGACCCGTCTAATATCAATTTTATATTGAGAATTCAATATACAATTTTTTGGCTAATAAAATATATACTGGATGATTTTGTAAGAAAGTTTGTTTCTAAATACACACGTGGCGTGAATTCATATATATTTCATGAATTGATTACGAATTTGATATGTACTTTTTAAATAATTTAATTTCATTGCTAGATATTATGACGTGAGAATCAACATACATAGCGGTGGATGTGTATTAATGTTATTATATGAGACAAACTATATATATACATATATATAATTTTATAGTATATTTTTGAATATAATAATGCTGAATTCAGTAGAATTACGATAAATATAAATTATGACTACCATGGATAACATTTTTCAATATTTCATATGTATAAGATCTTGTCGCCAAATATTATATAAATATATAAATTTTAATATGATTTATATTTATTTAAAATTCCATAATACAATAATTAGATAAATATATATAGAGGAATATGATAAGTGGCACTGTTGATGTTTTTTACGTAGAGTCCTTTCATT